>JAYKOZ010000094.1:0-2500 GCA_036172795.1 Pelodytes ibericus
CGGGCCCGGGGAGCGGGATAAAGCTGCCGTCGCCGTGGAACTCTGGCTGGGGGCGTCGGCGGCCGGTCCGGTCCCCCGAGGGTCGCTTTAAAATTGATTTTTTTTTTTTTTTTTGTTTTTTTTTTTTTTGCGGGGCTTATTAATTCACTGCAGGGAGAACGTTGAAATCCGGCCACCGGAACCGGGCCCGGGGAGCGGGATAAAGCTGCCGTCGCCGTGGAACTCTGTCGGGGGCGTCGCCGGCCGGTCCGGTCCCCCGAGGGTCATGGAGCTTTTTAAAACCACTTTTTTTTTTTTAGGTGTCAGTTCGTGTACCAACTGTCCGTGCACCCCTCGGGCATGTTTTGGGCTGTGTGTTCGCTTGCTGGCTCGCTCAACGGCTCCGTGTCGCGCGTGCGCGTCCCGCGGGGAACCGGGCCCGGGGAGCGGGATAAAGCTGCCGTCGCCGTGGAACTCTGGCTGGGGGCGTCGCCGGCCGGTCCGGTCCCCCGAGGGTCGCTTTAAAATTGATTTTTTTTTTTTTTTTGCGGGGCTTATTAATTCACTGCAGGGAGAACGTTGAAATCCGGCCACCGGAACCGGGCCCGGGGAGCGGGATAAAGCTGCCGTCGCCGTGGAACTCTGTCGGGGGCGTCGCCGGCCGGTCCGGTCCCCCGAGGGTCATGGAGCTTTTTAAAACCACTTTTTTTTTTTTAGGTGTCAGTTCGTGTACCAACTGTCCGTGCACCCCTCGGGCATGTTTTGGGCTGTGTGTTCGCTTGCTGGCTCGCTCAACGGCTCCGTGTCGCGCGTGCGCGTCCTGCGGGGAACCGGGCCCGGGGAGCGGGATAAAGCTGCCGTCGCCGTGGAACTCTGGCTGGGGGCGTCGCCGGCCGGTCCGGTCCCCCGAGGGTCGCTTTTAAATTTTTTAATTTTTTTTTTTTGCGGGGCTTATTAATTCACTGCAGGGAGAAAGTTGAAATCCGGCCACCGGGGGGCGCCGCAGGGGGTGCGGCGCGCTCCGGGGGTCGGTGGGGGGCTCCTCCGGCATGGCCCCCGTCCCTCCCTGCAAGCCGGGGGACTGCAGGGAGAAAGTTGAAATCCGGCCACCGGGGGGCGCCGCAGGGGGTGCGGCGCGCTCCGGGGGTCGGTGGGGGGCTCCTCCGGCATGGCCCCCGTCCCTCCCTGCAAGCCGGGGGACTGCAGGGAGAAAGTTGAAATCCGGCCACCGGGGGGCGCCGCAGGGGGTGCGGCGCGCTCCGGGGGTCGGTGGGGGGCTCCTCCGGCATGGCCCCCGTCCCTCCCTGCAAGCCGGGGGACTGCAGGGAGAAAGTTGAAATCCGGCCACCGGGGGGCGCCGCAGGGGGTGCGGCGCGCTCCGGGGGTCGGTGGGGGGCTCCTCCGGCATGGCCCCCGTCCCTCCCTGCAAGCCGGGGGAGTGCAGGGAGAAAGTTGAAATCCGGCCACCGGGGGGCGCCGCAGGGGGTGCGGCGCGCTCCGGGGGTCGGTGGGGGGCTCCTCCGGCATGGCCCCCGTCCCTCCCTGCAAGCCGGGGGAGTGCAGGGAGAAAGTTGAAATCCGGCCACCGGGGGGCGCCGCAGGGGGTGCGGCGCGCTCCGGGGGTCGGTGGGGGGCTCCTCCGGCATGGCCCCCGTCCCTCCCTGCAAGCCGGGGGAGTGCAGGGAGAAAGTTGAAATCCGGCCACCGGGGGGCGCCGCAGGGGGTGCGGCGCGCTCCGGGGGTCGGTGGGGGGCTCCTCCGGCATGGCCCCCGTCCCTCCCTGCAAGCCGGGGGAGTGCAGGGAGAAAGTTGAAATCCGGCCACCGGGGGGCGCCGCAGGGGGTGCGGCGCGCTCCGGGGGTCGGTGGGGGGCTCCTCCGGCATGGCCCCCGTCCCTCCCTGCAAGCCGGGGGACTGCAGGGGCCTCGTCGGGCTGTCAGTTCCCTCGTGGGGGACTCGGTCCGGGGAGAGGCGCCGAGCTGCTTTCGTTCTGGAACTCTGCCTGGGCCCCGTCGTGCGGTCCGTTCCCTCGTGGGGGACTCGGTCCGGGGAGAGGCACCGAGCTGCTTTCGTTCTGGAACTCTGCCTGGGCCCCGTCGTGCGGTCTGTTCCCTCGTGGGGGACTTGGTCCGGCGAGCGGCACGAAGCTGCTTTCGTTCTGGAACTCTGCCTGGGCCCCGTCGTGCGGTCTGTTCCCTCGTGGGGGACTTGGTCCGGCGAGCGGCACGAAGCTGCTTTCGTTCTGGAACTCTGCCTGGGCCCCGTCGTGCGGTCTGTTCCCTCGTGGGGGACTTGGTCCGGCGAGCGGCACGAAGCTGCTACCGTTCTGGAACTCTGCCTGGGCCTTGCTTTGCCGTCCTGTCCACTGAAGGCTATGGAGCTTTTCTCTATTGAGCTGTCAGAGACTAAGTCCCATCTACGGAAGTCCCGATGAGGTCGAACTTGCTCCCTGAGGCCGTCCGTCGCTTCCAGGCATTCGGACGCTTTTACGGGGCGGTCTCCGGCAATGAGGGTGCAGTTG
>JAYKOZ010000095.1:0-464645 GCA_036172795.1 Pelodytes ibericus
AAACCGATTAGACTCCCATCTCCCTATGCGTTTCACCACTTCATCCCCCAGACCTAAACGCACTGCCTCCGTGGCCGCCCCTATCCTAAACGAGTGAGTGCAGAACTCTTTTTCAGGCAGACCTAGCCTGACCAATGCCAACCGGAAAACCTTCAGAAATTGAAATCTAGAAAGTGACATCCCATTCCTATGTACCAGGAGAGGGACCCCCCTATGGGGTCTGACTGCCAAATAACTTTGTACACATGCCACCGGGCAAGCCAAACTACCTGTCACCCCGTATAACACAACCCTTGCTCCCCGACCTAACTGGTCGGTTTTGGAAGAGCGTACTAACACTATAACCTGGTCCTCATTACAGGAAACGTCACCAAACCGAAGGCCCCCTGTGCCCTGTCGTGAGCCACTAACCAGTTCGGAAATCCTGAAAGCCCCAAAAAACGCTAGTGAAAAGGCCGCCCTGAACAGCACTGTCTCAAATTCCGAGGTGCAAATATCACCCAGCACCCTGACAACCTCACTTAACGTCCCCATGGATACTGGGCGCCGGTGGTCCTGAACCGACCGGCCCCGTTTTAGACCTTTCATTGCTTGCCGAATCACAAAGTGCTTTGTGATATCTGCATACCCTCGTAGCTTAAACATAAAAGCCAGTGCGGCCAACTTTGTGTTCAACTGAGCGGGGGAAGCTCTTTGTGAAGCTAACCGGAACATAAACCAAAACAGTATATCAAGGCGATTTGCTTCCGACAAATCACCCCCTGCCCACTTTGCCAGCTCGTCCCACTCCCGCCATACTCGATTGTAAGCCGTCCACGTGGTGGGAGCCAATGAGGATTTCACCCATCCCTGCAACACTCAGTCCCGAGCCTCCACACTATCTCCGGGCATGGGTGACCCACGGCCTCTGCCCCTGGAGCCACCTGCCTGAACCTGTCCCACTGTAGGCGAGAAAGAGAGTCCGCGATGACGTTCTGATAACCCGGAACATGCTTAGCTCTAAACGATATGTTGAGCTCCATGCACAGTAATACAAAGTATCTCAAAAGCTTAACCACCGCAGGGGAGGATGCCGAAATCTTATTGACTGAATAAACTACTGCCAGGTTATCCGAGTAGAATATTACCCTTCTATCTTTCATCGACCACCCCCATAGTGCTAGCGCTACTACCAACGAGAAAAACTCCAAGAAGGCCAAGTTGCGCATCAGCGGCGATGATTTCCAAGCCTCTGGCCATGCAGCAGCACTCCACTTTCCCCCGTAATATGCCCCGAAGCCTACACTCCCTGAAGCATCAGTGTATAGCTCCAGGTCAGGTGCCGAGACCGCTGGCTTTTGAAAGAAGGCCTGGCCATTGAATTTTTCTAGGAAAACGCTCCAGACCACTAAATCTGCCTTCATAGCCCTTGAAACCCGTAGGAAATGATGACCTTCCCGTATCCCCACCGTGGCTCTGGACAGTGATCGAAGGAATACCCTACCCGCCGGGATAATCCTACACGCAAAATTAAGCCTCCCGATAACCGATTGAAGCTGCCGAAGGGTGACCTTCTTGGCTTGCATAACCTCGGATAACACACGCCTCATGACCACCAGTTTCTCTATTGGTAACCTGCAAACCCCTTGCACCGCGTCTATTTCCAGGCCCAGGAAACTGAGTCGGGTCGTTGGCCCCTCAGTCTTTTCCGTGGCTAGTGGAACCCCAAATGATTTTGCTACTAACTGCATGGTTTTTAGTAAGTGATCACAATCTGATGACGCCGCCTGCCCCACGCACAGGAAATCGTCCAAGTAATGGACCAATGACCTGACCCCCGCTTCTTGCCTAACCACCCATTCCAGAAAAGTGCTGAACTTTTAGAAATAGGCACACGGTATAGACCAGCCCATGGGTAAGCACAAGTCAACAAAGAACTTATCCTGGAACCAGCATCCTAACAGGTGGTGACAATCAGGATGCACCGGTAATAGCCGAAATGCTGCTTCTATGTCAACTTTGGCTAGTAATGCCCCAGAGCCGGCCGCCCTGACTACATCCACTGCTCTATCAAATAATGTATAGGACACCGAACATAGTTCACGGTCTATATCATCATTAAAAGATGAACCTTTTGGGTATGATAGGTGATGAATCAACCTAAATTTACCCGCCTCCTTCTTGGGAACAAAAAAGGGGGACGATTTCTGAGCCAGCATTAATTTCAGCCAGAGTGTGATATCCATTTAATCCCATCTCATTGTCGGATTGGCGGCAAGGCGTTGACGAAACTGCTCGTCATAACGCCGCCTTCTGGCCCACTACGCTCCCCAGAATACAGAAAGCTCTTAACCAATTCCCGAAGGTTTTGGGAAGCTTCCTGTATCGTTTTTTCCTCTCCTCTTCTTCCTTTTTTACCCTATCCTCCTTCTTTACATCCTCTTTCAAGTCCACAGACTCCTCCAGGGGAAGTAAAGAGAACAGTTCCAGGTATGCCCCTCTCCAAATCTTTTCTCTTGTCTCTAGCTTCAAATGTGCCACCAATGGGCCGGCATATGACAGGTAAGAGTTGTATACCGCCGCATCCGGTACCCCTTCCCTCAGTTCGTCCACGCCTTCCTTTCCTATCACTTCATCTGCCACGGTTCCTACCGCCTCCCCAGCGTCACCCCCTTCAGCTCCTGTGCTAGATGCCACCCATGCTGCTGCCGCTGACGGCGGATCTGCCTTTTTCTGGCCCCCTGCCCAGGAGTTTAAAAAGGCCTGCAACCCAGCCATTAAGCTTCCATCCCCAGTGGCCCCATCGTGGCCCTTGTGGGTCGCGTGTAATGGATCAAAACTCTCACCGGTAGTTCCTCCAGCCGTTCTTGACTTCGGATCAGAACTCCCAGAAGTGTCCTTTTCGGGAACCGCTCCACCAGCTGTTGTCCCGCTCGTTCCTTGGGTAGTGGATCTCCCATCACCGTCGTCGGATCGCCTGGAATGGGACACAGATTTGGGGAGTGCAGTCGGAGTACGTACTACCCTGTCCCTATACCTGACCTGTTGTGGAGAACCCTCTACCCTATGACCCTTAGAAACCCTATGCTGACCAGACCTCCCCCGGAGCGGGAACGAATACTGTGGTGTTGGGCATGATATGTGTGATAGGCCCTAGAACCCCCGCTACGCTCCCTGGAAGAAGAACCTGACACTGAAGGACTGCGAGAGCGAGGGCAATGACCGCTACGGGAATGGCCCATGCCAGGACCCCTGCCAGATCTGGGCGGGGACCTGGCCCTATCTACGCTGCTACCACTACCAGACTCCCTGCTACCTCGGGCGTGACGCCGACTACCCCTCCCTGGACTGGCTCTATGGGAATAACGGACACTACCCCTAGGGGACCTACATCTATCCCCTCCCCTCCTACCACTCCTGTCCCGGGACCTGAGTCTGGGAGAAACCCCTTTTTTCCCCCCGGTGGCCCCATCCCCCGGGGAAGCCCTCCATCTGACTGGGGTTGGGGGAATGTCTCTAGTTACTCGCCTTTGTATCACCATTCCGGATATCCTAGGCCTCTTTGGTCCTGGGGCCGGTTGCCCACGATCACGACCTGGACGTGCCACAGCTCTTCTCACTCCTGCAGAACCACCCGGTATGGCTTCCTCCTCCTCGCCGGCCTGCATGGTAGGCCCCTTTTCAGCTTCCTTCATGGCCTCTTGGTAGGCCTCTGCAGCCTCTGCTCCATCACTACTCCAACCTGCATCGGACAGGCCTCCTTCCGATCTTCCGCCCAGGGCTTGGTCCCCTGAGGCCCGGCCCATTTCCATGGATCTCCTGAACTCCTGTAACACCCATGACACATTTTAAACATCCCACGTGTTGTCAGTTTCTCCTTCTCCCCTCTGATGTTTCCAATCCTGTGACCATCCTCTCGCATCCTCCTGGGCCTGCCTGCGAATCCTTTTGCCTGGTATCACTGTAGCATCCCCTGGGCATCGCGCTCCTCCCCCGCTCACCATTTTTCACAATATGCGTTTAGGGCCTGCATCACCTCCTACTCCACGTGATGTCCTCTGATCGGGGCTTGCATCGATCCTTGCTGACCTTCCCCCACTGCCTGGAATCTTCCCCGTCTCTCCACGTGGCCTGCTGTACCCCCACTCCATGCCTTGTCCTGCGCTCCATGTGGTTGGGGCCTTCTCTGTTCCCCGCTGTCTGTAGCGCTAGTTGAATGGCCTTCCCGTCCCTCCACGTGGCCTGACAGTCCCCGGACCCGCTCCCCTGTCACCTGGTTGAGGCCCGACGGCCTCCGATACTCCGCCTCCTCGCTCCGTCCACTAGGCCTCAGTCCTCCGATCTCCGCGACGGCAGCTCCACTCCTCTTCTGGCCTGGGGCTTGGTCCCCTGCGGCCTCAGGTATCGCGCTGGATACTTTCCCTTTCCGGCGGCCCGTCACTCCTGCAGCGTTTCCGGAGGCCTTCTCCCGATCACCAGGCCGACCACATGGCGCTCCTCTCGATGTCCTCTCCTCAGCTGTCTGTCGTCCACGTGCAGGCGATCCAGGGCTGAGCCTCTGCGGCGGGCGGGTCCTCCTCACCGGTCTTGAAGCAGAAACTTCTCCAGGAACCAGATGTCCAAGCTGCTCCATTGCCCATCCGGATCCCTTCCTCCTTGCAGCATCACAAATCCCTGCTAGAAGCCTCTCCAGCGACAAATCCATCCTGAAAAAGAAGAAGGGTGGAAGCAGGGAGACAGAAAGAAAAATTCTGGCAGGATTTAAAATTATTCTGCTGTTATTTCACAGTGCACAGTAAGCCCTTTGCTCCCCACCCCCAACTCCTCCTCTCTCACTGAACACCAATAGATGCAGCCTTGCTAATGCACAAGCTGTCAAGGCCATCCTGCACCTAGGTGTCTCCGTGGGCTGCATTAGTTCTGTCCCAACAAATCCAAAGAGGACAGGAAATAACTCCAAACAGGCAAGTTTGAAGTAGAAGGTTGGCACTTACCCATAAACTGATTACTCATAGTCTATGATTAAATGCTAACCAGAGGCGCAAAACGCATAAGACATTTTTTTACCACCAAAGTTTTTATTGGTACTTATATGCCAAAAAAACTTCAAGGATTATTCATTATCCATGTTTACCTTCTACTATGGATTTTTCTGTGGCTGACTCTTTCACATTTCAGAGATAAGTACTGTACCATGTAATCTAAAGTAAAAGATTTGCCTCATCATTCTTTGACTGAACTCTTCCTATGTCGTATTAATGCAGATATATATATATTTAAGTTTAATAGTGTCGTTACTGCTGTAGCAACAGTCCTTCATATCACTCACTCTGTTGCCAATGCGACCAGCAAGCATTTGCAGTGAGTTAGAGAAGAGTGAGGTCACGATGTGATGTCATAATGGCAACTGCTGCTGATAACTGCTTGAACATTTTTTTTCTCTCAAACACACCCGGAGCTCTAAAGTAGCTTCAGCATCTGTCCTCGGTTCCATGGTATAGGATCTATGCCTCCCTTGGATGTGTCTCAAGACTTGGAGCTGGACTACCCTAAATCTGACCTTGAGCTTTGGAGGTTCTAGCAGGAAAGTTTCTCTTGGGCAAGCGCAGCTAATCGTGTACCCTTTAACAAAGACTGGTGTGTTCGCAGTCGCGGAAGTCTTTCCCCTTTTTACGCGTTTGCAGTTTCGCGAGGGACCCATGTGTGGTGGTTGGGGAGGGTGTAATATGCGCCTTTGCGAGCGATGTTATTTTGGATCAGAGATTTCCAGCTGTATTCTTCTTGCTGGACTGCAGCTCTCAACTGGAGGAATACAGTTGGACACCCCTGGTCTATACAATCCTTTAATTCATTGTTTTATTAATCTGTAATATAATTATAGTCTCTTTATTTGCCTCTTAATGCCCAGAGGGAAAGGCAGTCCTTCTAGCCATGGTTCCCCAGAGGTTTCCCCCACAGGGGGTTTTTCCTCTCCTGAGTGCTGAAGGATGACTCTCTATGAGTCCAGAGGTAGCCCATAGCGTGACCAGCTTTCTGGTTTAATCTGTGATAATATCCAAATTCTGTGGCATTTTCTTTATAATAAATTTAAACATTAGTTTATATCTCCTCTCATGTTGTTTTTATTTCTCTAAGTGTAACCTCTCCAGTAACAGAAAACATGAAGGATGAGGTGGGGTCTGAATATGGTGTCTGGGTGTGGGGGGGGGGGGGGGGGGTGAAGTAAAAGGGAAATGACTTGTTAAAATCAGAAGTGCTGGGAAAGGATGTTTTGCTTATTAGTCACAGGGCGGGGAACAGAACACCCCCCAGGAAGGCTGACGCTGGATTTATTCAGGAAACCCATTTCTGCCGCACCAAAGCACCAAAATTCAATGACTTTATATACACCAGAACATACTATTCGCACTCCCCTTTTAAAAAATCAAAGGGTGTAGCTATTTTCTTGTCCAAACATTTCCCCCTGAATGTCACTGACACTTGGTCGGATAACGATGGAAGAGACCTTTTTTTGAAAGGCTCGCTAGGTCAGGATAAGGTGACCTTGGCCACCATTTATGTACCTAACTCTGACCAACATTTGTTTGTACGTTCCATCCTTGGTGATTTAGAATCGTTTGCAGAACGCCTGCTAATTCTAGGAGGTGACTTCAACATGGTCATGGATCCGAGACTCGACTCCTCAACCGACTCATCCTCACTCTCCAGACACAAGCTGAAACAGGTAAAAGCACATTCCACAATGCACAACTAGCAGACGTTTGGAGGATCCAACATCCTCTAACACGTGATTACACGTTTTACTCAAACCCACACAAAAAATACACAAGAATTGACATGTTTTTCATATCGCACAGACATTTAGAGTTGCTCTATAGGTCAGATATCCACAATATAACTTGGAGCGACCACGCAACGGCCTCGATTTCTATTACGCATCCATCCTTGCATATAAAATCCTTCCCTTGGAAAATGAACAAATCCCTACTACAAACGCCACAACACGTCCAAGAACTTAAAGAAACGCTATCACATTATTTTGAGGAGAATACTACCCCAGACGTATCTCCTCAAGTGATATGGGAAGCCCACAAATCTGTAATACGAGGGCACTTTATCAAACTAGGAGCACACATAAAGAAAATGCGTACACACACCATAACTACCCTGCTGGGACAAATTAACCAGCTTGAATCACAACATAAAACCACACTGGCTCCTGAGACCTATCTGAAACTGTCAAACCTGAGAACTGAACTGCACACTTTATGTAATCAAAAGACACAGCAATTGCTGAGGAAGCTGAAAGCTTCAGCCCAGATTTATAGAGACAAACCAGGGAAACACCTAGCCAAGGCACTCAAACAGAAATATACAGCCACATTTATCCCTCAGATTCGTAACTCTAACAATGAAGTCAAACACTCAACTCCCGAGATAGCACGAGTTTTTCGGGAATACTATAAGAACCTATACAATATTAGAGAGCCACGAAACGAGCCAAAATTGCCAACTACACACGAAGCGATCATAACATACTTAAAAAAATACTTACCTTTGACAGTACCTGATGACAGAGCAATGGCACTCAACAGACCCATAATGATAGAAGAAGTTTCAGAAGCCCTCAAAGACACCCCAGTGGGAAAGAGCCCTGGACCGGACGGTCTGACAACTCTTTATTATAAAACATTCCAGGAATCCCTTCTAACACATTTCACCAATACATGCAATGCATTGGCGACAGGGGGGGGGGTCCTCCCAAGAGGCACATATCATCTTAATCCACAAACAGGGCAGAGATCCAGGTCTGTGTAGCAACTACAGACCAATCTCTCTCCTCAATGTGGACATTAAACTTCTAGCCAAGGTGCTCAGTAACAGACTCAAACATATACTTCCTCGGATTATACACAGGGATCAAGTCGGATTCGTTCCCCATCGGGAAGCGAGAGACAACACAGTAAAAATATTAGATCTTATCCACCATGCGACATCAAACAACATCCCTATGATATTACTATCCACAGATGCAGAGAAAGCCTTTGATAGGGTGAACTGGGATTTCTTGAGGGCAACCCTTAGGCACATAGGCCTGGGAGAATCCATGACTAACTGGATTGATCCCCTCTATCATGCTCCCTCAGCTAGAGTGCGGGTCAACGGAACACTCTCTGAACAGTTCACCCTATCGAACGGGACGCGACAAGGCTGTCCGCTGTCCCCCATTCTTTTTGTATTAGTCTTAGAACCGTTATTAAATGCCATATGAATGAACCCATCCATCCAGGGTCTAGAGATAGGGCAACACAGACACAAGGTAGCCACATTCACGGACAATATCCTGCTCACTATAACGCAACCCAAAATTTATCTTCCCAATGTGATATCGGAATTTAATACATATAGCGCCTTGTCCTTTTTTAAAATAAATATGTCAAAGTCTGAGGCACTAAATATTTCCATTCCCCAACAGGAACTTTTACACCTACAACAGTCCTTCCCGTTTAAATGGGCGAAAGACAAATTAAAATACTTAGGGATTTATATCACTCCCAAACTAGAATCACTATATCAACTGAATCACCAGAATATTTTACATAACATTAAAACGGATCTACACAACTGGGCTGATAAGTCTGTCTCGTGGTTTGGTAGAGTAGCATCGGTAAAAATGAATATACTCCCAAGGATACTATACGTGATTCAGACCCTTCCTATTTCAATTCCTAAACAATTTTTTAAAGATCTTAAGTCCCACATAATTCGATTTGTGTGGAAATCCAAGCCCCCCAGACTTAAATACGAATATCTTATAATACCTAAAGACAAGGGGGGACTAGGATTACCAGACGCTGAAACATATTACCAAGCTACAATTTTAGCTAGAGTGGTGGAATGGACCCGTCCGGTACACAAACTATGGGTGTCTATCGAACAAAACTCATTGACTGCCCCCGTTCCGGTGGTGGCTTGGGTCTCCCCAAAGCAAGTCGTTACTTATGACAAAGGACACCCAACGATCTCTCCCACCGTGTCAATGTGGAGACGATGGTATGATAGACCAGGGTTACTCAGCAAACCTTCCCCTCTAATTTCCCTTACACACAATAAGGATTTTTCCCCAGGCATGAGAGGAAGACCATTTGATGATTATTTACCAGACCACGTCCCATTCCCTAGATTAGGTCATTTCCTCACAGATGCTAAACAGCTAAAATCATACGCGGACACACTGGTCCCTGGGAAACCACCCGGATCCATATGGACCTATACACAACTGAAACATTTTTTCTCGTCTCTGGTCACTAAGACAGAAGGAAAAGAGCTAATAACAAAACCCTGTGCATGTCCAATCTTAGCCCCCCCAAACTCATCTCCACAATCAAATCCCTTTTACTCAATATGAAGATTTCATCCAAACCACATTTTATTAGGTCTTGGGAAATAGACTGCGGGATCAGTTTCTCTGACAAGGAATGGGAAAAATTGACCTTCCTCGCACATAAATGCTCACCTTTGGTGAGAATACAAGAGAACGCTTATAAACTCCTAACCCGATGGTACAGAGTGCCTGCCATATTGTGTCTCTGACACTTGTTGGTGATGTAATAACCGCAGAGGCACCTTTTTACACATCTGGTGGGAATGTCCACCCATTCACAACTTTTGGAAATCAATAGCTCAAATCATAGACTCTATCACAGATATGCCACTTCCGTTCACTCCACAAACATACCTACTCCACCACAACGGTTACTCGATCAATAGATACAAACACTCCATTACAATCAAATTAATCAATGCAGCCAAAATGGCAATACCCAGATATTGGAAAAATCCACGCACACCAACAACACAGGACTGGATTGATTCGGTTGAGGAGTCCAGGCAGATGGGAGAACTGATACAAACAAGCTCGGACAGGGGAATGGAACACCATAACCACTGGCTGCCATGGCTTCAATACAGGGAGTCTGAAGCTTGTGTTCTCGCACTTTCTAGCAAAAACTAATGCACGAATGAAGGAGAGGTTAATCCATCTCTCCCTTTAAAAACGCTCACCTAGGAAAATAGGTACTACATCCCAGGTGACCGTGGATACGAGATGCATTGGGATTGCATGTATGATCGAGTGTGGATAGTGCAGGAGTGGCTGAAACCCCCCACCCCCTTATCCAAGAAATAATGACACAACACGTAATGTATGGTGAAAAATAAGCCACAGCGATTTATTAAAACATAAATAGAAAATAAGTTAGGGTTGTATCGGCCAATCACCTTAATCTCCATCTCTAGTAGATACAGCCTAACAGCCAAAATATATAAAAACTGAATCCTTGCCAGCCTACCTTAAATTAAACTATACATAGTGCAACTATCAAAAAACCTTAACCAACCTGAAGTAAAAACTCCTCTCCCCCCTCGTCCGAGGGTCTCTTACCCCTTTTTCTTACCAATGCTGACCACCAGCCGACTCCTCGCTCGGTGGGCACATAAAAGGTGCAAGTACATTTAAATAGGGGCACATAAAAGGCGCAAGTACATTTAAAAACGAGCACATAAAAGGCGCAAATAAAAGGCACAAGTACATTTAAAAAAAGGGCACATAAAAGGCACAAGTACATTTAAAAAGGGGCACATAAAAGTCAAAAGTTAATTTAAAAAGGGGCACATAAAAGGCGCAAATAAAAGGCACAAGTACATTTAAAAAGGGGCACAAAAAGGGCACAAGTACATTTAAAAAGGGGCACATAAAAGGCACAAGTACATTTAAAAAGGGGCACATAAAAGGCACAAGTACATTAAAAAAGGGCACATAAAAGGCACAAGTAAATTTAAAAAGGGGCAAATAAAAGGCACAAGTACATTTAAAAAGGGGCACATAAAATGCGCAAGTACATTTAAAAAGGGGCACATAAAAGGCACAAGTACATTTAAAAAGGGGCACATGAAATGCACAAGTATGTTTAAAAAGGGGCACATAAAATGCACAAGTACATTTAAAAAGGGGCACATAAAATGCACAAGTACATTTAAAAAGGGCCACATAAAAGGCGCAAGTACATTAAAAAAGGGGCACATAAAAGGCACAAGTACATTTAAAAAGGGGCACATAAAAGGCGCAAATAAAAGACACAAGTACATTAAAAAAGGGGCACATAAAAGGCGCAAATAAAAAACACAAGTACATTTAAAAGGGGAGGGGGAACATAAAAGGCACAAGTACATTTAAAAAGGGGCACATAAAAGGCACAAGTACATATAAAAAGGGGCACATAAAAGGCACAAGTACATTTAAAAAGGGGCACATAAAATGCACAAGTACATTTAAAAAGGGGCACATAAAATGCACAAGTACATTTAAAAAGGGCCACATAAAAGGCGCAAGTACATTAAAAAAAGGGGCACATAAAAGGCACAGGTACATTTAAAAAGGGGCACATAAAAGGCGCAAATAAAAGACACAAGTACATTTAAAAAGGGGCACATAAAAGGCGCAAATAAAAAACACAAATACATTTTAAAGGGGAAGGGGAACATAAAAGGCACAAGTACATTTAAAAAGGGCCACATAAAAGGCACAAGTACATTTAAAAAGGGGCACATAAAAGGCACAAGTACATTTAAAAAGGGGCACATAAAAGGCACAAGTACATTTAAAAAGGAGCACATAAACGGCACAAGTACATTTAAAAAGGGCCACATAAAAGGCACAAGTACATTTAAAAAGTTGCACATAAAAGGCACAAGTACATTTAAAAAGGGCCACATAAAAGGCACAAGTACATTTAAAAAGGGGCACATAAAAGGCGCAAGTACATTTAAAAAGGGGCACATAAAATTCACAAGTACATTTAAAAAGGAGAAAATAAAAGGCACAAGTACATTTAAAAAGGGGCACATAAAAGGCACAAGTACATTTAGAAAGGGGCCCATAAAAGGCACAAGTACATTTAAAAAGGGGCACATAAAAGGCGCAAGTACATTTAAAAAGGGGCAATTAAAAGGCACAAGTACATTTAAAAATGGGCACATAAAAGGCGCAAATAAAAGGCACAAGTACATTTAAAAAGGGGCACATAAAAGGCACCAGTACATTTAAAAAGGGGCACATAAAAAGGCACAAGTAAATTTAAAAAGGGGCACATAAAAGGCACAAGTACATTTAAAAAGGGGCACATAAAAGGCGCAAGTACATTTAAAAAGGGACACATAAAAGGCGCAAATAAAAGACACAAGTACATTAAAAAAGGGGCACATAAAAGGCGCAAATAAAAAACACAAGTACATTTAAAAGGGGAAGGGGAACATAAAAGGCACAAGTACATTTAAAAAGGGGCACATAAAAGGCACAAGTACATATAAAAAGGGGCACATAAAAGGCACAAGTACATTTAAAAAGGAGCACATAAACGGCACAAGTACATTTAAAAAGGGCCACATAAAAGGCACAAGTACATTTAAAAAGTTGCACATAAAAGGCACAAGTACATTTAAAAAGGGCCACATAAAAGGCACAAGTACATTTAAAAAGGGGCACATAAAAGGCGCAAGTACATTTAAAAAAGGGCACATAAAAGGCACAAGTACATTTAAAAAGGGGCACATAAAATGCACAAGTACATTTAAAAAGGGGCACATAAAATGCACAAGAACATTTAAAAAGGGCCACATAAAAGGCGCAAGTACATTAACCCCTTAACGACAGGTGACGTGCCAGGCACGTCACGGCAAATCGAGGACTTGCCGACAGGTGACGTGCCTGGCACGTCATGCACTAAATGGAGTAAAGAAAGCGACCAGCGGTCGCTTTCTTTACTCTAACGGTGTTGCTACAATGCCTCTATGTAGAGGCATTGTGCAACACCCCCCAAATGTGCAGGGGCGCGCTACGATCACTCCACGGAGTGATCGTAGCAGCCATTTAAAAATGGCTGCGCCCGCTGCACACATGTGCTTAGAAAGCGAACGATCGTTCGCTTTCTAAGCATCTCCGGTGTTGTTAAAGTGCCTCGCCAGCGAGGCACTTAACAACACCGTTCTGCTCCCCAGAGCCGATGGTGGTCGCTCTCCTGAGCGACCCCATTGGCTCAGTTGAAGGGAACGCTGCCTGTACAGGCAGCGTTTCCCTTCTAATGGCAAGAGCATCGGAAGTGAAAGTATTTCACTTCCGATGCTCTAGGGGGAGCCAATCGATGCCGGCACAGCAGATCTATGTGATCTGTGTGCAGGCATGTATGGTAAGTGCTCTGATGAGCACTTGCCATACTGTCAAAGGCAATATTACTAAATATTGCCTTTGACAAGTATTGATCTGCCTCCCTCACCTTACTACTTTTAGTAAGGGAGAGAGACAGATCAGATCAAGTAAAAAAAAAAAAAAAAATAATAAAAAAAATTTTAAACACCAAGGGCTTTTATAAAAGCCATTTAACCCCTTCCCTGCCATTGATCGCTGTGTACGCAGTGATCATACACAGCAGCACATTTTTTGCTGTCTGTGCATTTTTTAGGGGTTATTTTTTTTTACTGTAATTCATTACAGGATAAAAAAAGGCTCTTTTAAGAGAGATTAACCCCTTTCTTGCCGTAAATCACTGCCTAATCAGCGATCTGACTCAAATGGAGCAATCTTGCTGCAGAAGCATTTTTAATTTTTTTAAAACTTTTTTATTACACCCGTCACGTGTTAATTATACCCGCTAGGGGACTACGTTTAACGTAAAAAAAATTTTTTAGCTGTCTGAGCGCATGTATAGCGATCAGTAACAGCTGATAAGTGACAATGGCGGGTTGGCGTTTGCTCAGATGAGCATCACCATTCGTCTGGTTAGATCAATATGTGTAAATATTTGATCTGACCAGTGTAGATCTGCCTCCCTCTCACTTGAGTTTTAGTGAGGGAGACAGAGCTGTATAATGTAAGTTTTTAATTATAATATATTTAATAGAATTGAGACCCAAAGGCTTTTATAAAAGCCGTTTCCAGTATTTAACCCCTTCCCTGCAATTGATCGCTGTGTACGCAGTGATCTTACACAGCAGCACATTTTTTGCTGTCTGTGCATTTTTTTAGTAGTTATTTTTTTTTACTTTGATTTATTACAGTATATCAAAGGCTCTTTTAAGAGCTATTAACCCCTTCCTTGCCGTATATCACTTCCTAAGCAGCACATATGGTCACTGCCTAAGCAGTGCATATGGTCACTGCCTAAGCAGCGCATATGGAGCAATCTAGTCGCCGAAGCATTTTTTTTTGCTATCAGCATTTTTTTTGTCAGACTCACTAGGGGTTAATTATACCCACTAGGGGATTACGTGTATTCCTTTTGAAGCTGTCTGAACGCGTGTATAGCGATCAGTAACAGCCGATCAGTGGCAAAGGTGGTTTGGTGATTTCTCAGATGAGCATCACCATTCGTCTGGTTCGTAAATATTGTTCTGACCCATATGGATCTGCCTCCCTCTCCTCACTTGAGTTTTAGTGAGGGAAAGAGACAGATCTGTATAACATAATTTTTAAATTGTAATAAATTAAATAAAATGTTAATAAATTGTGAGTCCCAAGGGCTTTTATAAAAGCCATACCTTTTGTATAGTGTAGTGTATTAACTCCTTCCCTGCCACTGATCACTGCACAGCAGAAATTTTTTTCTTGTCTGTGCATTTTTAGGGGTTAATTTTTTTGTACAGTACTACAAAGGCTCTTATAAGAGCTATTAACCCCTTACTTGCTCTACATGTTCAAATTCCAAGTTTGAAAATCAAAAAGCGCACCTCTCAAATGTAGCCTTTCAACCCCTAACAAAGCTGACAAAGCTATGCATGGGTGGTATCCCTGTGCTCGGGAGATGTTGCTGAACATATATTGTGGTATTGTTTGTCAGTGACACATACCGAAATATGTGAATTTGTGTCTAAAGTGCAATGTATGTGGGAAAAAATACACAATAAAATGACTACCACAAACTTTGACAAAGGCTGGTGGTAGAATTGGTGCATGGAAAGTGTTAAAATAACACCATTTAAAATAGCCTAGGGTGTCTACTTTTACAAAATATATACTTTTTGGGGTAAAATACACTGTCCTACTTAAAAAAAAGTCCCAAATGAAAGATGGGCTCAGGCTGACTACACGTCAATATTCCAAGTTGAAAATGCGCACCTTCACAATGTGGCCCTTTAGCCCCCAAACAACCCAACAAACCTATGCATGGGTGGTATCCCTGTACTCAGGATATGTTGTTGAACACATATTGGGTTATTGTTTGGCAGTGACACATACTAAAATCTGTGAATTTATGTCTAAAATACAATATTTGTGAAAAAAAACCACACAAAAATTACTACAACAAACTTTGACAAAGGCTGGTGGTAGAATTAGTGCATGGAAAGTGTTAAAATACCACCATTTGAAATAGCGTAGGGTGTCTACTTTAAAAAAATATATGGGTTGATGGGGTAAAATACACTGGCTGGTTTCAAATATGTCCCAAATGGGACATGAGTGCAGGCGGTCTGCATGTCAAAATTTTAATTTGGAAAACCAAAAACTGCACCTACCAAATTTGGCCTTTTACGCCCCAAACAACCCAACAAACCTATGCATGGGTGGTATCCCTGTACTCAAGAGATGTTGCTGAACACTTATTAGGGTGTTATTTGGCAGTGACACATACCAAAATCTGTGAATTCATGTCTGAAGTACAAGGTTTGTGAAAAAAAACCACAAAAAAATTACTACCACAAAGTTTGACAAAGGCTGGTGGTAGAATTAGTGCATGGAAAGTGTAAAAATACCACCATTTGAGATAGCCTAAGGTGTCTTCTTTTAAAAAATATATGGGTTGATGGGGTAAAATACACTAGCTGGCTTCAAATATGTCCCAAATGGGACATGGGTGCAGGCTGTCTGCATGTAAAAATTTCAAGTTGGAAAACAAAAAACTGCACCTCACAAATTTGGCATTTTAGCCCCCAAACAACCCAACAAACCTATGCATGGGTGGTATCCCTGTACTCAGGAGAAATAGTAGAATCTATTTAGCATGTTTTTTCGTTCGCTATTGTCGATGAGGAGAAGTTGTTTCAAATAAAAACAAAGAAATTTGTGCATTTTTTTTTTTTTTTACCATATTTTATTATTTTTTTTAATAATATGATAAGATATGATCAAAAAGATGGCATCCATAGAAAGCCCTTCTTGTCCCGATAAAAACAATATATAATATGTGTGGGTACAGCAAATGACAAAGAAGAAAATTACTGCTAAACACAAACAGCACAGAAATGTTAAAATAGGCATTGTCCAGAAAGGACAAAAATGTTTCAAAGGCTCTGTCCTTAAGGGGTTAAAAAAAGGGGCACATAAAAGGCACAGGTACATTTAAAAAGGGGCACATAAAAGGCGCAAATAAAAGACACAAGTACATTTAAAAAGGGGCACATAAAAGGCGCAAATAAAAAACACAAGTACATTTAAAAGGGGAAGGGGAACATAAAAGGCACAAGTACATTTAAAAAGGGGCACATAAAAGGCACAAGTACATTTAAAAAGGGGCACATAAAAGGCACAAGTACATTTAAAAAGGGTAACATAAAATACACAAGTACATTTAAAAAGGGTGCACATAAATGGCGCAAGTACATTTAAAAAGGGGCACACAAAAGGCACAAGTACATTTAAAAAGGGGCACATAAAAGGCGCAAATAAAAAGCACAAGTACATTTAAAAAGGGGCACATAAAAGGCGCAAATAAAAAGCACAAGTACATTTAAAAAGGGGCACATAAAAGGCGCAAGTACATTTAAAAAGGGGCACATAAAAGGCGCAAGTACATTTAAAAAGGGGCACATAAAAGGCACAAGTACATTTAAAAAGGGGCACATAAAAGGCGCAAATAAAAGGCACAAGTACATTTGAAAAGGGGCACATAAAGGGGCAAAAGTACATTTAAAAAGGGGCACATAAAAGGCACAAGTACATTTTTAAAAAGGGGCACATAAAATGCACTAGTACATTTAAAAAGAGGCACATAAAATGCACAAGTAGATTTAAAAAGGGGAAAATAAAAGGCACAAGTACATTTAAAAAGGGGCACATAAAAGGCACAAGTACATTTAAAAAGGGGCACATAAAAGGCACAAGTACATTTAAAAAGGGGCACATAAAAGGTGCAAATAAAAGGCACAAGTACATTTAAAAAGGGGCACATAAAAGGCACAAGTACATTTAAAAAGGGGCACATAAAATGCACAAGTACATTTAAAAAGGGGCACATAAAAGGTGCAAATAAAAGGCACAAGTACATTTAAAAAGGGGCACATAAAAGGCACAAGTACATTTAAAAAGGGGCACATAAAATGCACAAGTACATTTAAAAAGGGGCACATAAAAGGCACAAGTACATTTAAAAAGGGGCACATAAAAGGCACAAGTACATTTAAAAAGGGGAACATAAAAGGTGCAAATAAAAGGCACAAGTACATTTAAAAAGGGGCACATAAAACGCACAAGTACATTTAAAAAGGGGCACATAAAATGCACAAGTACATTTAAAAAGGGGCACATAAAAGGCACAAGTACATTTAAAAAGGGGCACATAAAATGCACAAGTACATTTAAAAAGATGCACATAAAAGGCACAAGTACATTTAAAAAGGGGCACATAAAAGGCGCAAATAAAAGGCACAAGTACATTTGAAAAATGGCACATAAAAGGCACAATTACATTTAAAAAGGGGCACATAAAAGGTGCAAATAAAAGGCACAAGTACATTTAAAAAGGGGCACATAAAATGCACAAGTACATTTAAAAAATGGCACATAAAAGGCACAAGTACATTTAAAAAGGGGCACATAAAAGGCACTAGTACATTTAAAAAGGGGCACATAAAAGGCGTAAGTACATTTAAAAAGGGACACATAAAAGGCGCAAGTACATTTAAAAAGGGGCACATAAAAGGTGCAAGTACATTGAAATAGGGGCACTTAAAAGGCGCAAGTACATTTAAAAAGGGGCACATAAAAGGCACAAATAAAAGGCACAAGTACATTTAAAAAGGGGCAAATAAAAGGCACACGTACATTTAAAAATGGGCACATAAAAGGCGCAAATAAAAGGCACAAGTACATTTAAAAAGGGGCACATAAAAGGCACCAGTACATTTAAAAAGGGGCACATAAAAAGGCACAAGTAGATTTAAAAAGGGGAAAATAAAAAGCACAAGTACATTTAAAAAGGGACACATAAAAGCCACAAGTACATTTAAAAAGGGGCACATAAAAGGCAAAAGTACATTTAAAAAGGGGCACATAAAAGGCGCAAATAAAAGGCACAAGTACATTTAAAAAGGGGCACATAAAAGGCACAAGTACATTTAAAAAGTGGCACATAAAAGGCACAAGTACATTTAAAAAGGGGCACATAAAAGGTTCAAATAAAAGGCACAAGTACATTTAAAAAGGGGCACATAAAAGGCACAAGTACATTTAAAAAGGGGCACATAAAAGTCACAAGTACATTTAAAAAGGGGCACATAAAAGGTGCAAATAAAAGGCACAAGTACATTTAAAAAGGGGCACATAAAAGGCACAAGTACATTTAAAAAGGGGCACATAAAATGCACAAGTACATTTAAAAAATGGCACATAAAAGGCACAAGTTCATTTAAAAAGGGGCAATTAAAAGGCACAAGTACATTTAAAAAGGGGCACATAAAAGGCGCAAATAAAAGGCACAAGTACATTTAAAAAGGGGCACATAAAAGGCACAAGTACATTTAAAAAGGCACATAAAAGGCACAAGTACATTTTTAAAAAGGGGCACATAAAATGCACAAGTACATTTAAAAAGGGGCACATAAATGGCGCAAGTACATTTAAAAAGGGGCACACAAAAGGCACAAGTACATTTAAAAAGGGGCACATAAAAGGCGCAAATAAAAGGCACAAGTACATTTAAAAAGGGGCACATAAAAGGCACAAGTACATTTAAAAATGGGCACATAAAATGCACAAGTACATTTAAAAAGGGTAACATAAAATACACAAGTACATTTAAAAAGGGTGCACATAAATGGCGCAAGTACATTTAAAAAGGGGCACACAAAAGGCACAAGTACATTTAAAAAGGGGCACATAAAAGGTGCAAATAAAAGGCACAAGTACATTTAAAAAGGGGCACATAAAAGGCACAAGTACATTTAAAAAGGGGCACATAAAATGCACAAGTACATTTAAAAAATGGCACATAAAAGGCACAAGTACATTTAAAAAGGGGCACATAAAAGGCACAAGTACATTTAAACAGGCACATAAAAGGCACAAGTACATTTTTAAAAAGGGGCACATAAAATGCACAAGTACATTTAAAAAGGGGAAAATAAAAGGCACAAGTACATTTAAAAAGGGGCACATAAATGGCGCAAGTACATTTAAAAAGGGGCACACAAAAGGCACAAGTACATTTAAAAAGGGGCACATAAAAGGCGCAAATAAAAGGCACAAGTACATTTAAAAAGGGGCACATAAAAGGCACAAGTACATTTAAAAAGGGGCACATAAAAGGCACAAGTACATTTAAAAAGGGTAACATAAAATACACAAGTACATTTAAAAAGGGTGCACATAAATGGCGCAAGTACATTTAAAAAGGGGCACACAAAAGGCACAAGTACATTTAAAAGGGGCACATAAAAGGCGCAAATAAAAAGCACAAATACATTTAAAAAGGGGCACATAAAAGGCGCAAGTACATTTAAAAAGGGGCACATAAAAGGCACAAGTACATTTAAAAAGGGGCACATAAAAGGTGCAAATAAAAGGCACAAGTACATTTAAAAAGGGGCACATAAAAGGCACAAGTACATTTAAAAAGGGGCACATAAAATGCACAAGTACATTTAAAAAGGGGCACATAAAAGGTGCAAATAAAAGGCACAAGTACATTTAAAAAGGGGCACATAAAAGGCACAAGTACATTTAAAAAGGGGCACATAAAATGCACAAGTACATTTAAAAAGGGGCACATTGAAATAGGGGCACTTAAAAGGCGCAAGTACATTTAAAAAGGGGCACATAAGGGGCACATAAAAGGTGCAAGTACATTGAAATAGGGGCACTTAAAAGGCGCAAGTACATTTAAAAAGGGGCAAATAAAAGGCACACGTACATTTAAAAATGGGCACATAAAAGGCGCAAATAAAAGGCACAAGTACATTTAAAAAGGTGCAAATAAAAGGCACAAGTACATTTAAAAAGGGGCACATAAAAGGCACAAGTACATTTAAAAAGGGGCACATAAAATGCACAAGTACATTTAAAAAGGGGCACATAAAAGGCACAAGTACATTTAAAAAGGGGCACATAAAAGGCGCAAATAAAAGGCACAAGTACATTTGAAAAGGGGCACATAAAGGGGCAAAAGTACATTTAAAAAGGGGCACATAAAAGGCACAAGTACATTTTTAAAAAGGGGCACATAAAATGCACTAGTACATTTAAAAAGAGGCACATAAAATGCACAAGTAGATTTAAAAAGAGGAAAATAAAAAGCACAAGTACATTTAAAAAGGGACACATAAAAGGCACAAGTACATTTAAAAAGGGGCACATAAAAGGCACTAGTACATTTAAAAAGGGGCACATAAAAGGCGTAAGTACATTTAAAAAGGGACACATAAAATGCGCAAGTACATTTAAAAAGGGGCACATAAAAGGTGCAAGTACATTGAAATAGGGGCACTTAAAAGGCGCAAGTACATTTAAAAAGGGGCACATAAAAGGCACAAATAAAAGGCACAAGTACATTTAAAAAGGGGCAAATAAAAGGCACACGTACATTTAAAAATGGGCACATAAAAGGCGCAAATAAAAGGCACAAGTACATTTAAAAAGGGGCACATAAAAGGCACCAGTACATTTAAAAAGGGGCACATAAAAAGGCACAAGTACATTTAAATAGGGGCACATAAAAGGCACAAGTACATTTAAAAAGGGGCACATAAAAGGCACAAGTACATTTAAAAAGGGACACATAAAAGGCGCAAATAAAAGACACAAGTACATTAAAAAAGGGGCACATAAAAGGCGCAAATAAAAAACACAAGTACATTTAAAAGGGGAAGGGGAACATAAAAGGCACAAGTACATTTAAAAAGGGGCACATAAAAGGCACAAGTACATTTAAAAAATGGCACATAAAAGGCACAAGTACATTTAAAAAGGGGCACATAAAAGGCGTAAATAAAAAGCACAAGTACATTTCAAAAGGGACACATAAAAGGCACAAGTACATTTAAAAAGGGGCACATAAAAGGCACTAGTACATTTAAAAAGGGGCACATAAAAGGCGTAAGTACATTTAAAAAGGGACACATAAAATGCGCAAGTACATTTAAAAAGGGGCACATAAAAGGTGCAAGTACATTGAAATAGGGGCACTTAAAAGGCGCAAGTACATTTAAAAAGGGGCACATAAGGGGCACATAAAAGGTGCAAGTACATTGAAATAGGGGCACTTAAAAGGCGCAAGTACATTTAAAAAGGGGCACATAAAAGGCGCAAGTACATTTAAAAAGGGACACATAAAAGGCGCAAATAAAAGACACAAGTACATTAAAAAAGGGGCACATAAAAGGCGCAAATAAAAAACACAAGTACATTTAAAAGGGGAAGGGGAACATAAAAGGCACAAGTACATTTAAAAAGGGGCACATAAAAGGCACAAGTACATTTAAAAAGGGGCACATAAAATGCACAAGTACATTTAAAAAATGGCACATAAAAGGCACAAGTACATTTAAAAAGGGGCACATAAAAGGAGCAAATAAAAAGCACAAGTACATTTAAAAAGGGACACATAAAAGGCACAAGTACATTTAAAAAGGGGCACATAAAAGGCACTAGTACATTTAAAAAGGGGCACATAAAAGGCGTAAGTACATTTAAAAAGGGACACATAAAATGCGCAAGTACATTTAAAAAGGGGCACATAAAAGGTGCAAGTACATTGAAATAGGGGCACTTAAAAGGCGCAAGTACATTTAAAAAGGGGCACATAAGTGGCACATAAAAGGTGCAAGTACATTGAAATAGGGGCACTTAAAAGGCGCAAGTACATTTAAAAAGGGGCACAAAAAAGGCACAAATAAAAGGCACAAGTACATTTAAAAAGGGGCAAATAAAAGGCACACGTACATTTAAAAATGGGCACATAAAAGGCGCAAATAAAAGGCACAAGTACATTTAAAAAGGGGCACATAAAAGGCACCAGTACATTTAAAAAGGGGCACATAAAAAGGCACAAGTACATTTAAAAAGGGGCACATAAAAGGCACAAGTACATTTAAAAAGGGGCACATAAAAGGCGCAAGTACATTTAAAAAGGGGCACTTAAAAGGCGCAAGTACATTTAAAAAGGGGCACATAAAAGGCACAAATAAAAGGCAAAAGTACATTTAAAAAGGGGCAAATAAAAGGCACAAGTACATTTAAAAATGGGCACATAAAAGGCGCAAATAAAAGGCACAAGTACATTTAAAAAGGGGCACATAAAAGGCACAAGTACATTTAAAAAGGGGCACATAAAAGGCACAAGTACATTTTTAAAAAAGGAGCACAAAAAATGCACAAGTACATTTAAAAAGGGGCACATAAATGGCGCAAGTACATTTAAAAAGGGGCATATAAAAAGGCACAAGTACATTTAAAAAGGGGCACATAAAAGGCACAAGTACATTTATAAAGGGGAAAATAAAAGGCACAAGTACATTTAAAAAGGGGCACATAAAATTCACTAGTACATTTAAAAAGGAGAAAATAAAAGGCACAAGTACATTTAAAAAGGGGCACATAAAAGGCACAAGTACATTTAAAAAGGGGCACATAAAAGGGTCAAGTACATTTAAAAAGGGGCACATAAAAGGGTCAAGTACATTTAGAAAGGGGCCCATAAAAGGCACAAGTACATTTAAAAAGGGGCACATTAAAGGCAAAAGTACATTTAAAAAGGGGCACATAAAAGATGCAAATAAAAGGCACAAGTACATTTAAAAAGGGGCACATAAAAGGCACAAGTACATTTAAAAAGGGGCACATAAAAGGCACAAGTACATTTAAAAAGGGGCACATAAAAGGTGCAAATAAAAGGCACAAGTACATTTAAAAAGGGGCACATAAAAGGCACAAGTACATTTAAAAAGGGGCACATAAAAGGCACAAGTACATTTAAAAAGGGGCACATAAAAGGTGCAAATAAAAGGCACAAGTACATTTAAAAAGGGGCACATAAAAGGCACAAGTACATTTAAAAAGGGGCACATAAAATGCACAAGTACATTTAAAAAGGGGCACATAAAAGGCGCAAGTACATTTAAAAAGGGGCACATAAAAGGCACAAGTACATTTAAAAAGGGGCACATAAAAGGTGCAAATAAAAGGCACAAGTACATTTAAAAAGTGGCACATAAAAGGCACAAGTACATTTAAAAAGGGTCACATAAAATGCACAAGTACATTTAAAAAATGGCACATAAAAGGCACAAGTACATTTAAAAAGGGGCAATAAAAAGGCACAAGTACATTTAAAAAGGGGCACATAAAAGGCGCAAATAAAAGGCACAAGTACATTTAAAAAGGGGCACATAAAAGGCACAAGTACATTTAAAAAGGCACATAAAAGGCACAAGTACATTTTTAAAAAGGGGCACATAAAATGCAAAAGTACATTTAAAAAGGGGCACATAAATGGCGCAAGTACATTTAAAAAGGGGCACACAAAAGGCACAAGTACATTTAAAAAGGGCCACATAAAAGGCACAAGTACATTTAAAAAGGTGCACATAAAAGGCGCAAGTACATTTAAAAAGGGGCACATAAAATTCACAAGTACATATAAAAAGGAGAAAATAAAAGGCACAAGTACATTTAAAAAGGGGCACATAAAAGGCACAAGTACATTTAGAAAGGGGCCCATAAAAGGCACAAGTACATTTAAAAAGGGTAACATAAAATACACAAGTACATTTAAAAAGGGGAACATAAAAGGCACAAGTACATTTAAAAAGGGGCACATAAAAGGTGCAAATAAAAGGCACAAGTACATTTAAAAAGGGGCACATAAAAGGCACAAGTACATTTAAAAAGGGGCACATAAAAAGCACAAGTACATTTAAAAAGGGGCACATAAAAGTCGCAAGTACATTTAAAAAGGGGCACATAAAAGGTGCAAATAAAAGGCACAAGTACATTTAAAAAGGGGCACATAAAATGCACAAGTACATTTAAAAAATGGCACATAAAAGGCACAAGTACATTTAAAAAGGGGCACATAAAAGGCGCAAATAAAAGGCACAAGTACATTTGAAAAGGGGCACATAAAGGGGCAAAAGTACATTTAAAAAGGGGCACATAAAAGGCACAAGTACATTTTTAAAAAGGGGCACATAAAATGCACTAGTACATTTAAAAAGAGGCACATAAAATGCACAAGTAGATTTAAAAAGGGGAAAATAAAAAGCACAAGTACATTTAAAAAGGGACACATAAAAGCCACAAGTACATTTAAAAAGGGGCACATAAAAGGCACTAGTACATTTAAAAAGGGGCACATAAAAGGCGTAAGTACATTTAAAAAGGGACACATAAAAGGCGCAAGTACATTTAAAAAGGGGCACATAAAAAGGTGCAAGTACATTGAAATAGGGGCACATAAAAGGCACAAGTAAAAGGCACAAGTACATTTAAAAAGGGGCAAATAAAAGGCACACGTACATTTAAAAATGGGCACATAAAAGGCGCAAATAAAAGGCACAAGTACATTTAAAAAGGGGCACATAAAAGGCACAAGTACATTTAAAAAGGGGCACATAAAAGGCACAAGTACATTTAAAAAGGGGCACATAAAAGGCACAAGTACATTTAAAAAAGGACACAAAAGGTGCAAGTACATTTAAAAAGGGGCACATAAAAGGTGCAAGTACATTGAAATAGGGGCACTTAAAAGGCGCAAGTACATTTAAAAAGGGGCACATAAAAGGCACAAATAAAAGGCAAAAGTACATTTAAAAAGGGGCAAATAAAAGGCACAAGTACATTTAAAAATGGGCACATAAAAGGCGCAAATAAAAGGCACAAGTACATTTAAAAAGGGGCACATAAAAGGCACAAGTACATTTAAAAAGGGGCACATAAAAGGCACAAGTACATTTTTAAAAAAGGAGCACAAAAAATGCACAAGTACATTTAAAAAGGGGCACATAAATGGCGCAAGTACATTTAAAAAGGGGCATATAAAAAGGCACAAGTACATTTAAAAAGGGGCACATAAAAGGCACAAGTACATTTATAAAGGGGAAAATAAAAGGCACAAGTACATTTAAAAAGGGGCACATAAAATTCACAAGTACATTTAAAAAGGGGCACATAAAAGGCACAAGTACATTTAAAAAGGGGCACATAAAAGGCAAAAGTACATTTAAAAATCGGCACATAAAAGGCGCAAATAAAAGGCACAAGTACATTTAAAAAGGGGCACATAAAAGGCACAAGTACATTTAAAAAGGGGCACATAAAAGGCACAAGTACATTTAAAAAGGGGCACATAAAAGGTTCAAATAAAAGGCACAAGTACATTTAAAAAGGGGCACATAAAAGGCACAAGTACATTTAAAAAGGGGCACATAAAAGTCACAAGTACATTTAAAAAGGGGCACATAAAAGGCGCAAGTACATTTAAAAAGGGGCACATAAAAGGCACAAGTACATTTAAAAAGGGGCACATAAAAGGTGCAAATAAAAGGCACAAGTACATTTAAAAAGGGGCACATAAAAGGCACAAGTACATTTAAAAAGGGGCACATAAAATGCACAAGTACATTTAAAAAATGGCACATAAAAGGCACAAGTACATTTAAAAAGGGGTAATTAAAAGGCACAAGTACATTTAAAAAGGGGCACATAAAAGGCGCAAATAAAAGGCACAAGTACATTTGAAAAGGGGCACATAAAGGGGCAAAAGTACATTTAAAAAGGGGCACATAAAAGGCACAAGTACATTTTTAAAAAGGGGCACATAAAATGCACTAGTACATTTAAAAAGAGGCACATAAAATGCACAAGTAGATTTAAAAAGGGGAAAATAAAAGGCACAAGTACATTTAAAAAGGGGCACATAAAAGGCACAAGTACATTTAAAAAGGGGCACATAAAAGGCACAAGTACATTTAAAAAGGGGCACATAAAAGGTGCAAATAAAAGGCACAAGTACATTTAAAAAGGGGCACATAAAAGGCACAAGTACATTTAAAAAGGGGCACATAAAATGCACAAGTACATTTAAAAAGGGGCACATAAAAGGTGCAAATAAAAGGCACAAGTACATTTAAAAAGGGGCACATAAAAGGCACAAGTACATTTAAAAAGGGGCACATAAAATGCACAAGTACATTTAAAAAGGGGCACATAAAAGGCACAAGTACATTTAAAAAGGGGCACATAAAAGGCACAAGTACATTTAAAAAGGGGAACATAAAAGGTGCAAATAAAAGGCACAAGTACATTTAAAAAGGGGCACATAAAACGCACAAGTACATTTAAAAAGGGGCACATAAAATGCACAAGTACATTTAAAAAGGGGCACATAAAAGGCACAAGTACATTTAAAAAGGGGCACATAAAATGCACAAGTACATTTAAAAAGATGCACATAAAAGGCACAAGTACATTTAAAAAGGGGCACATAAAAGGCGCAAATAAAAGGCACAAGTACATTTGAAAAATGGCACATAAAAGGCACAATTACATTTAAAAAGGGGCACATAAAAGGTGCAAATAAAAGGCACAAGTACTTTTAAAAAGGGGCACATAAAATGCACAAGTACATTTAAAAAATGGCACATAAAAGGCACAAGTACATTTAAAAAGGGGCACATAAAAGGCACTAGTACATTTAAAAAGGGGCACATAAAAGGCGTAAGTACATTTAAAAAGGGACACATAAAAGGCGCAAGTACATTTAAAAAGGGGCACATAAAAGGTGCAAGTACATTGAAATAGGGGCACTTAAAAGGCGCAAGTACATTTAAAAAGGGGCACATAAAAGGCACAAATAAAAGGCACAAGTACATTTAAAAAGGGGCAAATAAAAGGCACACGTACATTTAAAAATGGGCACATAAAAGGCGCAAATAAAAGGCACAAGTACATTTAAAAAGGGGCACATAAAAGGCACCAGTACATTTAAAAAGGGGCACATAAAAAGGCACAAGTAGATTTAAAAAGGGGAAAATAAAAAGCACAAGTACATTTAAAAAGGGACACATAAAAGCCACAAGTACATTTAAAAAGGGGCACATAAAAGGCACTAGTACATTTAAAAAGGGGCACATAAAAGGCGTAAGTACATTTAAAAAGGGACACATAAAAGGCGCAAGTACATTTAAAAAGGGGCACATAAAAGGTGCAAGTACATTGAAATAGGGGCACTTAAAAGGCGCAAGTACATTTAAAAAGGGGCACATAAAAGGCACAAGTAAAAGGCACAAGTACATTTAAAAAGGGGCACATAAAAGGCACAAGTACATTTAAAAAGGGGCACATAAAAGGCACAAGTACATTTAAAAAGGGGCACATAAAAGGCAAAAGTACATTTAAAAAGGGGCACATAAAAGGCGCAAATAAAAGGCACAAGTACATTTAAAAAGGGGCACATAAAAGGCACAAGTACATTTAAAAAGTGGCACATAAAAGGCACAAGTACATTTAAAAAGGGGCACATAAAAGGTTCAAATAAAAGGCACAAGTACATTTAAAAAGGGGCACATAAAAGGCACAAGTACATTTAAAAAGGGGCACATAAAAGTCACAAGTACATTTAAAAAGGGGCACATAAAAGGTGCAAATAAAAGGCACAAGTACATTTAAAAAGGGGCACATAAAAGGCACAAGTACATTTAAAAAGGGGCACATAAAATGCACAAGTACATTTAAAAAATGGCACATAAAAGGCACAAGTTCATTTAAAAAGGGGCAATTAAAAGGCACAAGTACATTTAAAAAGGGGCACATAAAAGGCGCAAATAAAAGGCACAAGTACATTTAAAAAGGGGCACATAAAAGGCACAAGTACATTTAAAAAGGCACATAAAAGGCACAAGTACATTTTTAAAAAGGGGCACATAAAATGCACAAGTACATTTAAAAAGGGGCACATAAATGGCGCAAGTACATTTAAAAAGGGGCACACAAAAGGCACAAGTACATTTAAAAAGGGGCACATAAAAGGCGCTAATAAAAGGCACAAGTACATTTAAAAAGGGGCACATAAAAGGCACAAGTACATTTAAAAATGGGCACATAAAATGCACAAGTACATTTAAAAAGGGTAACATAAAATACACAAGTACATTTAAAAAGGGTGCACATAAATGGCGCAAGTACATTTAAAAAGGGGCACACAAAAGGCACAAGTACATTTAAAAAGGGGCACATAAAAGGTGCAAATAAAAGGCACAAGTACATTTAAAAAGGGGCACATAAAAGGCACAAGTACATTTAAAAAGGGGCACATAAAATGCACAAGTACATTTAAAAAATGGCACATAAAAGGCACAAGTACATTTAAAAAGGGGCACATAAAAGGCACAAGTACATTTAAACAGGCACATAAAAGGCACAAGTACATTTTTAAAAAGGGGCACATAAAATGCACAAGTACATTTAAAAAGGGGAAAATAAAAGGCACAAGTACATTTAAAAAGGGGCACATAAATGGCGCAAGTACATTTAAAAAGGGGCACACAAAAGGCACAAGTACATTTAAAAAGGGGCACATAAAAGGCGCAAATAAAAGGCACAAGTACATTTAAAAAGGGGCACATAAAAGGCACAAGTACATTTAAAAAGGGGCACATAAAAGGCACAAGTACATTTAAAAAGGGTAACATAAAATACACAAGTACATTTAAAAAGGGTGCACATAAATGGCGCAAGTACATTTAAAAAGGGGCACACAAAAGGCACAAGTACATTTAAAAGGGGCACATAAAAGGCGCAAATAAAAAGCACAAATACATTTAAAAAGGGGCACATAAAAGGCGCAAGTACATTTAAAAAGGGGCACATAAAAGGCACAAGTACATTTAAAAAGGGGCACATAAAAGGTGCAAATAAAAGGCACAAGTACATTTAAAAAGGGGCACATAAAAGGCACAAGTACATTTAAAAAGGGGCACATAAAATGCACAAGTACATTTAAAAAGGGGCACATAAAAGGTGCAAATAAAAGGCACAAGTACATTTAAAAAGGGGCACATAAAAGGCACAAGTACATTTAAAAAGGGGCACATAAAAGGCGCAAATAAAAGGCACAAGTACATTTGAAAAGGGGCACATAAAGGGGCAAAAGTACATTTAAAAAGGGCACATAAAAGGCACAAGTACATTTTTAAAAAGGGGCACATAAAATGCACTAGTACATTTAAAAAGAGGCACATAAAATGCACAAGTAGATTTAAAAAGGGGAAAATAAAAAGCACAAGTACATTTAAAAAGGGACACATAAAAGGCACAAGTACATTTAAAAAGGGGCACATAAAAGGCACTAGTACATTTAAAAAGGGACACATAAAATGCGCAAGTACATTTAAAAAGGGGCACATAAAAGGTGCAAGTACATTGAAATAGGGGCACTTAAAAGGCGCAAGTACATTTAAAAAGGGGCACATAAAAGGCACAAATAAAAGGCACAAGTACATTTAAAAAGGGGCAAATAAAAGGCACACGTACATTTAAAAATGGGCACATAAAAGGCGCAAATAAAAGGCACAAGTACATTTAAAAAGGGGCACATAAAAGGCACCAGTACATTTAAAAAGGGGCACATAAAAAGGCACAAGTACATTTAAAAAGGGGCACATAAAAGGCACAAGTACATTTAAAAAGGGGCACATAAAAGGCGCAAGTACATTTAAAAAGGGACACATAAAAGGCGCAAATAAAAGACACAAGTACATTAAAAAAGGTGCACATAAAAGGCGCAAATAAAAAACACAAGTACATTTAAAAGGGGAAGGGGAACATAAAAGGCACAAGTACATTTAAAAAGCGGCACATAAAAGGCACAAGTACATTTAAAAAGGGGCACATAAAATGCACAAGTACATTTAAAAAATGGCACATAAAAGGCACAAGTACATTTAAAAAGGGGCACATAAAAGGCGCAAATAAAAAGCACAAGTACATTTCAAAAGGGACACATAAAAGGCACAAGTACATTTAAAAAGGGGCACATAAAAGGCACTAGTACATTTAAAAAGGGGCACATAAAAGGCGTAAGTACATTTAAAAAGGGACACATAAAATGCGCAAGTACATTTAAAAAGGGGCACATAAATGGCGCAAGTACATTGAAATAGGGGCACTTAAAAGGCGCAAGTACATTTAAAAAGGGGCACATAAGGGGCACATAAAAGGTGCAAGTACATTGAAATAGGGGCACTTAAAAGGCGCAAGTACATTTAAAAAGGGGCACATAAAAGGCGCAAGTACATTTAAAAAGGGACACATAAAAGGCGCAAATAAAAGACACAAGTACATTAAAAAAGGGGCACATAAAAGGCGCAAATAAAAAACACAAGTACATTTAAAAGGGGAAGGGGAACATAAAAGGCACAAGTACATTTAAAAAGGGGCCCATAAAAGGCACAAGTACATTTAAAAAGGGGCACATAAAATGCACAAGTACATTTAAAAAATGGCACATAAAAGGCACAAGTACATTTAAAAAGGGGCACATAAAAGGCGCAAATAAAAAGCACAAGTACCTTTAAAAAGGGACACATAAAAGGCACAAGTACATTTAAAAAGGGGCACATAAAAGGCACTAGTACATTTAAAAAGGGGCACATAAAATGCGCAAGTACATTTAAAAAGGGGCACATAAAAGGTGCAAGTACATTGAAATAGGGGCACTTAAAAGGCGCAAGTACATTTAAAAAGGGGCACATAAGGGGCACATAAAAGGTGCAAGTACATTGAAATAGGGGCACTTAAAAGGCGCAAGTACATTTAAAAAGGGGCACATAAGGGGCACATAAAAGGTGCAAGTACATTGAAATAGGGGCACTTAAAAGGCGCAAGTACATTTAAAAAGGGGCACATAAAAGGCGCAAGTACATTTAAAAAGGGACACATAAAAGGCGCAAATAAAAGACACAAGTACATTAAAAAAGGGGCACATAAAAGGCGCAAATAAAAAACACAAGTACATTTAAAAGGGGAAGGGGAACATAAAAGGCACAAGTACATTTAAAAAGGGGCACATAAAAGGCACAAGTACATTTAAAAAGGGGCACATAAAATGCACAAGTACATTTAAAAAATGGCACATAAAAGGCACAAGTACATTTAAAAAGGGGCACATAAAAGGCGCAAATAAAAAGCACAAGTACATTTAAAAAGGGACACATAAAAGGCACAAGTACATTTAAAAAGGGGCACATAAAAGGCACTAGTACATTTAAAAAGGGGCACATAAAAGGCGTAAGTACATTTAAAAAGGGACACATAAAATGCGCAAGTACATTTAAAAAGGGGCACATAAAAGTTGCAAGTACATTGAAATAGGGGCACTTAAAAGGCGCAAGTACATTTAAAAAGGGGCACATAAGGGGCACATAAAAGGTGCAAGTACATTGAAATAGGGGCACTTAAAAGGCGCAAGTACATTTAAAAAGGGGCAAATAAAAGGCACACGTACATTTAAAAATGGGCACATAAAAGCCGCAAATAAAAGGCACAAGTACATTTAAAAAGGTGCAAATAAAAGGCACAAGTACATTTAAAAAGGGGCACATAAAAGGCACAAGTACATTTAAAAAGGGGCACATAAAATGCACAAGTACATTTAAAAAGGGGCACATAAAAGGCACAAGTACATTTAAAAAGGGGCACATAAAAGGCGCAAATAAAAGGCACAAGTACATTTGAAAAGGGGCACATAAAGGGGCAAAAGTACATTTAAAAAGGGGCACATAAAAGGCACAAGTACATTTTTAAAAAGGGGCACATAAAATGCACTAGTACATTTAAAAAGAGGCACATAAAATGCACAAGTAGATTTAAAAAGGGGAAAATAAAAAGCACAAGTACATTTAAAAAGGGACACATAAAAGGCACAAGTACATTTAAAAAGGGGCACATAAAAGGCACTAGTACATTTAAAAAGGGGCACATAAAAGGCGTAAGTACATTTAAAAAGGGACACATAAAATGCGCAAGTACATTTAAAAAGGGGCACATAAAAGGTGCAAGTACATTGAAATAGGGGCACTTAAAAGGCGCAAGTACATTTAAAAAGGGGCACATAAAAGGCACAAATAAAAGGCACAAGTACATTTAAAAAGGGGCAAATAAAAGGCACACGTACATTTAAAAATGGGCACATAAAAGGCGCAAATAAAAGGCACAAGTACATTTAAAAAGGGGCACATAAAAGGCACCAGTACATTTAAAAAGGGGCACATAAAAAGGCACAAGTACATTTAAAAAGGGGCACATAAAAGGCACAAGTACATTTAAAAAGGGGCACATAAAAGGCACAAGTACATTTAAAAAGGGACACATAAAAGGCGCAAATAAAAGACACAAGTACATTAAAAAAGGGGCACATAAAAGGCGCAAATAAAAAACACAAGTACATTTAAAAGGGGAAGGGGAACATAAAAGGCACAAGTACATTTAAAAAGGGGCACATAAAAGGCACAAGTACATTTAAAAAATGGCACATAAAAGGCACAAGTACATTTAAAAAGGGGCACATAAAAGGCGCAAATAAAAAGCACAAGTACATTTCAAAAGGGACACATAAAAGGCACAAGTACATTTAAAAAGGGGCACATAAAAGGCACTAGTACATTTAAAAAGGGGCACATAAAAGGCGTAAGTACATTTAAAAAGGGACACATAAAATGCGCAAGTACATTTAAAAAGGGGCACATAAAAGGTGCAAGTACATTGAAATAGGGGCACTTAAAAGGCGCAAGTACATTTAAAAAGGGGCACATAAGGGGCACATAAAAGGTGCAAGTACATTGAAATAGGGGCACTTAAAAGGCGCAAGTACATTTAAAAAGGGGCACATAAAAGGCGCAAGTACATTTAAAAAGGGACACATAAAAGGCGCAAATAAAAGACACAAGTACATTAAAAAAGGGGCACATAAAAGGCGCAAATAAAAAACACAAGTACATTTAAAAGGGGAAGGGGAACATAAAAGGCACAAGTACATTTAAAAAGGGGCACATAAAAGGCACAAGTACATTTAAAAAGGGGCACATAAAATGCACAAGTACATTTAAAAAATGGCACATAAAAGGCACAAGTACATTTAAAAAGGGGCACATAAAAGGAGCAAATAAAAAGCACAAGTACATTTAAAAAGGGACACATAAAAGGCACAAGTACATTTAAAAAGGGGCACATAAAAGGCACTAGTACATTTAAAAAGGGGCACATAAAAGGCGTAAGTACATTTAAAAAGGGACACATAAAATGCGCAAGTACATTTAAAAAGGGGCACATAAAAGGTGCAAGTACATTGAAATAGGGGCACTTAAAAGGCGCAAGTACATTTAAAAAGGGGCACATAAGTGGCACATAAAAGGTGCAAGTACATTGAAATAGGGGCACTTAAAAGGCGCAAGTACATTTAAAAAGGGGCACAAAAAAGGCACAAATAAAAGGCACAAGTACATTTAAAAAGGGGCAAATAAAAGGCACACGTACATTTAAAAATGGGCACATAAAAGGCGCAAATAAAAGGCACAAGTACATTTAAAAAGGGGCACATAAAAGGCACCAGTACATTTAAAAAGGGGCACATAAAAAGGCACAAGTACATTTAAAAAGGGGCACATAAAAGGCACAAGTACATTTAAAAAGGGGCACATAAAAGGCGCAAGTACATTTAAAAAGGGGCACTTAAAAGGCGCAAGTACATTTAAAAAGGGGCACATAAAAGGCACAAATAAAAGGCAAAAGTACATTTAAAAAGGGGCAAATAAAAGGCACAAGTACATTTAAAAATGGGCACATAAAAGGCGCAAATAAAAGGCACAAGTACATTTAAAAAGGGGCACATAAAAGGCACAAGTACATTTAAAAAGGGGCACATAAAAGGCACAAGTACATTTTTAAAAAAGGAGCACAAAAAATGCACAAGTACATTTAAAAAGGGGCACATAAATGGCGCAAGTACATTTAAAAAGGGGCATATAAAAAGGCACAAGTACATTTAAAAAGGGGCACATAAAAGGCACAAGTACATTTATAAAGGGGAAAATAAAAGGCACAAGTACATTTAAAAAGGGGCACATAAAATTCACTAGTACATTTAAAAAGGAGAAAATAAAAGGCACAAGTACATTTAAAAAGGGGCACATAAAAGGCACAAGTACATTTAAAAAGGGGCACATAAAAGGGTCAAGTACATTTAAAAAGGGGCACATAAAAGGGTCAAGTACATTTAGAAAGGGGCCCATAAAAGGCACAAGTACATTTAAAAAGGGGCACATTAAAGGCAAAAGTACATTTAAAAAGGGGCACATAAAAGATGCAAATAAAAGGCACAAGTACATTTAAAAAGGGGCACATAAAAGGCACAAGTACATTTAAAAAGGGGCACATAAAAGGCACAAGTACATTTAAAAAGGGGCACATAAAAGGTGCAAATAAAAGGCACAAGTACATTTAAAAAGGGGCACATAAAAGGCACAAGTACATTTAAAAAGGGGCACATAAAAGGCACAAGTACATTTAAAAAGGGGCACATAAAAGGTGCAAATAAAAGGCACAAGTACATTTAAAAAGGGGCACATAAAAGGCACAAGTACATTTAAAAAGGGGCACATAAAATGCACAAGTACATTTAAAAAGGGGCACATAAAAGGCGCAAGTACATTTAAAAAGGGGCACATAAAAGGCACAAGTACATTTAAAAAGGGGCACATAAAAGGTGCAAATAAAAGGCACAAGTACATTTAAAAAGTGGCACATAAAAGGCACAAGTACATTTAAAAAGGGTCACATAAAATGCACAAGTACATTTAAAAAATGGCACATAAAAGGCACAAGTACATTTAAAAAGGGGCAATAAAAAGGCACAAGTACATTTAAAAAGGGGCACATAAAAGGCGCAAATAAAAGGCACAAGTACATTTAAAAAGGGGCACATAAAAGGCACAAGTACATTTAAAAAGGCACATAAAAGGCACAAGTACATTTTTAAAAAGGGGCACATAAAATGCAAAAGTACATTTAAAAAGGGGCACATAAATGGCGCAAGTACATTTAAAAAGGGGCACACAAAAGGCACAAGTACATTTAAAAAGGGCCACATAAAAGGCACAAGTACATTTAAAAAGGTGCACATAAAAGGCGCAAGTACATTTAAAAAGGGGCACATAAAATTCACAAGTACATATAAAAAGGAGAAAATAAAAGGCACAAGTACATTTAAAAAGGGGCACATAAAAGGCACAAGTACATTTAGAAAGGGGCCCATAAAAGGCACAAGTACATTTAAAAAGGGTAACATAAAATACACAAGTACATTTAAAAAGGGGAACATAAAAGGCACAAGTACATTTAAAAAGGGGCACATAAAAGGTGCAAATAAAAGGCACAAGTACATTTAAAAAGGGGCACATAAAAGGCACAAGTACATTTAAAAAGGGGCACATAAAAAGCACAAGTACATTTAAAAAGGGGCACATAAAAGTCGCAAGTACATTTAAAAAGGGGCACATAAAAGGCACAAGTATATTTAAAAAGGGGCACATAAAAGGTGCAAATAAAAGGCACAAGTACATTTAAAAAGGGGCACATAAAATGCACAAGTACATTTAAAAAATGGCACATAAAAGGCACAAGTACATTTAAAAAGGGGCACATAAAAGGCGCAAATAAAAGGCACAAGTACATTTGAAAAGGGGCACATAAAGGGGCAAAAGTACATTTAAAAAGGGGCACATAAAAGGCACAAGTACATTTTTAAAAAGGGGCACATAAAATGCACTAGTACATTTAAAAAGAGGCACATAAAATGCACAAGTAGATTTAAAAAGGGGAAAATAAAAAGCACAAGTACATTTAAAAAGGGACACATAAAAGCCACAAGTACATTTAAAAAGGGGCACATAAAAGGCACTAGTACATTTAAAAAGGGGCACATAAAAGGCGTAAGTACATTTAAAAAGGGACACATAAAAGGCGCAAGTACATGTAAAAAGGGGCACATAAAAAGGTGCAAGTACATTGAAATAGGGGCACATAAAAGGCACAAGTAAAAGGCACAAGTACATTTAAAAAGGGGCAAATAAAAGGCACACGTACATTTAAAAATGGGCACATAAAAGGCGCAAATAAAAGGCACAAGTACATTTAAAAAGGGGCACATAAAAGGCACAAGTACATTTAAAAAGGGGCACATAAAAGGCACAAGTACATTTAAAAAGGGGCACATAAAAGGCACAAGTACATTTAAAAAAGGACACAAAAGGTGCAAGTACATTTAAAAAGGGGCACATAAAAGGTGCAAGTACATTGAAATAGGGGCACTTAAAAGGCGCAAGTACATTTAAAAAGGGGCACATAAAAGGCACAAATAAAAGGCAAAAGTACATTTAAAAAGGGGCAAATAAAAGGCACAAGTACATTTAAAAATGGGCACATAAAAGGCGCAAATAAAAGGCACAAGTACATGTAAAAAGGGGCACATAAAAGGCACAAGTACATTTAAAAAGGGGCACATAAAAGGCACAAGTACATTTTTAAAAAAGGAGCACAAAAAATGCACAAGTACATTTAAAAAGGGGCACATAAATGGCGCAAGTACATTTAAAAAGGGGCATATAAAAAGGCACAAGTACATTTAAAAAGGGGCACATAAAAGGCACAAGTACATTTATAAAGGGGAAAATAAAAGGCACAAGTACATTTAAAAAGGGGCACATAAAATTCACAAGTACATTTAAAAAGGGGCACATAAAAGGCACAAGTACATTTAAAAAGGGGCACATAAAAGGCAAAAGTACATTTAAAAATCGGCACATAAAAGGCGCAAATAAAAGGCACAAGTACATTTAAAAAGGGGCACATAAAAGGCACAAGTACATTTAAAAAGGGGCACATAAAAGGCACAAGTACATTTAAAAAGGGGCACATAAAAGGTTCAAATAAAAGGCACAAGTACATTTAAAAAGGGGCACATAAAAGGCACAAGTACATTTAAAAAGGGGCACATAAAAGTCACAAGTACATTTAAAAAGGGGCACATAAAAGGCGCAAGTACATTTAAAAAGGGGCACATAAAAGGCACAAGTACATTTAAAAAGGGGCACATAAAAGGTGCAAATAAAAGGCACAAGTACATTTAAAAAGGGGCACATAAAAGGCACAAGTACATTTAAAAAGGGGCACATAAAATGCACAAGTACATTTAAAAAATGGCACATAAAAGGCACAAGTACATTTAAAAAGGGGTAATTAAAAGGCACAAGTACATTTAAAAAGGGGCACATAAAAGGCGCAAATAAAAGGCACAAGTACATTTAAAAAGGGGCACATAAAAGGCACAAGTACATTTAAAAAGGCACATAAAAGGCACAAGTACATTTTTAAAAAGGGGCACATAAAATGCACAAGTACATTTAAAAAGGGGCACATAAATGGCGCAAGTACATTTAAAAAGGGGCACACAAAAGGCACAAGTACATTTAAAAAGGGGCACATAAAAGGGGCACATAAAAGGCACAAGTACATTTAAAAAGGGGCACATAAAATGCACAAGTACATTTAAAAAATGGCACATAAAAGGCACAAGTACATTTAAAAAGGGGCACATAAAAGGCACAAGTACATTTAAAAAGGCACATAAAAGGCACAAGTACATTTTTAAAAAGGGGCACATAAAATGCACAAGTACATTTAAAAAGGGGAAAATAAAAGGCACAAGTACATTTAAAAAGGGGCACATAAATGGCGCAAGTACATTTAAAAAGGGGCACACAAAAGGCACAAGTACATTTAAAAAGGGGCACATAAAAGGCGCAAATAAAAAGCACAAGTACATTTCAAAAGGGACACATAAAAGGCACAAGTACATTTAAAAAGGGGCACATAAAAGGCACTAGTACATTTAAAAAGGGGCACATAAAAGGCGTAAGTACATTTAAAAAGGGACACATAAAATGCGCAAGTACATTTAAAAAGGGGCACATAAAAGGTGCAAGTACATTGAAATAGGGGCACTTAAAAGGCGCAAGTACATTTAAAAAGGGGCACATAAGGGGCACATAAAAGGTGCAAGTACATTGAAATAGGGGCACTTAAAAGGCGCAAGTACATTTAAAAAGGGGCACATAAAAGGCGCAAGTACATTTAAAAAGGGACACATAAAAGGCGCAAATAAAAGACACAAGTACATTAAAAAAGGGGCACATAAAAGGCGCAAATAAAAAACACAAGTACATTTAAAAGGGGAAGGGGAACATAAAAGGCACAAGTACATTTAAAAAGGGGCACATAAAAGGCACAAGTACATTTAAAAAGGGGCACATAAAATGCACAAGTACATTTAAAAAATGGCACATAAAAGGCACAAGTACATTTAAAAAGGGGCACATAAAAGGAGCAAATAAAAAGCACAAGTACATTTAAAAAGGGACACATAAAAGGCACAAGTACATTTAAAAAGGGGCACATAAAAGGCACTAGTACGTTTAAAAAGGGGCACATAAAAGGCGTAAGTACATTTAAAAAGGGACACATAAAATGCGCAAGTACATTTAAAAAGGGGCACATAAAAGGTGCAAGTACATTGAAATAGGGGCACTTAAAAGGCGCAAGTACATTTAAAAAGGGGCACATAAGTGGCACATAAAAGGTGCAAGTACATTGAAATAGGGGCACTTAAAAGGCGCAAGTACATTTAAAAAGGGGCACAAAAAAGGCACAAATAAAAGGCACAAGTACATTTAAAAAGGGGCAAATAAAAGGCACACGTACATTTAAAAATGGGCACATAAAAGGCGCAAATAAAAGGCACAAGTACATTTAAAAAGGGGCACATAAAAGGCACCAGTACATTTAAAAAGGGGCACATAAAAAGGCACAAGTACATTTAAAAAGGGGCACATAAAAGGCACAAGTACATTTAAAAAGGGGCACATAAAAGGCGCAAGTACATTTAAAAAGGGGCACTTAAAAGGCGCAAGTACATTTAAAAAGGGGCACATAAAAGGCACAAATAAAAGGCAAAAGTACATTTAAAAAGGGGCAAATAAAAGGCACAAGTACATTTAAAAATGGGCACATAAAAGGCGCAAATAAAAGGCACAAGTACATTTAAAAAGGGGCACATAAAAGGCACAAGTACATTTAAAAAGGGGCACATAAAAGGCACAAGTACATTTTTAAAAAAGGAGCACAAAAAATGCACAAGTACATTTAAAAAGGGGCACATAAATGGCGCAAGTACATTTAAAAAGGGGCATATAAAAAGGCACAAGTACATTTAAAAAGGGGCACATAAAAGGCACAAGTACATTTATAAAGGGGAAAATAAAAGGCACAAGTACATTTAAAAAGGGGCACATAAAATTCACTAGTACATTTAAAAAGGAGAAAATAAAAGGCACAAGTACATTTAAAAAGGGGCACATAAAAGGCACAAGTACATTTAAAAAGGGGCACATAAAAGGGTCAAGTACATTTAAAAAGGGGCACATAAAAGGGTCAAGTACATTTAGAAAGGGGCCCATAAAAGGCACAAGTACATTTAAAAAGGGGCACATTAAAGGCAAAAGTACATTTAAAAAGGGGCACATAAAAGATGCAAATAAAAGGCACAAGTACATTTAAAAAGGGGCACATAAAAGGCACAAGTACATTTAAAAAGGGGCACATAAAAGGCACAAGTACATTTAAAAAGGGGCACATAAAAGGTGCAAATAAAAGGCACAAGTACATTTAAAAAGGGGCACATAAAAGGCACAAGTACATTTAAAAAGGGGCACATAAAAGGCACAAGTACATTTAAAAAGGGGCACATAAAAGGTGCAAATAAAAGGCACAAGTACATTTAAAAAGGGGCACATAAAAGGCACAAGTACATTTAAAAAGGGGCACATAAAATGCACAAGTACATTTAAAAAGGGGCACATAAAAGGCGCAAGTACATTTAAAAAGGGGCACATAAAAGGCACAAGTACATTTAAAAAGGGGCACATAAAAGGTGCAAATAAAAGGCACAAGTACATTTAAAAAGTGGCACATAAAAGGCACAAGTACATTTAAAAAGGGTCACATAAAATGCACAAGTACATTTAAAAAATGGCACATAAAAGGCACAAGTACATTTAAAAAGGGGCAATAAAAAGGCACAAGTACATTTAAAAAGGGGCACATAAAAGGCGCAAATAAAAGGCACAAGTACATTTAAAAAGGGGCACATAAAAGGCACAAGTACATTTAAAAAGGCACATAAAAGGCACAAGTACATTTTTAAAAAGGGGCACATAAAATGCAAAAGTACATTTAAAAAGGGGCACATAAATGGCGCAAGTACATTTAAAAAGGGGCACACAAAAGGCACAAGTACATTTAAAAAGGGCCACATAAAAGGCACAAGTACATTTAAAAAGGTGCACATAAAAGGCGCAAGTACATTTAAAAAGGGGCACATAAAATTCACAAGTACATATAAAAAGGAGAAAATAAAAGGCACAAGTACATTTAAAAAGGGGCACATAAAAGGCACAAGTACATTTAGAAAGGGGCCCATAAAAGGCACAAGTACATTTAAAAAGGGTAACATAAAATACACAAGTACATTTAAAAAGGGGAACATAAAAGGCACAAGTACATTTAAAAAGGGGCACATAAAAGGTGCAAATAAAAGGCACAAGTACATTTAAAAAGGGGCACATAAAAGGCACAAGTACATTTAAAAAGGGGCACATAAAAAGCACAAGTACATTTAAAAAGGGGCACATAAAAGTCGCAAGTACATTTAAAAAGGGGCACATAAAAGGCACAAGTATATTTAAAAAGGGGCACATAAAAGGTGCAAATAAAAGGCACAAGTACATTTAAAAAGGGGCACATAAAATGCACAAGTACATTTAAAAAATGGCACATAAAAGGCACAAGTACATTTAAAAAGGGGCACATAAAAGGCGCAAATAAAAGGCACAAGTACATTTGAAAAGGGGCACATAAAGGGGCAAAAGTACATTTAAAAAGGGGCACATAAAAGGCACAAGTACATTTTTAAAAAGGGGCACATAAAATGCACTAGTACATTTAAAAAGAGGCACATAAAATGCACAAGTAGATTTAAAAAGGGGAAAATAAAAAGCACAAGTACATTTAAAAAGGGACACATAAAAGCCACAAGTACATTTAAAAAGGGGCACATAAAAGGCACTAGTACATTTAAAAAGGGGCACATAAAAGGCGTAAGTACATTTAAAAAGGGACACATAAAAGGCGCAAGTACATGTAAAAAGGGGCACATAAAAAGGTGCAAGTACATTGAAATAGGGGCACATAAAAGGCACAAGTAAAAGGCACAAGTACATTTAAAAAGGGGCAAATAAAAGGCACACGTACATTTAAAAATGGGCACATAAAAGGCGCAAATAAAAGGCACAAGTACATTTAAAAAGGGGCACATAAAAGGCACAAGTACATTTAAAAAGGGGCACATAAAAGGCACAAGTACATTTAAAAAGGGGCACATAAAAGGCACAAGTACATTTAAAAAAGGACACAAAAGGTGCAAGTACATTTAAAAAGGGGCACATAAAAGGTGCAAGTACATTGAAATAGGGGCACTTAAAAGGCGCAAGTACATTTAAAAAGGGGCACATAAAAGGCACAAATAAAAGGCAAAAGTACATTTAAAAAGGGGCAAATAAAAGGCACAAGTACATTTAAAAATGGGCACATAAAAGGCGCAAATAAAAGGCACAAGTACATGTAAAAAGGGGCACATAAAAGGCACAAGTACATTTAAAAAGGGGCACATAAAAGGCACAAGTACATTTTTAAAAAAGGAGCACAAAAAATGCACAAGTACATTTAAAAAGGGGCACATAAATGGCGCAAGTACATTTAAAAAGGGGCATATAAAAAGGCACAAGTACATTTAAAAAGGGGCACATAAAAGGCACAAGTACATTTATAAAGGGGAAAATAAAAGGCACAAGTACATTTAAAAAGGGGCACATAAAATTCACAAGTACATTTAAAAAGGGGCACATAAAAGGCACAAGTACATTTAAAAAGGGGCACATAAAAGGCAAAAGTACATTTAAAAATCGGCACATAAAAGGCGCAAATAAAAGGCACAAGTACATTTAAAAAGGGGCACATAAAAGGCACAAGTACATTTAAAAAGGGGCACATAAAAGGCACAAGTACATTTAAAAAGGGGCACATAAAAGGTTCAAATAAAAGGCACAAGTACATTTAAAAAGGGGCACATAAAAGGCACAAGTACATTTAAAAAGGGGCACATAAAAGTCACAAGTACATTTAAAAAGGGGCACATAAAAGGCGCAAGTACATTTAAAAAGGGGCACATAAAAGGCACAAGTACATTTAAAAAGGGGCACATAAAAGGTGCAAATAAAAGGCACAAGTACATTTAAAAAGGGGCACATAAAAGGCACAAGTACATTTAAAAAGGGGCACATAAAATGCACAAGTACATTTAAAAAATGGCACATAAAAGGCACAAGTACATTTAAAAAGGGGTAATTAAAAGGCACAAGTACATTTAAAAAGGGGCACATAAAAGGCGCAAATAAAAGGCACAAGTACATTTAAAAAGGGGCACATAAAAGGCACAAGTACATTTAAAAAGGCACATAAAAGGCACAAGTACATTTTTAAAAAGGGGCACATAAAATGCACAAGTACATTTAAAAAGGGGCACATAAATGGCGCAAGTACATTTAAAAAGGGGCACACAAAAGGCACAAGTACATTTAAAAAGGGGCACATAAAAGGGGCACATAAAAGGCACAAGTACATTTAAAAAGGGGCACATAAAATGCACAAGTACATTTAAAAAATGGCACATAAAAGGCACAAGTACATTTAAAAAGGGGCACATAAAAGGCACAAGTACATTTAAAAAGGCACATAAAAGGCACAAGTACATTTTTAAAAAGGGGCACATAAAATGCACAAGTACATTTAAAAAGGGGAAAATAAAAGGCACAAGTACATTTAAAAAGGGGCACATAAATGGCGCAAGTACATTTAAAAAGGGGCACACAAAAGGCACAAGTACATTTAAAAAGGGGCACATAAAAGGCGCAAATAAAAGGCACAAGTACATTTAAAAAGGGGCACATAAAAGGCACAAGTACATTTAAAAAGGGGCACATAAAAGGCACAAGTACATTTAAAAAGGGGCACATAAAATGCACAAGTACATTTAAAAAGGGTAACATAAAATACACAAGTACATTTAAAAAGGGTGCACATAAATGGCGCAAGCACATTTAAAAAGGGGCACACAAAAGGCACAAGTACATTTAAAAAGGGGCACATAAAAGGCGCAAATAAAAAGCACAAGTACATTTAAAAAGGGGCACATAAAAGGCGCAAGTACATTTAAAAAGGGGCACATAAAAGGCACAAGTACATTTAAAAAGGGGCACATAAAAGGTGCAAATAAAAGGCACAAGTACATTTAAAAAGGGGCACATAAAAGGCACAAGTACATTTAAAAAGGGGCACATAAAATGCACAAGTACATTTAAAAAGGGGCACATAAAAGGTGCAAATAAAAGGCACAAGTACATTTAAAAAGGGGCACATAAAAGGCACAAGTACATTTAAAAAGGGGCACATAAAATGCACAAGTACATTTAAAAAGGGGCACATAAAAGGCACAAGTACATTTAAAAAGGGGCACATAAAAGGTGCAAATAAAAGGCACAAGTACATTTGAAAAGGGGCACATAAAGGGGCAAAAGTACATTTAAAAAGGGGCATATAAAAGGCACAAGTACATTTAAAAAGGGGCACATAAAATGCACAAGTACATTTAAAAAGATGCACATAAAAGGCACAAGTACATTTAAAAAGGGGCACATAAAAGGCGCAAATAAAAGGCACAAGTACATTTGAAAAGGGGCACATAAAGGGGCAAAAGTACATTTAAAAAGGGGCACATAAAAGGCACAAGTACATTTTTAAAAAGGGGCACATAAAATGCACTAGTACATTTAAAAAGAGGCACATAAAATGCACAAGTAGATTTAAAAAGGGGAAAATAAAAAGCACAAGTACATTTAAAAAGGGACACATAAAATGCACAAGTACATTTAAAAAGGGGCACATAAAAGGCACTAGTACATTTAAAAAGGGGCACATAAAAGGCGTAAGTACATTTAAAAAGGGACACATAAAATGCGCAAGTACATTTAAAAAGGGGCACATAAAAGGTGCAAGTACATTGAAATAGGGGCACTTAAAAGGCGCAAGTACATTTAAAAAGGGGCACATAAAAGGCACAAATAAAAGGCACAAGTACATTTAAAAAGGGGCAAATAAAAGGCACACGTACATTTAAAAATGGGCACATAAAAGGCACCAGTACATTTAAAAAGGGGCACATAAAAAGGCACAAGTACATTTAAAAAGGGGCACATAAAAGGCGCAAGTACATTTAAAAAGGGGCACTTAAAAGGCGCAAGTACATTTAAAAAGGGGCACATAAAAGGCACAAATAAAAGGCAAAAGTACATTTAAAAAGGGGCAAATAAAAGGCACAAGTACATTTAAAAATGGGCACATAAAAGGCGCAAATAAAAGGCACAAGTACATTTAAAAAGGGGCACATAAAAGGCACAAGTACATTTAAAAAGGGGCACATAAAAGGCACAAGTACATTTTTAAAAAAGGAGCACAAAAAATGCACAAGTACATTTAAAAAGGGGCACATAAATGGCGCAAGTACATTTAAAAAGGGGCATATAAAAAGGCACAAGTACATTTAAAAAGGGGCACATAAAAGGCACAAGTACATTTATAAAGGGGAAAATAAAAGGCACAAGTACATTTAAAAAGGGGCACATAAAATTCACTAGTACATTTAAAAAGGAGAAAATAAAAGGCACAAGTACATTTAAAAAGGGGCACATAAAAGGCACAAGTACATTTAAAAAGGGGCACATAAAAGGGTCAAGTACATTTAAAAAGGGGCACATAAAAGGGTCAAGTACATTTAGAAAGGGGCCCATAAAAGGCACAAGTACATTTAAAAAGGGGCACATTAAAGGCAAAAGTACATTTAAAAAGGGGCACATAAAAGATGCAAATAAAAGGCACAAGTACATTTAAAAAGGGGCACATAAAAGGCACAAGTACATTTAAAAAGGGGCACATAAAAGGCACAAGTACATTTAAAAAGGGGCACATAAAAGGTGCAAATAAAAGGCACAAGTACATTTAAAAAGGGGCACATAAAAGGCACAAGTACATTTAAAAAGGGGCACATAAAAGGCACAAGTACATTTAAAAAGGGGCACATAAAAGGTGCAAATAAAAGGCACAAGTACATTTAAAAAGGGGCACATAAAAGGCACAAGTACATTTAAAAAGGGGCACATAAAATGCACAAGTACATTTAAAAAGGGGCACATAAAAGGCGCAAGTACATTTAAAAAGGGGCACATAAAAGGCACAAGTACATTTAAAAAGGGGCACATAAAAGGTGCAAATAAAAGGCACAAGTACATTTAAAAAGTGGCACATAAAAGGCACAAGTACATTTAAAAAGGGGCACATAAAAGGTGCAAATAAAAGGCACAAGTACATTTAAAAAGGGGCACATAAAAGGCACAAGTACATTTAAAAAGGGGCACATAAAATGCACAAGTACATTTAAAAAGGGGCACATAAAAGGCACAAGTACATTTAAAAAGGGGCACATAAAAGGCACAAGTACATTTAAAAAGGGGCACATAAAATGCACAAGTACATTTAAAAAGGGGCACATAAAAGGTGCAAATAAAAGGCACAAGTACATTTAAAAAGGGGCACATAAAAGGCACAAGTACATTTAAAAAGGGGCACATAAAATGCACAAGTACATTTAAAAAGGGGCACATAAAAGGTGCAAATAAAAGGCACAAGTACATTTAAAAAGGGGCACATAAAAGGCACAAGTACATTTAAAAAGGGGCACATAAAATGCACAAGTACATTTAAAAAGGGGCACATAAAAGGCACAAGTACATTTAAAAAGGGGCACATAAAAGGTGCAAATAAAAGGCACAAGTACATTTGAAAAGGGGCACATAAAGGGGCAAAAGTACATTTAAAAAGGGGCATATAAAAGGCACAAGTACATTTAAAAAGGGGCACATAAAATGCACAAGTACATTTAAAAAGATGCACATAAAAGGCACAAGTACATTTAAAAAGGGGCACATAAAAGGCGCAAATAAAAGGCACAAGTACATTTGAAAAGGGGCACATAAAGGGGCAAAAGTACATTTAAAAAGGGGCACATAAAAGGCACAAGTACATTTTTAAAAAGGGGCACATAAAATGCACTAGTACATTTAAAAAGAGGCACATAAAATGCACAAGTAGATTTAAAAAGGGGAAAATAAAAAGCACAAGTACATTTAAAAAGGGACACATAAAATGCACAAGTACATTTAAAAAGGGGCACATAAAAGGCACTAGTACATTTAAAAAGGGGCACATAAAAGGCGTAAGTACATTTAAAAAGGGACACATAAAATGCGCAAGTACATTTAAAAAGGGGCACATAAAAGGTGCAAGTACATTGAAATAGGGGCACTTAAAAGGCGCAAGTACATTTAAAAAGGGGCACATAAAAGGCACAAATAAAAGGCACAAGTACATTTAAAAAGGGGCAAATAAAAGGCACACGTACATTTAAAAATGGGCACATAAAAGGCACCAGTACATTTAAAAAGGGGCACATAAAAAGGCACAAGTACATTTAAAAAGGGGCACATAAAAGGCGCAAGTACATTTAAAAAGGGGCACTTAAAAGGCGCAAGTACATTTAAAAAGGGGCACATAAAAGGCACAAATAAAAATCAAAAGTACATTTAAAAAGGGGCAAATAAAAGGCACAAGTACATTTAAAAATGGGCACATAAAAGGCGCAAATAAAAGGCACAAGTACATTTAAAAAGGGGCACATAAAAGGCACAAGTACATTTAAAAAGGGGCACATAAAAGGCACAAGTACATTTTTAAAAAAGGAGCACAAAAAATGCACAAGTACATTTAAAAAGGGGCACATAAATGGCGCAAGTACATTTAAAAAGGGGCATATAAAAAGGCACAAGTACATTTAAAAAGGGGCACATAAAAGGCACAAGTACATTTATAAAGGGGAAAATAAAAGGCACAAGTACATTTAAAAAGGGGCACATAAAATTCACTAGTACATTTAAAAAGGAGAAAATAAAAGGCACAAGTACATTTAAAAAGGGGCACATAAAAGGCACAAGTACATTTAAAAAGGGGCACATAAAAGGGTCAAGTACATTTAAAAAGGGGCACATAAAAGGGTCAAGTACATTTAGAAAGGGGCCCATAAAAGGCACAAGTACATTTAAAAAGGGGCACATTAAAGGCAAAAGTACATTTAAAAAGGGGCACATAAAAGATGCAAATAAAAGGCACAAGTACATTTAAAAAGGGGCACATAAAAGGCACAAGTACATTTAAAAAGGGGCACATAAAAGGCACAAGTACATTTAAAAAGGGGCACATAAAAGGTGCAAATAAAAGGCACAAGTACATTTAAAAAGGGGCACATAAAAGGCACAAGTACATTTAAAAAGGGGCACATAAAAGGCACAAGTACATTTAAAAAGGGGCACATAAAAGGTGCAAATAAAAGGCACAAGTACATTTAAAAAGGGGCACATAAAAGGCACAAGTACATTTAAAAAGGGGCACATAAAATGCACAAGTACATTTAAAAAGGGGCACATAAAAGGCGCAAGTACATTTAAAAAGGGGCACATAAAAGGCACAAGTACATTTAAAAAGGGGCACATAAAAGGTGCAAATAAAAGGCACAAGTACATTTAAAAAGTGGCACATAAAAGGCACAAGTACATTTAAAAAGGGTCACATAAAATGCACAAGTACATTTAAAAAATGGCACATAAAAGGCACAAGTACATTTAAAAAGGGGCAATAAAAAGGCACAAGTACATTTAAAAAGGGGCACATAAAAGGCGCAAATAAAAGGCACAAGTACATTTAAAAAGGGGCACATAAAAGGCACAAGTACATTTAAAAAGGCACATAAAAGGCACAAGTACATTTTTAAAAAGGGGCACATAAAATGCAAAAGTACATTTAAAAAGGGGCACATAAATGGCGCAAGTACATTTAAAAAGGGGCACACAAAAGGCACAAGTACATTTAAAAAGGGGCACATAAAAAGGCACAAGTACATTTAAAAAGGGGCACATAAAAGGCACAAGTACATTTAAAAAGGGGCACATAAAAGGCGCAAGTACATTTAAAAAGGGGCACTTAAAAGGCGCAAGTACATTTAAAAAGGGGCACATAAAAGGCACAAATAAAAGGCAAAAGTACATTTAAAAAGGGGCAAATAAAAGGCACAAGTACATTTAAAAATGGGCACATAAAAGGCGCAAATAAAAGGCACAAGTACATTTAAAAAGGGGCACATAAAAGGCACAAGTACATTTAAAAAGGGGCACATAAAAGGCACAAGTACATTTTTAAAAAAGGAGCACAAAAAATGCACAAGTACATTTAAAAAGGGGCACATAAATGGCGCAAGTACATTTAAAAAGGGGCATATAAAAAGGCACAAGTACATTTAAAAAGGGGCACATAAAAGGCACAAGTACATTTATAAAGGGGAAAATAAAAGGCACAAGTACATTTAAAAAGGGGCACATAAAATTCACTAGTACATTTAAAAAGGAGAAAATAAAAGGCACAAGTACATTTAAAAAGGGGCACATAAAAGGCACAAGTACATTTAAAAAGGGGCACATAAAAGGGTCAAGTACATTTAAAAAGGGGCACATAAAAGGGTCAAGTACATTTAGAAAGGGGCCCATAAAAGGCACAAGTACATTTAAAAAGGGGCACATTAAAGGCAAAAGTACATTTAAAAAGGGGCACATAAAAGATGCAAATAAAAGGCACAAGTACATTTAAAAAGGGGCACATAAAAGGCACAAGTACATTTAAAAAGGGGCACATAAAAGGCACAAGTACATTTAAAAAGGGGCACATAAAAGGTGCAAATAAAAGGCACAAGTACATTTAAAAAGGGGCACATAAAAGGCACAAGTACATTTAAAAAGGGGCACATAAAAGGCACAAGTACATTTAAAAAGGGGCACATAAAAGGTGCAAATAAAAGGCACAAGTACATTTAAAAAGGGGCACATAAAAGGCACAAGTACATTTAAAAAGGGGCACATAAAATGCACAAGTACATTTAAAAAGGGGCACATAAAAGGCGCAAGTACATTTAAAAAGGGGCACATAAAAGGCACAAGTACATTTAAAAAGGGGCACATAAAAGGTGCAAATAAAAGGCACAAGTACATTTAAAAAGTGGCACATAAAAGGCACAAGTACATTTAAAAAGGGTCACATAAAATGCACAAGTACATTTAAAAAATGGCACATAAAAGGCACAAGTACATTTAAAAAGGGGCAATAAAAAGGCACAAGTACATTTAAAAAGGGGCACATAAAAGGCGCAAATAAAAGGCACAAGTACATTTAAAAAGGGGCACATAAAAGGCACAAGTACATTTAAAAAGGCACATAAAAGGCACAAGTACATTTTTAAAAAGGGGCACATAAAATGCAAAAGTACATTTAAAAAGGGGCACATAAATGGCGCAAGTACATTTAAAAAGGGGCACACAAAAGGCACAAGTACATTTAAAAAGGGCCACATAAAAGGCACAAGTACATTTAAAAAGGTGCACATAAAAGGCGCAAGTACATTTAAAAAGGGGCACATAAAATTCACAAGTACATTTAAAAAGGAGAAAATAAAAGGCACAAGTACATTTAAAAAGGGGCACATAAAAGGCACAAGTACATTTAGAAAGGGGCCCATAAAAGGCACAAGTACATTTAAAAAGGGTAACATAAAATACACAAGTACATTTAAAAAGGGGAACATAAAAGGCACAAGTACATTTAAAAAGGGGCACATAAAAGGTGCAAATAAAAGGCACAAGTACATTTAAAAAGGGGCACATAAAAGGCACAAGTACATTTAAAAAGGGGCACATAAAAAGCACAAGTACATTTAAAAAGGGGCACATAAAAGTCGCAAGTACATTTAAAAAGGGGCACATAAAAGGCACAAGTATATTTAAAAAGGGGCACATAAAAGGTGCAAATAAAAGGCACAAGTACATTTAAAAAGGGGCACATAAAATGCACAAGTACATTTAAAAAATGGCACATAAAAGGCACAAGTACATTTAAAAAGGGGCACATAAAAGGCGCAAATAAAAGGCACAAGTACATTTGAAAAGGGGCACATAAAGGGGCAAAAGTACATTTAAAAAGGGGCACATAAAAGGCACAAGTACATTTTTAAAAAGGGGCACATAAAATGCACTAGTACATTTAAAAAGAGGCACATAAAATGCACAAGTAGATTTAAAAAGGGGAAAATAAAAAGCACGAGTACATTTAAAAAGGGACACATAAAAGCCACAAGTACATTTAAAAAGGGGCACATAAAAGGCACTAGTACATTTAAAAAGGGGCACATAAAAGGCGTAAGTACATTTAAAAAGGGACACATAAAAGGCGCAAGTACATTTAAAAAGGGGCACATAAAAAGGTGCAAGTACATTGAAATAGGGGCACATAAAAGGCACAAGTAAAAGGCACAAGTACATTTAAAAAGGGGCAAATAAAAGGCACACGTACATTTAAAAATGGGCACATAAAAGGCGCAAATAAAAGGCACAAGTACATTTAAAAAGGGGCACATAAAAGGCACAAGTACATTTAAAAAGGGGCACATAAAAGGCACAAGTACATTTAAAAAGGGGCACATAAAAGGCACAAGTACATTTAAAAAAGGACACAAAAGGTGCAAGTACATTTAAAAAGGGGCACATAAAAGGTGCAAGTACATTGAAATAGGGGCACTTAAAAGGCGCAAGTACATTTAAAAAGGGGCACATAAAAGGCACAAATAAAAGGCAAAAGTACATTTAAAAAGGGGCAAATAAAAGGCACAAGTACATTTAAAAATGGGCACATAAAAGGCGCAAATAAAAGGCACAAGTACATTTAAAAAGGGGCACATAAAAGGCACAAGTACATTTAAAAAGGGGCACATAAAAGGCACAAGTACATTTAAAAAGGGGCACATAAAATTCACAAGTACATTTAAAAAGGAGAAAATAAAAGGCACAAGTACATTTAGAAAGGGGCCCATAAAAGGCACAAGTACATTTAAAAAGGGTAACATAAAATACACAAGTACATTTAAAAAGGGGAACATAAAAGGCACAAGTACATTTAAAAAGGGGCACATAAAATTCACAAGTACATTTAAAAAGGGGCACATAAAAGGCACAAGTACATTTAAAAAGGGGCACATAAAAGGCACAAGTACATTTAAAAAGGGGCACATAAAAGGCACAAGTACATTTTTAAAAAAGGAGCACAAAAAATGCACAAGTACATTTAAAAAGGGGCACATAAATGGCGCAAGTACATTTAAAAAGGGGCATATAAAAAGGCACAAGTACATTTAAAAAGGGGCACATAAAAGGCACAAGTACATTTATAAAGGGGAAAATAAAAGGCACAAGTACATTTAAAAAGGGGCACATAAAATTCACAAGTACATTTAAAAAGGGGCACATAAAAGGCACAAGTACATTTAAAAAGGGGCACATAAAAGGCAAAAGTACATTTAAAAATCGGCACATAAAAGGCGCAAATAAAAGGCACAAGTACATTTAAAAAGGGGCACATAAAAGGCACAAGTACATTTAAAAAGGGGCACATAAAAGGCACTAGTACATTTAAAAAGGGGCACATAAAAGGCGTAAGTACATTTAAAAAGGGACACATAAAATGCGCAAGTACATTTAAAAAGGTTCACATAAAAGGCACAAGTACATTTAAAAAGGGGCACATAAAAGGCACTAGTACATTTAAAAAGGGGCACATAAAAGGCGTAAGTACATTTAAAAAGGGACACATAAAATGCGCAAGTACATTTAAAAAGGGGCACATAAAAGGTGCAAGTACATTGAAATAGGGGCACTTAAAAGGCGCAAGTACATTTAAAAAGGGGCACATAAGGGGCACATAAAAGGTGCAAGTACATTGAAATAGGGGCACTTAAAAGGCGCAAGTACATTTAAAAAGGGGCAAATAAAAGGCACACGTACATTTAAAAATGGGCACATAAAAGGCGCAAATAAAAGGCACAAGTACATTTAAAAAGGTGCAAATAAAAGGCACAAGTACATTTAAAAAGGGGCACATAAAAGGCACAAGTACATTTAAAAAGGGGCACATAAAATGCACAAGTACATTTAAAAAGGGGCACATAAAAGGCACAAGTACATTTAAAAAGGGGCACATAAAAGGCGCAAATAAAAGGCACAAGTACATTTGAAAAGGGGCACATAAAGGGGCAAAAGTACATTTAAAAAGGGGCACATAAAAGGCACAAGTACATTTTTAAAAAGGGGCACATAAAATGCACTAGTACATTTAAAAAGAGGCACATAAAATGCACAAGTAGATTTAAAAAGGGGAAAATAAAAAGCACAAGTACATTTAAAAAGGGACACATAAAAGGCACAAGTACATTTAAAAAGGGGCACATAAAAGGCACTAGTACATTTAAAAAGGGGCACATAAAAGGCGTAAGTACATTTAAAAAGGGACACATAAAATGCGCAAGTACATTTAAAAAGGGGCACATAAAAGGTGCAAGTACATTGAAATAGGGGCACTTAAAAGGCGCAAGTACATTTAAAAAGGGGCACATAAAAGGCACAAATAAAAGGCACAAGTACATTTAAAAAGGGGCAAATAAAAGGCACACGTACATTTAAAAATGGGCACATAAAAGGCGCAAATAAAAGGCACAAGTACATTTAAAAAGGGGCACATAAAAGGCACCAGTACATTTAAAAAGGGGCACATAAAAAGGCACAAGTACATTTAAAAAGGGGCACATAAAAGGCACAAGTACATTTAAAAAGGGGCACATAAAAGGCACAAGTACATTTAAAAAGGGGCACATAAAAGGCGCAAGTACATTTAAAAAGGGACACATAAAAGGCGCAAATAAAAGACACAAGTACATTAAAAAAGGGGCACATAAAAGGCGCAAATAAAAAACACAAGTACATTTAAAAGGGGAAGGGGAACATAAAAGGCACAAGTACATTTAAAAAGGGGCACATAAAAGGCACAAGTACATTTAAAAAATGGCACATAAAAGGCACAAGTACATTTAAAAAGGGGCACATAAAAGGCGCAAATAAAAAGCACAAGTACATTTCAAAAGGGACACATAAAAGGCACAAGTACATTTAAAAAGGGGCACATAAAAGGCACTAGTACATTTAAAAAGGGGCACATAAAAGGCGTAAGTACATTTAAAAAGGGACACATAAAATGCGCAAGTACATTTAAAAAGGGGCACATAAAAGGTGCAAGTACATTGAAATAGGGGCACTTAAAAGGCGCAAGTACATTTAAAAAGGGGCACATAAGGGGCACATAAAAGGTGCAAGTACATTGAAATAGGGGCACTTAAAAGGCGCAAGTACATTTAAAAAGGGGCACATAAAAGGCGCAAGTACATTTAAAAAGGGACACATAAAAGGCGCAAATAAAAGACACAAGTACATTAAAAAAGGGGCACATAAAAGGCGCAAATAAAAAACACAAGTACATTTAAAAAGGGACACATAAAAGGCACAAGTACATTTAAAAAGGGGCACATAAAAGGCACAAGTACATTTAAAAAGGGGCACATAAAATGCACAAGTACATTTAAAAAATGGCACATAAAAGGCACAAGTACATTTAAAAAGGGGCACATAAAAGGAGCAAATAAAAAGCACAAGTACATTTAAAAAGGGACACATAAAAGGCACAAGTACATTTAAAAAGGGGCACATAAAAGGCACTAGTACATTTAAAAAGGGGCACATAAAAGGCGTAAGTACATTTAAAAAGGGACACATAAAATGCGCAAGTACATTTAAAAAGGGGCACATAAAAGGTGCAAGTACATTGAAATAGGGGCACTTAAAAGGCGCAAGTACATTTAAAAAGGGGCACATAAGTGGCACATAAAAGGTGCAAGTACATTGAAATAGGGGCACTTAAAAGGCGCAAGTACATTTAAAAAGGGGCACATAAAAGGCACAAATAAAAGGCACAAGTACATTTAAAAAGGGGCAAATAAAAGGCACACGTACATTTAAAAATGGGCACATAAAAGGCGCAAATAAAAGGCACAAGTACATTTAAAAAGGGGCACATAAAAGGCACAAGTACATTTAAAAAGGGGCACATAAAAGGCACAAGTACATTTAAAAAGGGGCACATAAAAGGCGCAAGTACATTTAAAAAGGGGCACTTAAAAGGCGCAAGTACATTTAAAAAGGGGCACATAAAAGGCACAAATAAAAGGCAAAAGTACATTTAAAAAGGGGCAAATAAAAGGCACAAGTACATTTAAAAATGGGCACATAAAAGGCGCAAATAAAAGGCACAAGTACATTTAAAAAGGGGCACATAAAAGGCACAAGTACATTTAAAAAGGGGCACATAAAAGGCACAAGTACATTTTTAAAAAAGGAGCACAAAAAATGCACAAGTACATTTAAAAAGGGGCACATAAATGGCGCAAGTACATTTAAAAAGGGGCATATAAAAAGGCACAAGTACATTTAAAAAGGGGCACATAAAAGGCACAAGTACATTTATAAAGGGGAAAATAAAAGGCACAAGTACATTTAAAAAGGGGCACATAAAATTCACTAGTACATTTAAAAAGGAGAAAATAAAAGGCACAAGTACATTTAAAAAGGGGCACATAAAAGGCACAAGTACATTTAAAAAGGGGCACATAAAAGGGTCAAGTACATTTAAAAAGGGGCACATAAAAGGGTCAAGTACATTTAGAAAGGGGCCCATAAAAGGCACAAGTACATTTAAAAAGGGGCACATTAAAGGCAAAAGTACATTTAAAAAGGGGCACATAAAAGATGCAAATAAAAGGCACAAGTACATTTAAAAAGGGGCACATAAAAGGCACAAGTACATTTAAAAAGGGGCACATAAAAGGCACAAGTACATTTAAAAAGGGGCACATAAAAGGTGCAAATAAAAGGCACAAGTACATTTAAAAAGGGGCACATAAAAGGCACAAGTACATTTAAAAAGGGGCACATAAAAGGCACAAGTACATTTAAAAAGGGGCACATAAAAGGTGCAAATAAAAGGCACAAGTACATTTAAAAAGGGGCACATAAAAGGCACAAGTACATTTAAAAAGGGGCACATAAAATGCACAAGTACATTTAAAAAGGGGCACATAAAAGGCGCAAGTACATTTAAAAAGGGGCACATAAAAGGCACAAGTACATTTAAAAAGGGGCACATAAAAGGTGCAAATAAAAGGCACAAGTACATTTAAAAAGTGGCACATAAAAGGCACAAGTACATTTAAAAAGGGTCACATAAAATGCACAAGTACATTTAAAAAATGGCACATAAAAGGCACAAGTACATTTAAAAAGGGGCAATAAAAAGGCACAAGTACATTTAAAAAGGGGCACATAAAAGGCGCAAATAAAAGGCACAAGTACATTTAAAAAGGGGCACATAAAAGGCACAAGTACATTTAAAAAGGCACATAAAAGGCACAAGTACATTTTTAAAAAGGGGCACATAAAATGCAAAAGTACATTTAAAAAGGGGCACATAAATGGCGCAAGTACATTTAAAAAGGGGCACACAAAAGGCACAAGTACATTTAAAAAGGGCCACATAAAAGGCACAAGTACATTTAAAAAGGTGCACATAAAAGGCGCAAGTACATTTAAAAAGGGGCACATAAAATTCACAAGTACATATAAAAAGGAGAAAATAAAAGGCACAAGTACATTTAAAAAGGGGCACATAAAAGGCACAAGTACATTTAGAAAGGGGCCCATAAAAGGCACAAGTACATTTAAAAAGGGGCAAATAAAAGGCACACGTACATTTAAAAATGGGCACATAAAAGGCGCAAATAAAAGGCACAAGTACATTTAAAAAGGGGCACATAAAAGGCACCAGTACATTTAAAAAGGGGCACATAAAAAGGCACAAGTACATTTAAAAAGGGGCACATAAAAGGCACAAGTACATTTAAAAAGGGGCACATAAAAGGCGCAAGTACATTTAAAAAGGGGCACTTAAAAGGCGCAAGTACATTTAAAAAGGGGCACATAAAAGGCACAAATAAAAGGCAAAAGTACATTTAAAAAGGGGCAAATAAAAGGCACAAGTACATTTAAAAATGGGCACATAAAAGGCGCAAATAAAAGGCACAAGTACATTTAAAAAGGGGCACATAAAAGGCACAAGTACATTTAAAAAGGGGCACATAAAAGGCACAAGTACATTTTTAAAAAAGGAGCACAAAAAATGCACAAGTACATTTAAAAAGGGGCACATAAATGGCGCAAGTACATTTAAAAAGGGGCATATAAAAAGGCACAAGTACATTTAAAAAGGGGCACATAAAAGGCACAAGTACATTTATAAAGGGGAAAATAAAAGGCACAAGTACATTTAAAAAGGGGCACATAAAATTCACTAGTACATTTAAAAAGGAGAAAATAAAAGGCACAAGTACATTTAAAAAGGGGCACATAAAAGGCACAAGTACATTTAAAAAGGGGCACATAAAAGGGTCAAGTACATTTAAAAAGGGGCACATAAAAGGGTCAAGTACATTTAGAAAGGGGCCCATAAAAGGCACAAGTACATTTAAAAAGGGGCACATTAAAGGCAAAAGTACATTTAAAAAGGGGCACATAAAAGATGCAAATAAAAGGCACAAGTACATTTAAAAAGGGGCACATAAAAGGCACAAGTACATTTAAAAAGGGGCACATAAAAGGCACAAGTACATTTAAAAAGGGGCACATAAAAGGTGCAAATAAAAGGCACAAGTACATTTAAAAAGGGGCACATAAAAGGCACAAGTACATTTAAAAAGGGGCACATAAAAGGCACAAGTACATTTAAAAAGGGGCACATAAAAGGTGCAAATAAAAGGCACAAGTACATTTAAAAAGGGGCACATAAAAGGCACAAGTACATTTAAAAAGGGGCACATAAAATGCACAAGTACATTTAAAAAGGGGCACATAAAAGGCGCAAGTACATTTAAAAAGGGGCACATAAAAGGCACAAGTACATTTAAAAAGGGGCACATAAAAGGTGCAAATAAAAGGCACAAGTACATTTAAAAAGTGGCACATAAAAGGCACAAGTACATTTAAAAAGGGTCACATAAAATGCACAAGTACATTTAAAAAATGGCACATAAAAGGCACAAGTACATTTAAAAAGGGGCAATAAAAAGGCACAAGTACATTTAAAAAGGGGCACATAAAAGGCGCAAATAAAAGGCACAAGTACATTTAAAAAGGGGCACATAAAAGGCACAAGTACATTTAAAAAGGCACATAAAAGGCACAAGTACATTTTTAAAAAGGGGCACATAAAATGCAAAAGTACATTTAAAAAGGGGCACATAAATGGCGCAAGTACATTTAAAAAGGGGCACACAAAAGGCACAAGTACATTTAAAAAGGGCCACATAAAAGGCACAAGTACATTTAAAAAGGTGCACATAAAAGGCGCAAGTACATTTAAAAAGGGGCACATAAAATTCACAAGTACATATAAAAAGGAGAAAATAAAAGGCACAAGTACATTTAAAAAGGGGCACATAAAAGGCACAAGTACATTTAGAAAGGGGCCCATAAAAGGCACAAGTACATTTAAAAAGGGTAACATAAAATACACAAGTACATTTAAAAAGGGGAACATAAAAGGCACAAGTACATTTAAAAAGGGGCACATAAAAGGTGCAAATAAAAGGCACAAGTACATTTAAAAAGGGGCACATAAAAGGCACAAGTACATTTAAAAAGGGGCACATAAAAAGCACAAGTACATTTAAAAAGGGGCACATAAAAGTCGCAAGTACATTTAAAAAGGGGCACATAAAAGGCACAAGTATATTTAAAAAGGGGCACATAAAAGGTGCAAATAAAAGGCACAAGTACATTTAAAAAGGGGCACATAAAATGCACAAGTACATTTAAAAAATGGCACATAAAAGGCACAAGTACATTTAAAAAGGGGCACATAAAAGGCGCAAATAAAAGGCACAAGTACATTTGAAAAGGGGCACATAAAGGGGCAAAAGTACATTTAAAAAGGGGCACATAAAAGGCACAAGTACATTTTTAAAAAGGGGCACATAAAATGCACTAGTACATTTAAAAAGAGGCACATAAAATGCACAAGTAGATTTAAAAAGGGGAAAATAAAAAGCACAAGTACATTTAAAAAGGGACACATAAAAGCCACAAGTACATTTAAAAAGGGGCACATAAAAGGCACTAGTACATTTAAAAAGGGGCACATAAAAGGCGTAAGTACATTTAAAAAGGGACACATAAAAGGCGCAAGTACATTTAAAAAGGGGCACATAAAAAGGTGCAAGTACATTGAAATAGGGGCACATAAAAGGCACAAGTAAAAGGCACAAGTACATTTAAAAAGGGGCAAATAAAAGGCACACGTACATTTAAAAATGGGCACATAAAAGGCGCAAATAAAAGGCACAAGTACATTTAAAAAGGGGCACATAAAAGGCACAAGTACATTTAAAAAGGGGCACATAAAAGGCACAAGTACATTTAAAAAGGGGCACATAAAAGGCACAAGTACATTTAAAAAAGGACACAAAAGGTGCAAGTACATTTAAAAAGGGGCACATAAAAGGTGCAAGTACATTGAAATAGGGGCACTTAAAAGGCGCAAGTACATTTAAAAAGGGGTACATAAAAGGCACAAATAAAAGGCAAAAGTACATTTAAAAAGGGGCAAATAAAAGGCACAAGTACATTTAAAAATGGGCACATAAAAGGCGCAAATAAAAGGCACAAGTACATTTAAAAAGGGGCACATAAAAGGCACAAGTACATTTAAAAAGGGGCACATAAAAGGCACAAGTACATTTTTAAAAAAGGAGCACAAAAAATGCACAAGTACATTTAAAAAGGGGCACATAAATGGCGCAAGTACATTTAAAAAGGGGCATATAAAAAGGCACAAGTACATTTAAAAAGGGGCACATAAAAGGCACAAGTACATTTATAAAGGGGAAAATAAAAGGCACAAGTACATTTAAAAAGGGGCACATAAAATTCAAAAGTACATTTAAAAAGGGGCACATAAAAGGCACAAGTACATTTAAAAAGGGGCACATAAAAAGCAAAAGTACATTTAAAAATCGGCACATAAAAGGCGCAAATAAAAGGCACAAGTACATTTAAAAAGGGGCACATAAAAGGCACAAGTACATTTAAAAAGGGGCACATAAAAGGCACAAGTACATTTAAAAAGGGGCACATAAAAGGTTAAAATAAAAGGCACAAGTACATTTAAAAAGGGGCACATAAAAGGCACAAGTACATTTAAAAAGGGGCACATAAAAGTCACAAGTACATTTAAAAAGGGGCACATAAAAGGCGCAAGTACATTTAAAAAGGGGCACATAAAAGGCACAAGTACATTTAAAAAGGGGCACATAAAAGGTGCAAATAAAAGGCACAAGTACATTTAAAAAGGGGCACATAAAAGGCACAAGTACATTTAAAAAGGGGCACATAAAATGCACAAGTACATTTAAAAAATGGCACATAAAAGGCACAAGTACATTTAAAAAGGGGTAATTAAAAGGCACAAGTACATTTAAAAAGGGGCACATAAAAGGCGCAAATAAAAGGCACAAGTACATTTAAAAAGGGGCACATAAAAGGCACAAGTACATTTAAAAAGGCACATAAAAGGCACAAGTACATTTTTAAAAAGGGGCACATAAAATGCACAAGTACATTTAAAAAGGGGCACATAAATGGCGCAAGTACATTTAAAAAGGGGCACACAAAAGGCACAAGTACATTTAAAAAGGGGCACATAAAAGGGGCACATAAAAGGCACAAGTACATTTAAAAAGGGGCACATAAAAGGCACAAGTACATTTAAAAAGGCACATAAAAGGCACAAGTACATTTTTAAAAAGGGGCACATAAAATGCACAAGTACATTTAAAAAGGGGAAAATAAAAGGCACAAGTACATTTAAAAAGGGGCACATAAATGGCGCAAGTACATTTAAAAAGGGGCACACAAAAGGCACAAGTACATTTAAAAAGGGGCACATAAAAGGCGCAAATAAAAGGCACAAGTACATTTAAAAAGGGGCACATAAAAGGCACAAGTACATTTAAAAAGGGGCACATAAAAGGCACAAGTACATTTAAAAAGGGGCACATAAAATGCACAAGTACATTTAAAAAGGGTAACATAAAATACACAAGTACATTTAAAAAGGGTGCACATAAATGGCGCAAGCACATTTAAAAAGGGGCACACAAAAGGCACAAGTACATTTAAAAAGGGGCACATAAAATGCACAAGTACATTTAAAAAGGGTAACATAAAATACACAAGTACATTTAAAAAGGGTGCACATAAATGGCGCAAGCACATTTAAAAAGGGGCACACAAAAGGCACAAGTACATTTAAAAAATGGCACATAAAAGGCACAAGTACATTTAAAAAGGGGCACATAAAAGGCACAAGTACATTTAAAAAGGCACATAAAAGGCACAAGTACATTTAAAAAGGGGCACATAAAATGCACAAGTACATTTAAAAAGGGGAAAATAAAAGGCACAAGTACATTTAAAAAGGGGCACATAAATGGCGCAAGTACATTTAAAAAGGGGCACACAAAAGGCACAAGTACATTTAAAAAGGGGCACATAAAAGGCGCAAATAAAAGGCACAAGTACATTTAAAAAGGGGCACATAAAAGGCACAAGTACATTTAAAAAGGGGCACATAAAAGGCACAAGTACATTTAAAAAGGGGCACATAAAATGCACAAGTACATTTAAAAAGGGTAACATAAAATACACAAGTACATTTAAAAAGGGTGCACATAAATGGCGCAAGCACATTTAAAAAGGGGCACACAAAAGGCACAAGTACATTTAAAAAGGGGCACATAAAAGGCGCAAATAAAAAGCACAAGTACATTTAAAAAGGGGCACATAAAAGGCGCAAGTACATTTAAAAAGGGGCACATAAAAGGCACAAGTACATTTAAAAAGGGGCACATAAAAGGTGCAAATAAAAGGCACAAGTACATTTAAAAAGGGGCACATAAAAGGCACAAGTACATTTAAAAAGGGGCACATAAAATGCACAAGTACATTTAAAAAGGGGCACATAAAAGGTGCAAATAAAAGGCACAAGTACATTTAAAAAGGGGCACATAAAAGGCACAAGTACATTTAAAAAGGGGCACATAAAATGCACAAGTACATTTAAAAAGGGGCACATAAAAGGCACAAGTACATTTAAAAAGGGGCACATAAAAGGTGCAAATAAAAGGCACAAGTACATTTGAAAAGGGGCACATAAAGGGGCAAAAGTACATTTAAAAAGGGGCATATAAAAGGCACAAGTACATTTAAAAAGGGGCACATAAAATGCACAAGTACATTTAAAAAGATGCACATAAAAGGCACAAGTACATTTAAAAAGGGGCACATAAAAGGCGCAAATAAAAGGCACAAGTACATTTGAAAAGGGGCACATAAAGGGGCAAAAGTACATTTAAAAAGGGGCACATAAAAGGCACAAGTACATTTTTAAAAAGGGGCACATAAAATGCACTAGTACATTTAAAAAGAGGCACATAAAATGCACAAGTAGATTTAAAAAGGGGAAAATAAAAAGCACAAGTACATTTAAAAAGGGACACATAAAATGCACAAGTACATTTAAAAAGGGGCACATAAAAGGCACTAGTACATTTAAAAAGGGGCACATAAAAGGCGTAAGTACATTTAAAAAGGGACACATAAAATGCGCAAGTACATTTAAAAAGGGGCACATAAAAGGTGCAAGTACATTGAAATAGGGGCACTTAAAAGGCGCAAGTACATTTAAAAAGGGGCACATAAAAGGCACAAATAAAAGGCACAAGTACATTTAAAAAGGGGCAAATAAAAGGCACACGTACATTTAAAAATGGGCACATAAAAGGCACCAGTACATTTAAAAAGGGGCACATAAAAATGCACAAGTACATTTAAAAAGGGGCACATAAAAGGCGCAAGTACATTTAAAAAGGGGCACTTAAAAGGCGCAAGTACATTTAAAAAGGGGCACATAAAAGGCACAAATAAAAGGCAAAAGTACATTTAAAAAGGGGCAAATAAAAGGCACAAGTACATTTAAAAATGGGCACATAAAAGGCGCAAATAAAAGGCACAAGTACATTTAAAAAGGGGCACATAAAAGGCACAAGTACATTTAAAAAGGGGCACATAAAAGGCACAAGTACATTTTTAAAAAAGGAGCACAAAAAATGCACAAGTACATTTAAAAAGGGGCACATAAATGGCGCAAGTACATTTAAAAAGGGGCATATAAAAAGGCACAAGTACATTTAAAAAGGGGCACATAAAAGGCACAAGTACATTTATAAAGGGGAAAATAAAAGGCACAAGTACATTTAAAAAGGGGCACATAAAATTCACTAGTACATTTAAAAAGGAGAAAATAAAAGGCACAAGTACATTTAAAAAGGGGCACATAAAAGGCACAAGTACATTTAAAAAGGGGCACATAAAAGGGTCAAGTACATTTAAAAAGGGGCACATAAAAGGGTCAAGTACATTTAGAAAGGGGCCCATAAAAGGCACAAGTACATTTAAAAAGGGGCACATTAAAGGCAAAAGTACATTTAAAAAGGGGCACATAAAAGATGCAAATAAAAGGCACAAGTACATTTAAAAAGGGGCACATAAAAGGCACAAGTACATTTAAAAAGGGGCACATAAAAGGCACAAGTACATTTAAAAAGGGGCACATAAAAGGTGCAAATAAAAGGCACAAGTACATTTAAAAAGGGGCACATAAAAGGCACAAGTACATTTAAAAAGGGGCACATAAAAGGCACAAGTACATTTAAAAAGGGGCACATAAAAGGTGCAAATAAAAGGCACAAGTACATTTAAAAAGGGGCACATAAAAGGCACAAGTACATTTAAAAAGGGGCACATAAAATGCACAAGTACATTTAAAAAGGGGCACATAAAAGGCGCAAGTACATTTAAAAAGGGGCACATAAAAGGCACAAGTACATTTAAAAAGGGGCACATAAAAGGTGCAAATAAAAGGCACAAGTACATTTAAAAAGTGGCACATAAAAGGCACAAGTACATTTAAAAAGGGTCACATAAAATGCACAAGTACATTTAAAAAATGGCACATAAAAGGCACAAGTACATTTAAAAAGGGGCAATAAAAAGGCACAAGTACATTTAAAAAGGGGCACATAAAAGGCGCAAATAAAAGGCACAAGTACATTTAAAAAGGGGCACATAAAAGGCACAAGTACATTTAAAAAGGCACATAAAAGGCACAAGTACATTTTTAAAAAGGGGCACATAAAATGCAAAAGTACATTTAAAAAGGGGCACATAAATGGCGCAAGTACATTTAAAAAGGGGCACACAAAAGGCACAAGTACATTTAAAAAGGGGCACATAAAAAGGCACAAGTACATTTAAAAAGGGGCACATAAAAGGCACAAGTACATTTAAAAAGGGGCACATAAAAGGCGCAAGTACATTTAAAAAGGGGCACTTAAAAGGCGCAAGTACATTTAAAAAGGGGCACATAAAAGGCACAAATAAAAGGCAAAAGTACATTTAAAAAGGGGCAAATAAAAGGCACAAGTACATTTAAAAATGGGCACATAAAAGGCGCAAATAAAAGGCACAAGTACATTTAAAAAGGGGCACATAAAAGGCACAAGTACATTTAAAAAGGGGCACATAAAAGGCACAAGTACATTTTTAAAAAAGGAGCACAAAAAATGCACAAGTACATTTAAAAAGGGGCACAAAAAATGCACAAGTACATTTAAAAAGGGGCACATAAATGGCGCAAGTACATTTAAAAAGGGGCATATAAAAAGGCACAAGTACATTTAAAAAGGGGCACATAAAAGGCACAAGTACATTTATAAAGGGGAAAATAAAAGGCACAAGTACATTTAAAAAGGGGCACATAAAATTCACTAGTACATTTAAAAAGGAGAAAATAAAAGGCACAAGTACATTTAAAAAGGGGCACATAAAAGGCACAAGTACATTTAAAAAGGGGCACATAAAAGGGTCAAGTACATTTAAAAAGGGGCACATAAAAGGGTCAAGTACATTTAGAAAGGGGCCCATAAAAGGCACAAGTACATTTAAAAAGGGGCACATTAAAGGCAAAAGTACATTTAAAAAGGGGCACATAAAAGATGCAAATAAAAGGCACAAGTACATTTAAAAAGGGGCACATAAAAGGCACAAGTACATTTAAAAAGGGGCACATAAAAGGCACAAGTACATTTAAAAAGGGGCACATAAAAGGTGCAAATAAAAGGCACAAGTACATTTAAAAAGGGGCACATAAAAGGCACAAGTACATTTAAAAAGGGGCACATAAAAGGCACAAGTACATTTAAAAAGGGGCACATAAAAGGTGCAAATAAAAGGCACAAGTACATTTAAAAAGGGGCACATAAAAGGCACAAGTACATTTAAAAAGGGGCACATAAAATGCACAAGTACATTTAAAAAGGGGCACATAAAAGGCGCAAGTACATTTAAAAAGGGGCACATAAAAGGCACAAGTACATTTAAAAAGGGGCACATAAAAGGTGCAAATAAAAGGCACAAGTACATTTAAAAAGTGGCACATAAAAGGCACAAGTACATTTAAAAAGGGTCACATAAAATGCACAAGTACATTTAAAAAATGGCACATAAAAGGCACAAGTACATTTAAAAAGGGGCAATAAAAAGGCACAAGTACATTTAAAAAGGGGCACATAAAAGGCGCAAATAAAAGGCACAAGTACATTTAAAAAGGGGCACATAAAAGGCACAAGTACATTTAAAAAGGCACATAAAAGGCACAAGTACATTTTTAAAAAGGGGCACATAAAATGCAAAAGTACATTTAAAAAGGGGCACATAAATGGCGCAAGTACATTTAAAAAGGGGCACACAAAAGGCACAAGTACATTTAAAAAGGGCCACATAAAAGGCACAAGTACATTTAAAAAGGTGCACATAAAAGGCGCAAGTACATTTAAAAAGGGGCACATAAAATTCACAAGTACATATAAAAAGGAGAAAATAAAAGGCACAAGTACATTTAAAAAGGGGCACATAAAAGGCACAAGTACATTTAGAAAGGGGCCCATAAAAGGCACAAGTACATTTAAAAAGGGTAACATAAAATACACAAGTACATTTAAAAAGGGGAACATAAAAGGCACAAGTACATTTAAAAAGGGGCACATAAAAGGTGCAAATAAAAGGCACAAGTACATTTAAAAAGGGGCACATAAAAGGCACAAGTACATTTAAAAAGGGGCACATAAAAAGCACAAGTACATTTAAAAAGGGGCACATAAAAGTCGCAAGTACATTTAAAAAGGGGCACATAAAAGGCACAAGTATATTTAAAAAGGGGCACATAAAAGGTGCAAATAAAAGGCACAAGTACATTTAAAAAGGGGCACATAAAATGCACAAGTACATTTAAAAAATGGCACATAAAAGGCACAAGTACATTTAAAAAGGGGCACATAAAAGGCGCAAATAAAAGGCACAAGTACATTTGAAAAGGGGCACATAAAGGGGCAAAAGTACATTTAAAAAGGGGCACATAAAAGGCACAAGTACATTTTTAAAAAGGGGCACATAAAATGCACTAGTACATTTAAAAAGAGGCACATAAAATGCACAAGTAGATTTAAAAAGGGGAAAATAAAAAGCACAAGTACATTTAAAAAGGGACACATAAAAGCCACAAGTACATTTAAAAAGGGGCACATAAAAGGCACTAGTACATTTAAAAAGGGGCACATAAAAGGCGTAAGTACATTTAAAAAGGGACACATAAAAGGCGCAAGTACATTTAAAAAGGGGCACATAAAAAGGTGCAAGTACATTGAAATAGGGGCACATAAAAGGCACAAGTAAAAGGCACAAGTACATTTAAAAAGGGGCAAATAAAAGGCACACGTACATTTAAAAATGGGCACATAAAAGGCGCAAATAAAAGGCACAAGTACATTTAAAAAGGGGCACATAAAAGGCACAAGTACATTTAAAAAGGGGCACATAAAAGGCACAAGTACATTTAAAAAGGGGCACATAAAAGGCACAAGTACATTTAAAAAAGGACACAAAAGGTGCAAGTACATTTAAAAAGGGGCACATAAAAGGTGCAAGTACATTGAAATAGGGGCACTTAAAAGGCGCAAGTACATTTAAAAAGGGGCACATAAAAGGCACAAATAAAAGGCAAAAGTACATTTAAAAAGGGGCAAATAAAAGGCACAAGTACATTTAAAAATGGGCACATAAAAGGCGCAAATAAAAGGCACAAGTACATTTAAAAAGGGGCACATAAAAGGCACAAGTACATTTAAAAAGGGGCACATAAAAGGCACAAGTACATTTTTAAAAAAGGAGCACAAAAAATGCACAAGTACATTTAAAAAGGGGCACATAAATGGCGCAAGTACATTTAAAAAGGGGCATATAAAAAGGCACAAGTACATTTAAAAAGGGGCACATAAAAGGCACAAGTACATTTATAAAGGGGAAAATAAAAGGCACAAGTACATTTAAAAAGGGGCACATAAAATTCACAAGTACATTTAAAAAGGGGCACATAAAAGGCACAAGTACATTTAAAAAGGGGCACATAAAAGGCAAAAGTACATTTAAAAATCGGCACATAAAAGGCGCAAATAAAAGGCACAAGTACATTTAAAAAGGGGCACATAAAAGGCACAAGTACATTTAAAAAGGGGCACATAAAAGGCACAAGTACATTTAAAAAGGGGCACATAAAAGGTTCAAATAAAAGGCACAAGTACATTTAAAAAGGGGCACATAAAAGGCACAAGTACATTTAAAAAGGGGCACATAAAAGTCACAAGTACATTTAAAAAGGGGCACATAAAAGGCGCAAGTACATTTAAAAAGGGGCACATAAAAGGCACAAGTACATTTAAAAAGGGGCACATAAAAGGTGCAAATAAAAGGCACAAGTACATTTAAAAAGGGGCACATAAAAGGCACAAGTACATTTAAAAAGGGGCACATAAAATGCACAAGTACATTTAAAAAATGGCACATAAAAGGCACAAGTACATTTAAAAAGGGGTAATTAAAAGGCACAAGTACATTTAAAAAGGGGCACATAAAAGGCGCAAATAAAAGGCACAAGTACATTTAAAAAGGGGCACATAAAAGGCACAAGTACATTTAAAAAGGCACATAAAAGGCACAAGTACATTTTTAAAAAGGGGCACATAAAATGCACAAGTACATTTAAAAAGGGGCACATAAATGGCGCAAGTACATTTAAAAAGGGGCACACAAAAGGCACAAGTACATTTAAAAAGGGGCACATAAAAGGGGCACATAAAAGGCACAAGTACATTTAAAAAGGGGCACATAAAAGGCACAAGTACATTTAAAAAGGCACATAAAAGGCACAAGTACATTTTTAAAAAGGGGCACATAAAATGCACAAGTACATTTAAAAAGGGGAAAATAAAAGGCACAAGTACATTTAAAAAGGGGCACATAAATGGCGCAAGTACATTTAAAAAGGGGCACACAAAAGGCACAAGTACATTTAAAAAGGGGCACATAAAAGGCGCAAATAAAAGGCACAAGTACATTTAAAAAGGGGCACATAAAAGGCACAAGTACATTTAAAAAGGGGCACATAAAAGGCACAAGTACATTTAAAAAGGGGCACATAAAATGCACAAGTACATTTAAAAAGGGTAACATAAAATACACAAGTACATTTAAAAAGGGTGCACATAAATGGCGCAAGCACATTTAAAAAGGGGCACACAAAAGGCACAAGTACATTTAAAAAGGGGCACATAAAATGCACAAGTACATTTAAAAAGGGTAACATAAAATACACAAGTACATTTAAAAAGGGTGCACATAAATGGCGCAAGTACATTTAAAAAATGGCACATAAAAGGCACAAGTACATTTAAAAAGGGGCACATAAAAGGCACAAGTACATTTAAAAAGGCACATAAAAGGCACAAGTACATTTTTAAAAAGGGGCACATAAAATGCACAAGTACATTTAAAAAGGGGAAAATAAAAGGCACAAGTACATTTAAAAAGGGGCACATAAATGGCGCAAGTACATTTAAAAAGGGGCACACAAAAGGCACAAGTACATTTAAAAAGGGGCACATAAAAGGCGCAAATAAAAGGCACAAGTACATTTAAAAAGGGGCACATAAAAGGCACAAGTACATTTAAAAAGGGGCACATAAAAGGCACAAGTACATTTAAAAAGGGGCACATAAAATGCACAAGTACATTTAAAAAGGGTAACATAAAATACACAAGTACATTTAAAAAGGGTGCACATAAATGGCGCAAGCACATTTAAAAAGGGGCACACAAAAGGCACAAGTACATTTAAAAAGGGGCACATAAAAGGCGCAAATAAAAAGCACAAGTACATTTAAAAAGGGGCACATAAAAGGCGCAAGTACATTTAAAAAGGGGCACATAAAAGGCACAAGTACATTTAAAAAGGGGCACATAAAAGGTGCAAATAAAAGGCACAAGTACATTTAAAAAGGGGCACATAAAAGGCACAAGTACATTTAAAAAGGGGCACATAAAATGCACAAGTACATTTAAAAAGGGGCACATAAAAGGTGCAAATAAAAGGCACAAGTACATTTAAAAAGGGGCACATAAAAGGCACAAGTACATTTAAAAAGGGGCACATAAAAGGTGCAAATAAAAGGCACAAGTACATTTAAAAAGGGGCACATAAAAGGCACAAGTACATTTAAAAAGGGGCACATAAAATGCACAAGTACATTTAAAAAGGGGCACATAAAAGGCGCAAGTACATTTAAAAAGGGGCACATAAAAGGCACAAGTACATTTAAAAAGGGGCACATAAAAGGTGCAAATAAAAGGCACAAGTACATTTAAAAAGTGGCACATAAAAGGCACAAGTACATTTAAAAAGGGTCACATAAAATGCACAAGTACATTTAAAAAATGGCACATAAAAGGCACAAGTACATTTAAAAAGGGGCAATAAAAAGGCACAAGTACATTTAAAAAGGGGCACATAAAAGGCGCAAATAAAAGGCACAAGTACATTTAAAAAGGGGCACATAAAAGGCACAAGTACATTTAAAAAGGCACATAAAAGGCACAAGTACATTTTTAAAAAGGGGCACATAAAATGCAAAAGTACATTTAAAAAGGGGCACATAAATGGCGCAAGTACATTTAAAAAGGGGCACACAAAAGGCACAAGTACATTTAAAAAGGGCCACATAAAAGGCACAAGTACATTTAAAAAGGTGCACATAAAAGGCGCAAGTACATTTAAAAAGGGGCACATAAAATTCACAAGTACATATAAAAAGGAGAAAATAAAAGGCACAAGTACATTTAAAAAGGGGCACATAAAAGGCACAAGTACATTTAGAAAGGGGCCCATAAAAGGCACAAGTACATTTAAAAAGGGTAACATAAAATACACAAGTACATTTAAAAAGGGGAACATAAAAGGCACAAGTACATTTAAAAAGGGGCACATAAAAGGTGCAAATAAAAGGCACAAGTACATTTAAAAAGGGGCACATAAAAGGCACAAGTACATTTAAAAAGGGGCACATAAAAAGCACAAGTACATTTAAAAAGGGGCACATAAAAGTCGCAAGTACATTTAAAAAGGGGCACATAAAAGGCACAAGTATATTTAAAAAGGGGCACATAAAAGGTGCAAATAAAAGGCACAAGTACATTTAAAAAGGGGCACATAAAATGCACAAGTACATTTAAAAAATGGCACATAAAAGGCACAAGTACATTTAAAAAGGGGCACATAAAAGGCGCAAATAAAAGGCACAAGTACATTTGAAAAGGGGCACATAAAGGGGCAAAAGTACATTTAAAAAGGGGCACATAAAAGGCACAAGTACATTTTTAAAAAGGGGCACATAAAATGCACTAGTACATTTAAAAAGAGGCACATAAAATGCACAAGTAGATTTAAAAAGGGGAAAATAAAAAGCACAAGTACATTTAAAAAGGGACACATAAAAGCCACAAGTACATTTAAAAAGGGGCACATAAAAGGCACTAGTACATTTAAAAAGGGGCACATAAAAGGCGTAAGTACATTTAAAAAGGGACACATAAAAGGCGCAAGTACATTTAAAAAGGGGCACATAAAAAGGTGCAAGTACATTGAAATAGGGGCACATAAAAGGCACAAGTAAAAGGCACAAGTACATTTAAAAAGGGGCAAATAAAAGGCACACGTACATTTAAAAATGGGCACATAAAAGGCGCAAATAAAAGGCACAAGTACATTTAAAAAGGGGCACATAAAAGGCACAAGTACATTTAAAAAGGGGCACATAAAAGGCACAAGTACATTTAAAAAGGGGCACATAAAAGGCACAAGTACATTTAAAAAAGGACACAAAAGGTGCAAGTACATTTAAAAAGGGGCACATAAAAGGTGCAAGTACATTGAAATAGGGGCACTTAAAAGGCGCAAGTACATTTAAAAAGGGGCACATAAAAGGCACAAATAAAAGGCAAAAGTACATTTAAAAAGGGGCAAATAAAAGGCACAAGTACATTTAAAAATGGGCACATAAAAGGCGCAAATAAAAGGCACAAGTACATTTAAAAAGGGGCACATAAAAGGCACAAGTACATTTAAAAAGGGGCACATAAAAGGCACAAGTACATTTTTAAAAAAGGAGCACAAAAAATGCACAAGTACATTTAAAAAGGGGCACATAAATGGCGCAAGTACATTTAAAAAGGGGCATATAAAAAGGCACAAGTACATTTAAAAAGGGGCACATAAAAGGCACAAGTACATTTATAAAGGGGAAAATAAAAGGCACAAGTACATTTAAAAAGGGGCACATAAAATTCACAAGTACATTTAAAAAGGGGCACATAAAAGGCACAAGTACATTTAAAAAGGGGCACATAAAAGGCAAAAGTACATTTAAAAATCGGCACATAAAAGGCGCAAATAAAAGGCACAAGTACATTTAAAAAGGGGCACATAAAAGGCACAAGTACATTTAAAAAGGGGCACATAAAAGGCACAAGTACATTTAAAAAGGGGCACATAAAAGGTTCAAATAAAAGGCACAAGTACATTTAAAAAGGGGCACATAAAAGGCACAAGTACATTTAAAAAGGGGCACATAAAAGTCACAAGTACATTTAAAAAGGGGCACATAAAAGGCGCAAGTACATTTAAAAAGGGGCACATAAAAGGCACAAGTACATTTAAAAAGGGGCACATAAAAGGTGCAAATAAAAGGCACAAGTACATTTAAAAAGGGGCACATAAAAGGCACAAGTACATTTAAAAAGGGGCACATAAAATGCACAAGTACATTTAAAAAATGGCACATAAAAGGCACAAGTACATTTAAAAAGGGGTAATTAAAAGGCACAAGTACATTTAAAAAGGGGCACATAAAAGGCGCAAATAAAAGGCACAAGTACATTTAAAAAGGGGCACATAAAAGGCACAAGTACATTTAAAAAGGCACATAAAAGGCACAAGTACATTTTTAAAAAGGGGCACATAAAATGCACAAGTACATTTAAAAAGGGGCACATAAATGGCGCAAGTACATTTAAAAAGGGGCACACAAAAGGCACAAGTACATTTAAAAAGGGGCACATAAAAGGGGCACATAAAAGGCACAAGTACATTTAAAAAGGGGCACATAAAAGGCACAAGTACATTTAAAAAGGCACATAAAAGGCACAAGTACATTTTTAAAAAGGGGCACATAAAATGCACAAGTACATTTAAAAAGGGGAAAATAAAAGGCACAAGTACATTTAAAAAGGGGCACATAAATGGCGCAAGTACATTTAAAAAGGGGCACACAAAAGGCACAAGTACATTTAAAAAGGGGCACATAAAAGGCGCAAATAAAAGGCACAAGTACATTTAAAAAGGGGCACATAAAAGGCACAAGTACATTTAAAAAGGGGCACATAAAAGGCACAAGTACATTTAAAAAGGGGCACATAAAATGCACAAGTACATTTAAAAAGGGTAACATAAAATACACAAGTACATTTAAAAAGGGTGCACATAAATGGCGCAAGCACATTTAAAAAGGGGCACACAAAAGGCACAAGTACATTTAAAAAGGGGCACATAAAATGCACAAGTACATTTAAAAAGGGTAACATAAAATACACAAGTACATTTAAAAAGGGTGCACATAAATGGCGCAAGTACATTTAAAAAATGGCACATAAAAGGCACAAGTACATTTAAAAAGGGGCACATAAAAGGCACAAGTACATTTAAAAAGGCACATAAAAGGCACAAGTACATTTTTAAAAAGGGGCACATAAAATGCACAAGTACATTTAAAAAGGGGAAAATAAAAGGCACAAGTACATTTAAAAAGGGGCACATAAATGGCGCAAGTACATTTAAAAAGGGGCACACAAAAGGCACAAGTACATTTAAAAAGGGGCACATAAAAGGCGCAAATAAAAGGCACAAGTACATTTAAAAAGGGGCACATAAAAGGCACAAGTACATTTAAAAAGGGGCACATAAAAGGCACAAGTACATTTAAAAAGGGGCACATAAAATGCACAAGTACATTTAAAAAGGGTAACATAAAATACACAAGTACATTTAAAAAGGGTGCACATAAATGGCGCAAGCACATTTAAAAAGGGGCACACAAAAGGCACAAGTACATTTAAAAAGGGGCACATAAAAGGCGCAAATAAAAAGCACAAGTACATTTAAAAAGGGGCACATAAAAGGCGCAAGTACATTTAAAAAGGGGCACATAAAAGGCACAAGTACATTTAAAAAGGGGCACATAAAAGGTGCAAATAAAAGGCACAAGTACATTTAAAAAGGGGCACATAAAAGGCACAAGTACATTTAAAAAGGGGCACATAAAATGCACAAGTACATTTAAAAAGGGGCACATAAAAGGTGCAAATAAAAGGCACAAGTACATTTAAAAAGGGGCACATAAAAGGCACAAGTACATTTAAAAAGGGGCACATAAAATGCACAAGTACATTTAAAAAGGGGCACATAAAAGGCACAAGTACATTTAAAAAGGGGCACATAAAAGGTGCAAATAAAAGGCACAAGTACATTTGAAAAGGGGCACATAAAGGGGCAAAAGTACATTTAAAAAGGGGCATATAAAAGGCACAAGTACATTTAAAAAGGGGCACATAAAATGCACAAGTACATTTAAAAAGATGCACATAAAAGGCACAAGTACATTTAAAAAGGGGCACATAAAAGGCGCAAATAAAAGGCACAAGTACATTTGAAAAGGGGCACATAAAGGGGCAAAAGTACATTTAAAAAGGGGCACATAAAAGGCACAAGTACATTTTTAAAAAGGGGCACATAAAATGCACTAGTACATTTAAAAAGAGGCACATAAAATGCACAAGTAGATTTAAAAAGGGGAAAATAAAAAGCACAAGTACATTTAAAAAGGGACACATAAAATGCACAAGTACATTTAAAAAGGGGCACATAAAAGGCACTAGTACATTTAAAAAGGGGCACATAAAAGGCGTAAGTACATTTAAAAAGGGACACATAAAATGCGCAAGTACATTTAAAAAGGGGCACATAAAAGGTGCAAGTACATTGAAATAGGGGCACTTAAAAGGCGCAAGTACATTTAAAAAGGGGCACATAAAAGGCACAAATAAAAGGCACAAGTACATTTAAAAAGGGGCAAATAAAAGGCACACGTACATTTAAAAATGGGCACATAAAAGGCACCAGTACATTTAAAAAGGGGCACATAAAAAGGCACAAGTACATTTAAAAAGGGGCACATAAAAGGCGCAAGTACATTTAAAAAGGGGCACTTAAAAGGCGCAAGTACATTTAAAAAGGGGCACATAAAAGGCACAAATAAAAGGCAAAAGTACATTTAAAAAGGGGCAAATAAAAGGCACAAGTACATTTAAAAATGGGCACATAAAAGGCGCAAATAAAAGGCACAAGTACATTTAAAAAGGGGCACATAAAAGGCACAAGTACATTTAAAAAGGGGCACATAAAAGGCACAAGTACATTTTTAAAAAAGGAGCACAAAAAATGCACAAGTACATTTAAAAAGGGGCACATAAATGGCGCAAGTACATTTAAAAAGGGGCATATAAAAAGGCACAAGTACATTTAAAAAGGGGCACATAAAAGGCACAAGTACATTTATAAAGGGGAAAATAAAAGGCACAAGTACATTTAAAAAGGGGCACATAAAATTCACTAGTACATTTAAAAAGGAGAAAATAAAAGGCACAAGTACATTTAAAAAGGGGCACATAAAAGGCACAAGTACATTTAAAAAGGGGCACATAAAAGGGTCAAGTACATTTAAAAAGGGGCACATAAAAGGGTCAAGTACATTTAGAAAGGGGCCCATAAAAGGCACAAGTACATTTAAAAAGGGGCACATTAAAGGCAAAAGTACATTTAAAAAGGGGCACATAAAAGATGCAAATAAAAGGCACAAGTACATTTAAAAAGGGGCACATAAAAGGCACAAGTACATTTAAAAAGGGGCACATAAAAGGCACAAGTACATTTAAAAAGGGGCACATAAAAGGTGCAAATAAAAGGCACAAGTACATTTAAAAAGGGGCACATAAAAGGCACAAGTACATTTAAAAAGGGGCACATAAAAGGCACAAGTACATTTAAAAAGGGGCACATAAAAGGTGCAAATAAAAGGCACAAGTACATTTAAAAAGGGGCACATAAAAGGCACAAGTACATTTAAAAAGGGGCACATAAAATGCACAAGTACATTTAAAAAGGGGCACATAAAAGGCGCAAGTACATTTAAAAAGGGGCACATAAAAGGCACAAGTACATTTAAAAAGGGGCACATAAAAGGTGCAAATAAAAGGCACAAGTACATTTAAAAAGTGGCACATAAAAGGCACAAGTACATTTAAAAAGGGTCACATAAAATGCACAAGTACATTTAAAAAATGGCACATAAAAGGCACAAGTACATTTAAAAAGGGGCAATAAAAAGGCACAAGTACATTTAAAAAGGGGCACATAAAAGGCGCAAATAAAAGGCACAAGTACATTTAAAAAGGGGCACATAAAAGGCACAAGTACATTTAAAAAGGCACATAAAAGGCACAAGTACATTTTTAAAAAGGGGCACATAAAATGCAAAAGTACATTTAAAAAGGGGCACATAAATGGCGCAAGTACATTTAAAAAGGGGCACACAAAAGGCACAAGTACATTTAAAAAGGGGCACATAAAAAGGCACAAGTACATTTAAAAAGGGGCACATAAAAGGCACAAGTACATTTAAAAAGGGGCACATAAAAGGCGCAAGTACATTTAAAAAGGGGCACTTAAAAGGCGCAAGTACATTTAAAAAGGGGCACATAAAAGGCACAAATAAAAGGCAAAAGTACATTTAAAAAGGGGCAAATAAAAGGCACAAGTACATTTAAAAATGGGCACATAAAAGGCGCAAATAAAAGGCACAAGTACATTTAAAAAGGGGCACATAAAAGGCACAAGTACATTTAAAAAGGGGCACATAAAAGGCACAAGTACATTTTTAAAAAAGGAGCACAAAAAATGCACAAGTACATTTAAAAAGGGGCACATAAATGGCGCAAGTACATTTAAAAAGGGGCATATAAAAAGGCACAAGTACATTTAAAAAGGGGCACATAAAAGGCACAAGTACATTTATAAAGGGGAAAATAAAAGGCACAAGTACATTTAAAAAGGGGCACATAAAATTCACTAGTACATTTAAAAAGGAGAAAATAAAAGGCACAAGTACATTTAAAAAGGGGCACATAAAAGGCACAAGTACATTTAAAAAGGGGCACATAAAAGGGTCAAGTACATTTAAAAAGGGGCACATAAAAGGGTCAAGTACATTTAGAAAGGGGCCCATAAAAGGCACAAGTACATTTAAAAAGGGGCACATTAAAGGCAAAAGTACATTTAAAAAGGGGCACATAAAATGCACTAGTACATTTAAAAAGAGGCACATAAAATGCACAAGTAGATTTAAAAAGGGGAAAATAAAAAGCACAAGTACATTTAAAAAGGGACACATAAAATGCACAAGTACATTTAAAAAGGGGCACATAAAAGGCACTAGTACATTTAAAAAGGGGCACATAAAAGGCGTAAGTACATTTAAAAAGGGACACATAAAATGCGCAAGTACATTTAAAAAGGGGCACATAAAAGGTGCAAGTACATTGAAATAGGGGCACTTAAAAGGCGCAAGTACATTTAAAAAGGGGCACATAAAAGGCACAAATAAAAGGCACAAGTACATTTAAAAAGGGGCAAATAAAAGGCACACGTACATTTAAAAATGGGCACATAAAAGGCACCAGTACATTTAAAAAGGGGCACATAAAAAGGCACAAGTACATTTAAAAAGGGGCACATAAAAGGCGCAAGTACATTTAAAAAGGGGCACTTAAAAGGCGCAAGTACATTTAAAAAGGGGCACATAAAAGGCACAAATAAAAGGCAAAAGTATATTTAAAAAGGGGCACATAAAAGGCACAAGTACATTTAAAAAGGGGCACATAAAAGGCACAAGTACATTTAAAAAGGGGCACATAAAAGGCACAAGTACATTTTTAAAAAAGGAGCACAAAAAATGCACAAGTACATTTAAAAAGGGGCACATAAATGGCGCAAGTACATTTAAAAAGGGGCATATAAAAAGGCACAAGTACATTTAAAAAGGGGCACATAAAAGGCACAAGTACATTTATAAAGGGGAAAATAAAAGGCACAAGTACATTTAAAAAGGGGCACATAAAATTCACTAGTACATTTAAAAAGGAGAAAATAAAAGGCACAAGTACATTTAAAAAGGGGCACATAAAAGGCACAAGTACATTTAAAAAGGGGCACATAAAAGGGTCAAGTACATTTAAAAAGGGGCACATAAAAGGGTCAAGTACATTTAGAAAGGGGCCCATAAAAGGCACAAGTACATTTAAAAAGGGGCACATTAAAGGCAAAAGTACATTTAAAAAGGGGCACATAAAAGATGCAAATAAAAGGCACAAGTACATTTAAAAAGGGGCACATAAAAGGCACAAGTACATTTAAAAAGGGGCACATAAAAGGCACAAGTACATTTAAAAAGGGGCACATAAAAGGTGCAAATAAAAGGCACAAGTACATTTAAAAAGGGGCACATAAAAGGCACAAGTACATTTAAAAAGGGGCACATAAAAGGCACAAGTACATTTAAAAAGGGGCACATAAAAGGTGCAAATAAAAGGCACAAGTACATTTAAAAAGGGGCACATAAAAGGCACAAGTACATTTAAAAAGGGGCACATAAAATGCACAAGTACATTTAAAAATTGGCACATAAAAGGCGCAAGTACATTTAAAAAGGGGCACATAAAAGGCACAAGTACATTTAAAAAGGGGCACATAAAAGGTGCAAATAAAAGGCACAAGTACATTTAAAAAGTGGCACATAAAAGGCACAAGTACATTTAAAAAGGGTCACATAAAATGCACAAGTACATTTAAAAAATGGCACATAAAAGGCACAAGTACATTTAAAAAGGGGCAATAAAAAGGCACAAGTACATTTAAAAAGGGGCACATAAAAGGCGCAAATAAAAGGCACAAGTACATTTAAAAAGGGGCACATAAAAGGCACAAGTACATTTAAAAAGGCACATAAAAGGCACAAGTACATTTTTAAAAAGGGGCACATAAAATGCAAAAGTACATTTAAAAAGGGGCACATAAATGGCGCAAGTACATTTAAAAAGGGGCACACAAAAGGCACAAGTACATTTAAAAAGGGGCACATAAAAAGGCACAAGTACATTTAAAAAGGGGCACATAAAAGGCACAAGTACATTTAAAAAGGGGCACATAAAAGGCGCAAGTACATTTAAAAAGGGGCACTTAAAAGGCGCAAGTACATTTAAAAAGGGGCACATAAAAGGCACAAATAAAAGGCAAAAGTACATTTAAAAAGGGGCAAATAAAAGGCACAAGTACATTTAAAAATGGGCACATAAAAGGCGCAAATAAAAGGCACAAGTACATTTAAAAAGGGGCACATAAAAGGCACAAGTACATTTAAAAAGGGGCACATAAAAGGCACAAGTACATTTTTAAAAAAGGAGCACAAAAAATGCACAAGTACATTTAAAAAGGGGCACATAAATGGCGCAAGTACATTTAAAAAGGGGCATATAAAAAGGCACAAGTACATTTAAAAAGGGGCACATAAAAGGCACAAGTACATTTATAAAGGGGAAAATAAAAGGCACAAGTACATTTAAAAAGGGGCACATAAAATTCACTAGTACATTTAAAAAGGAGAAAATAAAAGGCACAAGTACATTTAAAAAGGGGCACATAAAAGGCACAAGTACATTTAAAAAGGGGCACATAAAAGGGTCAAGTACATTTAAAAAGGGGCACATAAAAGGGTCAAGTACATTTAGAAAGGGGCCCATAAAAGGCACAAGTACATTTAAAAAGGGGCACATTAAAGGCAAAAGTACATTTAAAAAGGGGCACATAAAAGATGCAAATAAAAGGCACAAGTACATTTAAAAAGGGGCACATAAAAGGCACAAGTACATTTAAAAAGGGGCACATAAAAGGCACAAGTACATTTAAAAAGGGGCACATAAAAGGTGCAAATAAAAGGCACAAGTACATTTAAAAAGGGGCACATAAAAGGCACAAGTACATTTAAAAAGGGGCACATAAAAGGCACAAGTACATTTAAAAAGGGGCACATAAAAGGTGCAAATAAAAGGCACAAGTACATTTAAAAAGGGGCACATAAAAGGCACAAGTACATTTAAAAAGGGGCACATAAAATGCACAAGTACATTTAAAAAGGGGCACATAAAAGGCGCAAGTACATTTAAAAAGGGGCACATAAAAGGCACAAGTACATTTAAAAAGGGGCACATAAAAGGTGCAAATAAAAGGCACAAGTACATTTAAAAAGTGGCACATAAAAGGCACAAGTACATTTAAAAAGGGTCACATAAAATGCACAAGTACATTTAAAAAATGGCACATAAAAGGCACAAGTACATTTAAAAAGGGGCAATAAAAAGGCACAAGTACATTTAAAAAGGGGCACATAAAAGGCGCAAATAAAAGTCACAAGTACATTTAAAAAGGGGCACATAAAAGGCACAAGTACATTTAAAAAGGCACATAAAAGGCACAAGTACATTTTTAAAAAGGGGCACATAAAATGCAAAAGTACATTTAAAAAGGGGCACATAAATGGCGCAAGTACATTTAAAAAGGGGCACACAAAAGGCACAAGTACATTTAAAAAGGGCCACATAAAAGGCACAAGTACATTTAAAAAGGTGCACATAAAAGGCGCAAGTACATTTAAAAAGGGGCACATAAAATTCACAAGTACATTTAAAAAGGAGAAAATAAAAGGCACAAGTACATTTAAAAAGGGGCACATAAAAGGCACAAGTACATTTAGAAAGGGGCCCATAAAAGGCACAAGTACATTTAAAAAGGGTAACATAAAATACACAAGTACATTTAAAAAGGGGAACATAAAAGGCACAAGTACATTTAAAAAGGGGCACATAAAAGGTGCAAATAAAAGGCACAAGTACATTTAAAAAGGGGCACATAAAAGGCACAAGTACATTTAAAAAGGGGCACATAAAAAGCACAAGTACATTTAAAAAGGGGCACATAAAAGTCGCAAGTACATTTAAAAAGGGGCACATAAAAGGCACAAGTATATTTAAAAAGGGGCACATAAAAGGTGCAAATAAAAGGCACAAGTACATTTAAAAAGGGGCACATAAAATGCACAAGTACATTTAAAAAATGGCACATAAAAGGCACAAGTACATTTAAAAAGGGGCACATAAAAGGCGCAAATAAAAGGCACAAGTACATTTGAAAAGGGGCACATAAAGGGGCAAAAGTACATTTAAAAAGGGGCACATAAAAGGCACAAGTACATTTTTAAAAAGGGGCACATAAAATGCACTAGTACATTTAAAAAGAGGCACATAAAATGCACAAGTAGATTTAAAAAGGGGAAAATAAAAAGCACAAGTACATTTAAAAAGGGACACATAAAAGCCACAAGTACATTTAAAAAGGGGCACATAAAAGGCACTAGTACATTTAAAAAGGGGCACATAAAAGGCGTAAGTACATTTAAAAAGGGACACATAAAAGGCGCAAGTACATTTAAAAAGGGGCACATAAAAAGGTGCAAGTACATTGAAATAGGGGCACATAAAAGGCACAAGTAAAAGGCACAAGTACATTTAAAAAGGGGCAAATAAAAGGCACACGTACATTTAAAAATGGGCACATAAAAGGCGCAAATAAAAGGCACAAGTACATTTAAAAAGGGGCACATAAAAGGCACAAGTACATTTAAAAAGGGGCACATAAAAGGCACAAGTACATTTAAAAAGGGGCACATAAAAGGCACAAGTACATTTAAAAAAGGACACAAAAGGTGCAAGTACATTTAAAAAGGGGCACATAAAAGGTGCAAGTACATTGAAATAGGGGCACTTAAAAGGCGCAAGTACATTTAAAAAGGGGCACATAAAAGGCACAAATAAAAGGCAAAAGTACATTTAAAAAGGGGCAAATAAAAGGCACAAGTACATTTAAAAATGGGCACATAAAAGGCGCAAATAAAAGGCACAAGTACATTTAAAAAGGGGCACATAAAAGGCACAAGTACATTTAAAAAGGGGCACATAAAAGGCACAAGTACATTTTTAAAAAAGGAGCACAAAAAATGCACAAGTACATTTAAAAAGGGGCACATAAATGGCGCAAGTACATTTAAAAAGGGGCATATAAAAAGGCACAAGTACATTTAAAAAGGGGCACATAAAAGGCACAAGTACATTTATAAAGGGGAAAATAAAAGGCACAAGTACATTTAAAAAGGGGCACATAAAATTCACAAGTACATTTAAAAAGGGGCACATAAAAGGCACAAGTACATTTAAAAAGGGGCACATAAAAGGCAAAAGTACATTTAAAAATCGGCACATAAAAGGCGCAAATAAAAGGCACAAGTACATTTAAAAAGGGGCACATAAAAGGCACAAGTACATTTAAAAAGGGGCACATAAAAGGCACAAGTACATTTAAAAAGGGGCACATAAAAGGTTCAAATAAAAGGCACAAGTACATTTAAAAAGGGGCACATAAAAGGCACAAGTACATTTAAAAAGGGGCACATAAAAGTCACAAGTACATTTAAAAAGGGGCACATAAAAGGCGCAAGTACATTTAAAAAGGGGCACATAAAAGGCACAAGTACATTTAAAAAGGGGCACATAAAAGGTGCAAATAAAAGGCACAAGTACATTTAAAAAGGGGCACATAAAAGGCACAAGTACATTTAAAAAGGGGCACATAAAATGCACAAGTACATTTAAAAAATGGCACATAAAAGGCACAAGTACATTTAAAAAGGGGTAATTAAAAGGCACAAGTACATTTAAAAAGGGGCACATAAAAGGCGCAAATAAAAGGCACAAGTACATTTAAAAAGGGGCACATAAAAGGCACAAGTACATTTAAAAAGGCACATAAAAGGCACAAGTACATTTTTAAAAAGGGGCACATAAAATGCACAAGTACATTTAAAAAGGGGCACATAAATGGCGCAAGTACATTTAAAAAGGGGCACACAAAAGGCACAAGTACATTTAAAAAGGGGCACATAAAAGGGGCACATAAAAGGCACAAGTACATTTAAAAAGGGGCACATAAAATGCACAAGTACATTTAAAAAATGGCACATAAAAGGCACAAGTACATTTAAAAAGGGGCACATAAAAGGCACAAGTACATTTAAAAAGGCACATAAAAGGCACAAGTAAATTTTTAAAAAGGGGCACATAAAATGCACAAGTACATTTAAAAAGGGGAAAATAAAAGGCACAAGTACATTTAAAAAGGGGCACATAAATGGCGCAAGTACATTTAAAAAGGGGCACACAAAAGGCACAAGTACATTTAAAAAGGGGCACATAAAAGGCGCAAATAAAAGGCACAAGTACATTTAAAAAGGGGCACATAAAAGGCACAAGTACATTTAAAAAGGGGCACATAAAAGGCACAAGTACATTTAAAAAGGGGCACATAAAATGCACAAGTACATTTAAAAAGGGTAACATAAAATACACAAGTACATTTAAAAAGGGTGCACATAAATGGCGCAAGCACATTTAAAAAGGGGCACACAAAAGGCACAAGTACATTTAAAAAGGGGCACATAAAAGGCGCAAATAAAAAGCACAAGTACATTTAAAAAGGGGCACATAAAAGGCGCAAGTACATTTAAAAAGGGGCACATAAAAGGCACAAGTACATTTAAAAAGGGGCACATAAAAGGTGCAAATAAAAGGCACAAGTACATTTAAAAAGGGGCACATAAAAGGCACAAGTACATTTAAAAAGGGGCACATAAAATGCACAAGTACATTTAAAAAGGGGCACATAAAAGGTGCAAATAAAAGGCACAAGTACATTTAAAAAGGGGCACATACAAGGCACAAGTACATTTAAAAAGGGGCACATAAAATGCACAAGTACATTTAAAAAGGGGCACATAAAAGGCACAAGTACATTTAAAAAGGGGCACATAAAAGGTGCAAATAAAAGGCACAAGTACATTTGAAAAGGGGCACATAAAGGGGCAAAAGTACATTTAAAAAGGGGCATATAAAAGGCACAAGTACATTTAAAAAGGGGCACATAAAATGCACAAGTACATTTAAAAAGATGCACATAAAAGGCACAAGTACATTTAAAAAGGGGCACATAAAAGGCGCAAATAAAAGGCACAAGTACATTTGAAAAGGGGCACATAAAGGGGCAAAAGTACATTTAAAAAGGGGCACATAAAAGGCACAAGTACATTTTTAAAAAGGGGCACATAAAATGCACTAGTACATTTAAAAAGAGGCACATAAAATGCACAAGTAGATTTAAAAAGGGGAAAATAAAAAGCACAAGTACATTTAAAAAGGGACACATAAAATGCACAAGTACATTTAAAAAGGGGCACATAAAAGGCACTAGTACATTTAAAAAGGGGCACATAAAAGGCGTAAGTACATTTAAAAAGGGACACATAAAATGCGCAAGTACATTTAAAAAGGGGCACATAAAAGGTGCAAGTACATTGAAATAGGGGCACTTAAAAGGCGCAAGTACATTTAAAAAGGGGCACATAAAAGGCACAAATAAAAGGCACAAGTACATTTAAAAAGGGGCAAATAAAAGGCACACGTACATTTAAAAATGGGCACATAAAAGGCACCAGTACATTTAAAAAGGGGCACATAAAAAGGCACAAGTACATTTAAAAAGGGGCACATAAAAAGGCACAAGTACATTTAAAAAGGGACACATAAAAGGCGCAAATAAAAGACACAAGTACATTAAAAAAGGGGCACATAAAAGGCGCAAATAAAAAACACAAGTACATTTAAAAGGGGAATGGGAACATAAAAGGCACAAGTACATTTAAATAGGGGCACATAAAAGGCACAAGTACATATAAAAAGGGGCACATAATAGGCACAAGTACATTTAAAAAGGAGCACATAAACGGCACAAGTACATTTAAAAAGGGCCACATAAAAGGCACAAGTACATTTAAAAAGTTGCACATAAAAGGCACAAGTACATTTAAAAAGGGCCACATAAAAGGCACAAGTACATTTAAAAAGGGGCACATAAAAGGCACAAGTACATTTAAAAAAGGGCACATAAAAGGCACAAGTACATTTAAAAAGGGGCACATAAAATGCACAAGTACATTTAAAAAGGAGCACATAAAATGCACAAGTACATTTAAAAAGGGCCACATAAAAGGCGCAAGTACATTAAAAAAAGTGGCACATAAAAGGCACAGGTACATTTAAAAAGGGGCACATAAAAGGCGCAAATAAAAGACACAAGTACATTTAAAAAGGGGCACAGAAAAGGCGCAAATAAAAAACACAAGTACATTTAAAAGGGGAAGTGGAACATTAAAGGCAAAAGTACATTTAAAAAGGGGCACATAAAAGGCACAAGTACATTTGAAAAGGGGCACATAAAAGGCACAAGTACATTTAAAAAGGGGCACATAAAAGGCACAAGTACATTTAAAAAGGGGCACATAAAAGGCACAAGTACATTTAAAAAGGGGCACATAAAATGCACAAGTACATTTAAAAAGGGGCACATAAAAGGCACAAGTACATTTAAAAAGGGGCACATAAAAGGCGCAAATAAAAGGCACAAGTACATTTGAAAAGGGGCACATAAAGGGGCAAAAGTACATTTAAAAAGGGGCACATAAAAGGCACAAGTACATTTAAAAAGGGGCACATAAAAGGCACAAGTACATTTAAAAAGGGGCACATAAAAGGCACAAGTACATTTAAAAAGGGGCACATAAAAGGCACAAGTACATTTAAAAAGGGGCACATAAAAGGCACAAGTACATTTAAAAAGAGGCACATAAAAGGCACAAGTACATTTAAAAAGAGGCACATAAAAGGCGCAAATAAAAGGCACAAGTACATTTGAAAAGGGGCACATAAAGGGGCAAAAGTACATTTAAAAAGGGGCACATAAAAGGCACAAGTACATTTTTAAAAAGGGGCACATAAAATGCACTAGTACATTTAAAAAGAGGCACATAAAATGCACAAGTAGATTTAAAAAGGGGAAAATAAAAAGCACAAGTACATTTAAAAAGGGACACATAAAATGCACAAGTACATTTAAAAAGGGGCACATAAAAGGCACTAGTACATTTAAAAAGGGGCACATAAAAGGCGTAAGTACATTTAAAAAGGGACACATAAAATGCGCAAGTACATTTAAAAAGGGGCACATAAAAGGTGCAAGTACATTGAAATAGGGGCACTTAAAAGGCGCAAGTACATTTAAAAAGGGGCACATAAAAGGCACAAATAAAAGGCACAAGTACATTTAAAAAGGGGCAAATAAAAGGCACACGTACATTTAAAAATGGGCACATAAAAGGCACCAGTACATTTAAAAAGGGGCACATAAAAAGGCACAAGTACATTTAAAAAGGGGCACATAAAAAGGCACAAGTACATTTAAAAAGGGACACATAAAAGGCGCAAATAAAAGACACAAGTACATTAAAAAAGGGGCACATAAAAGGCGCAAATAAAAAACACAAGTACATTTAAAAGGGGAATGGGAACATAAAAGGCACAAGTACATTTAAATAGGGGCACATAAAAGGCACAAGTACATATAAAAAGGGGCACATAATAGGCACAAGTACATTTAAAAAGGAGCACATAAACGGCACAAGTACATTTAAAAAGGGCCACATAAAAGGCACAAGTACATTTAAAAAGTTGCACATAAAAGGCACAAGTACATTTAAAAAGGGCCACATAAAAGGCACAAGTACATTTAAAAAGGGGCACATAAAAGGCACAAGTACATTTAAAAAAGGGCACATAAAAGGCACAAGTACATTTAAAAAGGGGCACATAAAATGCACAAGTACATTTAAAAAGGAGCACATAAAATGCACAAGTACATTTAAAAAGGGCCACATAAAAGGCGCAAGTACATTAAAAAAAGTGGCACATAAAAGGCACAGGTACATTTAAAAAGGGGCACATAAAAGGCGCAAATAAAAGACACAAGTACATTTAAAAAGGGGCACAGAAAAGGCGCAAATAAAAAACACAAGTACATTTAAAAGGGGAAGTGGAACATTAAAGGCACAAGTACATTTAAAAAGGGGCACATAAAAGGCACAAGTACATTTGAAAAGGGGCACATAAAAGGCACAAGTACATTTAAAAAGGGGCACATAAAAGGCACAAGTACATTTAAAAAGGGGCACATAAAAGGCACAAGTACATTTAAAAAGGGGCACATAAAATGCACAAGTACATTTAAAAAGGGGCACATAAAAGGCACAAGTACATTTAAAAAGGGGCACATAAAAGGCGCAAATAAAAGGCACAAGTACATTTGAAAAGGGGCACATAAAGGGGCAAAAGTACATTTAAAAAGGGGCACATAAAAGGCACAAGTACATTTAAAAAGGGGCACATAAAAGGCACAAGTACATTTAAAAAGGGGCACATAAAAGGCACAAGTACATTTAAAAAGGGGCACATAAAAGGCACAAGTACATTTAAAAAGGGGCACATAAAAGGCACAAGTACATTTAAAAAGAGGCACATAAAAGGCACAAGTACATTTAAAAAGAGGCACATAAAAGGCGCAAATAAAAGGCACAAGTACATTTGAAAAGGGGCACATAAAGGGCCAAAAGTACATTTAAAAAGGGGCACATAAAAGGCGCAAATAAAAGGCACAAGTACATTTGAAAAGGGGCACATAAAAGGCACAAGTACATTTAAAAAGGGGCACATAAAATGCACAAGTACATTTAAAAAGGGGCACATAAAAGGCACAAGTACATTTAAAAAGGGGCACATAAAAGGCGCAAATAAAAGGCACAAGTACATTTGAAAAGGGGCACATAAAGGGGCAAAAGTACATTTAAAAAGGGGCACATAAAAGGCACAAGTACATTTAAAAAGGGGCACATAAAAGGCACAAGTACATTTAAAAAGGGGCACATAAAAGGCACAAGTACATTTAAAAAGGGGCACATAAAATGCACAAGTACATTTAAAAAGGGGCACATAAAAGGCACAAGTACATTTAAAAAGAGGCACATAAAAGGCGCAAATAAAAGGCACAAGTACATTTGAAAAGGGGCACATAAAGGGCCAAAAGTACATTTAAAAAGGGGCACATAAAAGGCACAAGTACATTTTTTAAAAAGGGGTACATAAAATGCACTAGTACATTTAAAAAGGGGCACATAAAAGGCGCAAATAAAAGGCACAAGTACATTTAAAAAGGGGCACATAAAAGGCACAAGTACATTTAAAAAGGGGCACATAAAATGCACAAGTACATTTAAAAAGGGTAACATAAAATACACAAGTACATTTAAAAAGGGTGCACATAAATGGCGCAAGTACATTTAAAAAGGGGCACACAAAAGGCACAAGTACATTTAAAAAGGGGTACATAAAAGGGGCACATAAAAGGCACAAGTACATTTAAAAAGGGGCACATAAAATGCACAAGTACATTTAAAAAATGGCACATAAAAGGCACAAGTACATTTAAAAAGGGGCACATAAAAGGCACAAGTACATTTAAAAAGGCACATAAAAGGCACAAGTACATTTTTAAAAAGGGGCACATAAAATGCACAAGTACATTTAAAAAGGGGAAAATAAAAGGCACAAGTACATTTAAAAAGGGGCACATAAATGGCGCAAGTACATTTAAAAAGGGGCACACAAAAGGCACAAGTACATTTAAAAAGGGGCACATAAAAGGCGCAAATAAAAGGAACAAGTACATTTAAAAAGGGGCACATAAAAGGCACAAGTACATTTAAAAAGGGGCACATAAAAGGCACAAGTACATTTAAAAAGGGGCACATAAAATGCACAAGTACATTTAAAAAGGGTAACATAAAATACACAAGTACATTTAAAAAGGGTGCACATAAATGGCGCAAGCACATTTAAAAAGGGGCACACAAAAGGCACAAGTACATTTAAAAAGGGGCACATAAAAGGCGCAAATAAAAAGCACAAGTACATTTAAAAAGGGGCACATAAAAGGCGCAAGTACATTTAAAAAGGGGCACATAAAAGGCACAAGTACATTTAAAAAGGGGCACATAAAAGGTGCAAATAAAAGGCACAAGTACATTTAAAAAGGGGCACATAAAAGGCACAAGTACATTTAAAAAGGGGCACATAAAATGCACAAGTACATTTAAAAAGGGGCACATAAAAGGTGAAAATAAAAGGCACAAGTACATTTAAAAAGGGGCACATAAAAGGCACAAGTACATTTAAAAAGGGGCACATAAAATGCACAAGTACATTTAAAAAGGGGCACATAAAAGGCACAAGTTCATTTAAAAAGGGGCACATAAAAGGTGCAAATAAAAGGCACAAGTACATTTGAAAAGGGGCACATAAAGGGGCAAAAGTACATTTAAAAAGGGGCATATAAAAGGCACAAGTACATTTAAAAAGGGGCACATAAAATGCACAAGTACATTTAAAAAGATGCACATAAAAGGCACAAGTACATTTAAAAAGGGGCACATAAAAGGCGCAAATAAAAGGCACAAGTACATTTGAAAAGGGGCACATAAAGGGGCAAAAGTACATTTAAAAAGGGGCACATAAAAGGCACAAGTACATTTTTAAAAAGGGGCACATAAAATGCACTAGTACATTTAAAAAGAGGCACATAAAATGCACAAGTAGATTTAAAAAGGGGAAAATAAAAAGCACAAGTACATTTAAAAAGGGACACATAAAATGCACAAGTACATTTAAAAAGGGGCACATAAAAGGCACTAGTACATTTAAAAAGGGGCACATAAAAGGCGTAAGTACATTTAAAAAGGGACACATAAAATGCGCAAGTACATTTAAAAAGGGGCACATAAAAGGTGCAAATAAAAGGCACAAGTACATTTGAAAAGGGGCACATAAAGGGGCAAAAGTACATTTAAAAAGGGGCATATAAAAGGCACAAGTACATTTAAAAAGGGGCACATAAAATGCACAAGTACATTTAAAAAGATGCACATAAAAGGCACAAGTACATTTAAAAAGGGGCACATAAAAGGCGCAAATAAAAGGCACAAGTACATTTGAAAAGGGGCACATAAAGGGGCAAAAGTACATTTAAAAAGGGGCACATAAAAGGCACAAGTACATTTTTAAAAAGGGGCACATAAAATGCACTAGTACATTTAAAAAGAGGCACATAAAATGCACAAGTAGATTTAAAAAGGGGAAAATAAAAAGCACAAGTACATTTAAAAAGGGACACATAAAATGCACAAGTACATTTAAAAAGGGGCACATAAAAGGCACTAGTACATTTAAAAAGGGGCACATAAAAGGCGTAAGTACATTTAAAAAGGGACACATAAAATGCCAAGTACATTTAAAAAGGGGCACATAAAAGGTGCAAGTACATTGAAATAGGGGCACTTAAAAGGCGCAAGTACATTTAAAAAGGGGCACATAAAAGGCACAAATAAAAGGCACAAGTACATTTAAAAAGGGGCAAATAAAAGGCACACGTACATTTAAAAATGGGCACATAAAAGGCACCAGTACATTTAAAAAGGGGCACATAAAAAGGCACAAGTAGATTTAAAAAGGGGAAAATAAAAAGCACAAGTACATTTAAAAAGGGTAACATAAAATACACAAGTACATTTAAAAAGGGTGCACATAAATGGCGCAAGTACATTTAAAAAGGGGCACACAAAAGGCACAAGTACATTTAAAAAGGGGCACATAAAAGGTGCAAGTACATTGAAATAGGGGCACTTAAAAGGCGCAAGTACATTTAAAAAGGGGCACATAAAAGGCACAAGTAAAAGGCACAAGTACATTTAAAAAGGGGCAAATAAAAGGCACACGTACATTTAAAAATGGGCACATAAAAGGCGCAAATAAAAGGCACAAGTACATTTAAAAAGGGGCACATAAAAGGCACAAGTACATTTAAAAAGGGGCACATAAAAGGCACAAGTACATTTAAAAAGGGGCACATAAAAGGCACAAGTACATTTAAAAAAGGACACATAAAAGGTGAAAGTACATTTAAAAAGGGGCACATAAAAGGTGCAAGTACATTGAAATAGGGGCACTTAAAAGGCGCAAGTACATTTAAAAAGGGGCACATAAAAGGCACAAATAAAAGGAAAAAGTACATTTAAAAAGGGGCAAATAAAAGGCACAAGTACATTTAAAAATGGGCACATAAAAGGCACAAGTACATTTAGAAAGGGGCCCATAAAAGGCACAAGTACATTTAAAAAGGGGCACATAAAAGGCAAAAGTACATTTAAAAAGGGGCACATAAAAGGCGCAAATAAAAGGCACAAGTACATTTAAAAAGGGGCACATAAAAGGCACAAGTACATTTAAAAAGGGGCACATAAAAGGCACAAGTACATTTAAAAAGGGGCACATAAAAGTCACAAGTACATTTAAAAAGGGGCACATAAAAGGCGCAAGTACATTTAAAAAGGGGCACATAAAAGGCACAAGTACATTTAAAAAGGGGCACATAAAAGGTGCAAATAAAAGGCACAAGTACATTTAAAAAGGGGCACATAAAAGGCACAAGTACATTTAAAAAGGGGCACATAAAATGCACAAGTACATTTAAAAAATGGCACATAAAAGGCACAAGTACATTTAAAAAGGGGCAATTAAAAGGCACAAGTACATTTAAAAAGGGGCACATAAAAGGCGCAAATAAAAGGCACAAGTACATTTAAAAAGGGGCACATAAAAGGCACAAGTACATTTAAAAAGGCACATAAAAGGCACAAGTACATTTTTAAAAAGGGGCACATAAAATGCACAAGTACATTTAAAAAGGGGCACATAAATGGCGCAAGTACATTTAAAAAGGGGCACACAAAAGGCACAAGTACATTTAAAAAGGGGCACATAAAAGGCGCAAATAAAAGGCACAAGTACATTTAAAAAGGGGCACATAAAAGGCACAAGTACATTTAAAAATGGGCACATAAAATGCACAAGTACATTTAAAAAGGGTAACATAAAATACACAAGTACATTTAAAAAGGGTGCACATAAATGGCGCAAGTACATTTAAAAAGGGGCACACAAAAGGCACAAGTACATTTAAAAAGGGGCACATAAAAGGTGCAAATAAAAGGCACAAGTACATTTAAAAAGGGGCACATAAAAGGCACAAGTACATTTAAAAAGGGGCACATAAAATGCACAAGTACATTTAAAAAATGGCACATAAAAGGCACAAGTACATTTAAAAAGGGGCACATAAAAGGCACAAGTACATTTAAACAGGCACATAAAAGGCACAAGTACATTTTTAAAAAGGGGCACATAAAATGCACAAGTACATTTAAAAAGGGGAAAATAAAAGGCACAAGTACATTTAAAAAGGGGCACATAAATGCCGCAAGTACATTTAAAAAGGGGCACACAAAAGGCACAAGTACATTTAAAAAGGGGCACATAAAAGGCGCAAATAAAAGGCACAAGTACATTTAAAAAGGGGCACATAAAAGGCACAAGTACATTTAAAAAGGGGCACATAAAAGGCACAAGTACATTTAAAAAGGGGCACATAAAATGCACAAGTACATTTAAAAAGGGTAACATAAAATACACAAGTACATTTAAAAAGGGTGCACATAAATGGCGCAAGTACATTTAAAAAGGGGCACACAAAAGGCACAAGTACATTTAAAAGGGGCACATAAAAGGCGCAAATAAAAAGCACAAGTACATTTAAAAAGGGGCACATAAAAGGCGCAAGTACATTTAAAAAGGGGCACATAAAAGGCACAAGTACATTTAAAAAGGGGCACATAAAAGGTGCAAATAAAAGGCACAAGTACATTTAAAAAGGGGCACATAAAAGGCACAAGTACATTTAAAAAGGGGCACATAAAATGCACAAGTACATTTAAAAAGGGGCACATAAAAGGCACAAGTACATTTAAATAGGGGCACATAAAATGCACAAGTACATTTAAAAAGGGGCACATAAAAGGCACAAGTACATTTAAAAAGGGGCACATAAAAGGCGCAAATAAAAGGCACAAGTACATTTGAAAAGGGGCACATAAAGGGGCAAAAGTACATTTAAAAAGGGGCACATAAAAGGCACAAGTACATTTTTAAAAAGGGGCACATAAAATGCACTAGTACATTTAAAAAGAGGCACATAAAATGCACAAGTAGATTTAAAAAGGGGAAAATAAAAAGCACAAGTACATTTAAAAAGGGACACATAAAAGGCACAAGTACATTTAAAAAGGGGCACATAAAAGGCACTAGTACATTTAAAAAGGGGCACATAAAAGGCGTAAGTACATTTAAAAAGGGACACATAAAATGCGCAAGTACATTTAAAAAGGGGCACATAAAAGGTGCAAGTACATTGAAATAGGGGCACTTAAAAGGCGCAAGTACATTTAAAAAGGGGCACATAAAAGGCACAAATAAAAGGCACAAGTACATTTAAAAAGGGGCAAATAAAAGGCACACGTACATTTAAAAATGGGCACATAAAAGGCGCAAATAAAAGGCACAAGTACATTTAAAAAGGGGCACATAAAAGGCACCAGTACATTTAAAAAGGGGCACATAAAAAGGCACATGTACATTTAAAAAGGGGCACATAAAAGGTGCAAATAAAAGGCGCAAGTACATTTAAAAAGGGGCACATAAAATACACAAGTACATTTAAAAAGGGTGCACATAAATGGCGCAAGTACATTTAAAAAGGGGCACACAAAAGGCACAAGTACATTTAAAAATGGGCACATAAAAGGCGCAAATAAAAAGCACAAGTACATTTAAAAAGGGGCACATAAAAGGCGCAAGTACATTTAAAAAGGGGCACATAAAAGGCACAAGTACATTTAAAAAGGGGCACATAAAAGGTGTAAATAAAAGGCACAAGTACATTTAAAAAGGGGCACATAAAAGGCACAAGTACATTTAAAAAGGGGCACATAAAATGCACAAGTACATTTAAAAAGGGGCACATAAAAGGTGCAAATAAAAGGCACAAGTACATTTAAAAAGGGGCACATAAAAGGCACAAGTACATTTAAAAAGGGGCACATAAAATGCACAAGTACATTTAAAAAGGGGCACATAAAATGCACAAGTACATTTAAAAAGGGGCACATAAAAGGCACAAGTACATTTAAAAAGGGGCACATAAAAGGTGCAAATAAAAGGCACAAGTACATTTAAAAAGGGGCACATAAAAGGCACAAGTACATTTAAAAAGGGGCACATAAAATGCACAAGTACATTTAAAAAGGGGCACATAAAAGGGACAAGTACATTTAAAAAGGGGCACATAAAATGCACAAGTACATTTAAAAAGATGCACATAAAAGGCACAAGTACATTTAAAAAGGGGCACATAAAAGGCGCAAATAAAAGGCACAAGTACATTTGAAAAGGGGCACATAAAGGTACAAAAGTACATTTAAAAAGGGGCACATAAAAGGCACAAGTACATTTTTAAAAAGGGGCACATAAAATGCACTATTACATTTAAAAAGAGGCACATAAAATGCACAAGTAGATTTAAAAAGGGGAAAATAAAAAGCACAAGTACATTTAAAAAGGGACACATAAAAGGCACAAGTACATTTAAAAAGGGGCACATAAAAGGCACAAGTACATTTAAAAAGGGGCACATAAAATGCACAAGTACATTTAAAAAGGGGCACATAAAAGGTGCAAATAAAAGGCACAAGTACATTTAAAAAGGGGCACATAAAAGGCACAAGTACATTTAAAAAGGGGCACATAAAAGGCACAAGTACATTTAGAAAGGGGCCCATAAAAGGCACAAGTACATTTAAAAAGGGGCACATAAAAGGCAAAAGTACATTTAAAAAGGGGCACATAAAAGGCGCAAATAAAAGGCACAAGTACATTTAAAAAGGGGCACATAAAAGGCACAAGTACATTTAAAAAGGGGCACATAAAAGGCACAAGTACATTTAAAAAGGGGCACATAAAAGGTTCAAATAAAAGGCACAAGTACATTTAAAAAGGGGCACATAAAAGGCACAAGTACATTTAAAAAGGGGCACATAAAAGTCACAAGTACATTTAAAAAGGGGCACATAAAAGGCGCAAGTACATTTAAAAAGGGGCACATAAAAGGCACAAGTACATTTAAAAAGGGGCACATAAAAGGTGCAAATAAAAGGCACAAGTACATTTAAAAAGGGGCACATAAAAGGCACAAGTACATTTAAAAAGGGGCACATAAAATGCACAAGTACATTTAAAAAATGGCACATAAAAGGCACAAGTACATTTAAAAAGGGGCAATTAAAAGGCACAAGTACATTTAAAAAGGGGCACATAAAAGGCGCAAATAAAAGGCACAAGTACATTTAAAAAGGGGCACATAAAAGGCACAAGTACATTTAAAAAGGCACATAAAAGGCACAAGTACATTTTTAAAAAGGGGCACATAAAATGCACAAGTACATTTAAAAAGGGGCACATAAATGGCGCAAGTACATTTAAAAAGGGGCACACAAAAGGCGCAAATAAAAGGCACAAGTACATTTAAAAAGGGGCACATAAAAGGCACAAGTACATTTAAAAATGGGCACATAAAATGCACAAGTACATTTAAAAAGGGTAACATAAAATACACAAGTACATTTAAAAAGGGGCACATAAAAGGCGCAAATAAAAGGCACAAGTACATTTAAAAAGGGGCACATAAAAGGCACAAGTACATTTAAAAATGGGCACATAAAATGCACAAGTACATTTAAAAAGGGTAACATAAAATACACAAGTACATTTAAAAAGGGTGCACATAAATGGCGCAAGTACATTTAAAAAGGGGCACACAAAAGGCACAAGTACATTTAAAAAGGGGCACATAAAAGGTGCAAATAAAAGGCACAAGTACATTTAAAAAGGGGCACATAAAAGGCACAAGTACATTTAAAAAGGGGCACATAAAATGCACAAGTACATTTAAAAAATGGCACATAAAAGGCACAAGTACATTTAAAAAGGGGCACATAAAAGGCACAAGTACATTTAAACAGGCACATAAAAGGCACAAGTACATTTTTAAAAAGGGGCACATAAAATGCACAAGTACATTTAAAAAGGGGAAAATAAAAGGCACAAGTACATTTAAAAAGGGGCACATAAATGGCGCAAGTACATTTAAAAAGGGGCACACAAAAGGCACAAGTACATTTAAAAAGGGGCACATAAAAGGCGCAAATAAAAGGCACAAGTACATTTAAAAAGGGGCACATAAAAGGCACAAGTACATTTAAAAAGGGGCACATAAAAGGCACAAGTACATTTAAAAAGGGGCACATAAAATGCACAAGTACATTTAAAAAGGGTAACATAAAATACACAAGTACATTTAAAAAGGGTGCACATAAATGGCGCAAGTACATTTAAAAAGGGGCACACAAAAGGCACAAGTACATTTAAAAGGGGCACATAAAAGGCGCAAATAAAAAGCACAAGTACATTTAAAAAGGGGCACATAAAAGGCGCAAGTACATTTAAAAAGGGGCACATAAAAGGCACAAGTACATTTAAAAAGGGGCACATAAAAGGTGCAAATAAAAGGCACAAGTACATTTAAAAAGGGGCACATAAAAGGCACAAGTACATTTAAAAAGGGGCACATAAAATGCACAAGTACATTTAAAAAGGGGCACATAAAAGGTGCAAATAAAAGGCACAAGTACATTTAAAAAGGGGCACATAAAAGGCACAAGTACATTTAAAAAGGGGCACATAAAATGCACAAGTACATTTAAAAAGGGGCACATAAAAGGCACAAGTACATTTAAAAAGGGGCACATAAAAGGCGCAAATAAAAGGCACAAGTACATTTGAAAAGGGGCACATAAAGGGGCAAAAGTACATTTAAAAAGGGGCACATAAAAGGCACAAGTACATTTTTAAAAAGGGGCACATAAAATGCACTAGTACATTTAAAAAGAGGCACATAAAATGCACAAGTAGATTTAAAAAGGGGAAAATAAAAAGCACAAGTACATTTAAAAAGGGACACATAAAAGGCACAAGTACATTTAAAAAGGGGCACATAAAAGGCACTAGTACATTTAAAAAGGGGCACATAAAAGGCGTAAGTACATTTAAAAAGGGACACATAAAATGCGCAAGTACATTTAAAAAGGGGCACATAAAAGGTGCAAGTACATTGAAATAGGGGCACTTAAAAGGCGCAAGTACATTTAAAAAGGGGCACATAAAAGGCACAAATAAAAGGCACAAGTACATTTAAAAAGGGGCAAATAAAAGGCACACGTACATTTAAAAATGGGCACATAAAAGGCGCAAATAAAAGGCACAAGTACATTTAAAAAGGGGCACATAAAAGGCACCAGTACATTTAAAAAGGGGCACATAAAAAGGCACAAGTACATTTAAAAAGGGGCACATAAAAGGCACAAGTACATTTAAAAAGGGGCACATAAAAGGCGCAAGTACATTTAAAAAGGGACACATAAAAGGCGCAAATAAAAGACACAAGTACATTAAAAAAGGTGCACATAAAAGGCGCAAATAAAAAACACAAGTACATTTAAAAGGGGAAGGGGAACATAAAAGGCACAAGTACATTTAAAAAGGGGCACATAAAAGGCACAAGTACATTTAAAAAGGGGCACATAAAATGCACAAGTACATTTAAAAAATGGCACATAAAAGGCACAAGTACATTTAAAAAGGGGCACATAAAAGGCGCAAATAAAAAGCACAAGTACATTTCAAAAGGGACACATAAAAGGCACAAGTACATTTAAAAAGGGGCACATAAAAGGCACTAGTACATTTAAAAAGGGGCACATAAAAGGCGTAAGTACATTTAAAAAGGGACACATAAAATGCGCAAGTACATTTAAAAAGGGGCACATAAATGGCGCAAGTACATTGAAATAGGGGCACTTAAAAGGCGCAAGTACATTTAAAAAGGGGCACATAAGGGGCACATAAAAGGTGCAAGTACATTGAAATAGGGGCACTTAAAAGGCGCAAGTACATTTAAAAAGGGGCACATAAAAGGCGCAAGTACATTTAAAAAGGGACACATAAAAGGCGCAAATAAAAGACACAAGTACATTAAAAAAGGGGCACATAAAAGGCGCAAATAAAAAACACAAGTACATTTAAAAGGGGAAGGGGAACATAAAAGGCACAAGTACATTTAAAAAGGGGCCCATAAAAGGCACAAGTACATTTAAAAAGGGGCACATAAAATGCACAAGTACATTTAAAAAATGGCACATAAAAGGCACAAGTACATTTAAAAAGGGGCACATAAAAGGCGCAAATAAAAAGCACAAGTACATTTAAAAAGGGACACATAAAAGGCACAAGTACATTTAAAAAGCGGCACATAAAAGGCACTAGTACATTTAAAAAGGGGCACATAAAAGGCGCAAGTACATTTAAAAAGGGGCACATAAAAGGTGCAAGTACATTGAAATAGGGGCACTTAAAAGGCGCAAGTACATTTAAAAAGGGGCACATAAGGGGCACATAAAAGGTGCAAGTACATTGAAATAGGGGCACTTAAAAGGCGCAAGTACATTTAAAAAGGGGCACATAAGGGGCACATAAAAGGTGCAAGTACATTGAAATAGGGGCACTTAAAAGGCGCAAGTACATTTAAAAAGGGGCACATAAAAGGCGCAAGTACATTTAAAAAGGGACACATAAAAGGCGCAAATAAAAGACACAAGTACATTAAAAAAGGGGCACATAAAAGGCGCAAATAAAAAACACAAGTACATTTAAAAGGGGAAGGGGAACATAAAAGGCACAAGTACATTTAAAAAGGGGCACATAAAAGGCACAAGTACATTTAAAAAGGGGCACATAAAATGCACAAGTACATTTAAAAAATGGCACATAAAAGGCACAAGTACATTTAAAAAGGGGCACATAAAAGGCGCAAATAAAAAGCACAAGTACATTTAAAAAGGGACACATAAAAGGCACAAGTACATTTAAAAAGGGGCACATAAAAGGCACTAGTACATTTAAAAAGGGTTACATAAAAGGCGTAAGTACATTTAAAAAGGGACACATAAAATGCGCAAGTACATTTAAAAAGGGGCACATAAAAGGTGCAAGTACATTGAAATAGGGGCACTTAAAAGGCGCAAGTACATTTAAAAAGGGGCACATAAGGGGCACATAAAAGGTGCAAGTACATTGAAATAGGGGCACTTAAAAGGCGCAAGTACATTTAAAAAGGGGCAAATAAAAGGCACACGTACATTTAAAAATGGGCACATAAAAGGCGCAAATAAAAGGCACAAGTACATTTAAAAAGGTGCAAATAAAAGGCACAAGTACATTTAAAAAGGGGCACATAAAAGGCACAAGTACATTTAAAAAGGGGCACATAAAATGCACAAGTACATTTAAAAAGGGGCACATAAAAGGCACAAGTACATTTAAAAAGGGGCACATAAAAGGCGCAAATAAAAGGCACAAGTACATTTGAAAAGGGGCACAAAGGGGCAAAAGTACATTTAAAAAGGGGCACATAAAAGGCACAAGTACATTTTTAAAAAGGGGCACATAAAATGCACTAGTACATTTAAAAAGAGGCACATAAAATGCACAAGTAGATTTAAAAAGGGGAAAATAAAAAGCACAAGTACATTTAAAAAGGGACACATAAAAGGCACAAGTACATTTAAAAAGGGGCACATAAAAGGCACTAGTACATTTAAAAAGGGGCACATAAAAGGCGTAAGTACATTTAAAAAGGGACACATAAAATGCGCAAGTACATTTAAAAAGGGGCACATAAAAGGTGCAAGTACATTGAAATAGGGGCACTTAAAAGGCGCAAGTACATTTAAAAAGGGGCACATAAAAGGCACAAATAAAAGGCACAAGTACATTTAAAAAGGGGCAAATAAAAGGCACACGTACATTTAAAAATGGGCACATAAAAGGTGCAAGTACATTGAAATAGGGGCACTTAAAAGGCGCAAGTACATTTAAAAAGGGGCACATAAAAGGCACAAATAAAAGGCACAAGTACATTTAAAAAGGGGCAAATAAAAGGCACACGTACATTTAAAAATGGGCACATAAAAGGCGCAAATAAAAGGCACAAGTACATTTAAAAAGGGGCACATAAAAGGCACCAGTACATTTAAAAAGGGGCACATAAAAAGGCACAAGTACATTTAAAAAGGGGCACATAAAAGGCACAAGTACATTTAAAAAGGGGCACATAAAAGGCGCAAGTACATTTAAAAAGGGACACATAAAAGGCGCAAATAAAAGACACAAGTACATTAAAAAAGGGGCACATAAAAGGCGCAAATAAAAAACACAAGTACATTTAAAAGGGGAAGGGGAACATAAAAGGCACAAGTACATTTAAAAAGGGGCACATAAAAGGCACAAGTACATTTAAAAAGGGGCACATAAAATGCACAAGTACATTTAAAAAATGGCACATAAAAGGCACAAGTACATTTAAAAAGGGGCACATAAAAGGCGCAAATAAAAAGCACAAGTACATTTCAAAAGGGACACATAAAAGGCACAAGTACATTTAAAAAGGGGCACATAAAAGGCACTAGTACATTTAAAAAGGGGCACATAAAAGGCGTAAGTACATTTAAAAAGGGACACATAAAATGCGCAAGTACATTTAAAAAGGGGCACATAAAAGGTGCAAGTACATTGAAATAGGGGCACTTAAAAGGCGCAAGTACATTTAAAAAGGGGCACATAAGGGGCACATAAAAGGTGCAAGTACATTGAAATAGGGGCACTTAAAAGGCGCAAGTACATTTAAAAAGGGGCACATAAAAGGCGCAAGTACATTTAAAAAGGGACACATAAAAGGCGCAAATAAAAGACACAAGTACATTAAAAAAGGGGCACATAAAAGGCGCAAATAAAAAACACAAGTACATTTAAAAGGGGAAGGGGAACATAAAAGGCACAAGTACATTTAAAAAGGGGCACATAAAAGGCACAAGTACATTTAAAAAGGGGCACATAAAATGCACAAGTACATTTAAAAAATGGCACATAAAAGGCACAAGTACATTTAAAAAGGGGCACATAAAAGGAGCAAATAAAAAGCACAAGTACATTTAAAAAGGGACACATAAAAGGCACAAGTACATTTAAAAAGGGGCACATAAAAGGCACTAGTACATTTAAAAAGGGGCACATAAAAGGCGTAAGTACATTTAAAAAGGGACACATAAAATGCGCAAGTACATTTAAAAAGGGGCACATAAAAGGTGCAAGTACATTGAAATAGGGGCACTTAAAAGGCGCAAGTACATTTAAAAAGGGGCACATAAGTGGCACATAAAAGGTGCAAGTACATTGAAATAGGGGCACTTAAAAGGCGCAAGTACATTTAAAAAGGGGCACATAAAAGGCACAAATAAAAGGCACAAGTACATTTAAAAAGGGGCAAATAAAAGGCACACGTACATTTAAAAATGGGCACATAAAAGGCGCAAATAAAAGGCACAAGTACATTTAAAAAGGGGCACATAAAAGGCACCAGTACATTTAAAAAGGGGCACATAAAAAGGCACAAGTACATTTAAAAAGGGGCACATAAAAGGCACAAGTACATTTAAAAAGGGGCACATAAAAGGCGCAAGTACAATTAAAAAGGGGCTCTTAAAAGGCGCAAGTACATTTAAAAAGGGGCACATAAAAGGCACAAGTACATTTAAAAAGGGGCACATAAAAGGTGCAAGTACATTGAAATAGGGGCACTTAAAAGGCGCAAGTACATTTAAAAAGGGGCACATAAAAGGCGCAAGTACATTTAAAAAGGGACACATAAAAGGCGCAAATAAAAGACACAAGTACATTAAAAAAGGGGCACATAAAAGGCGCAAATAAAAAACACAAGTACATTTAAAAGGGGAAGGGGAACATAAAAGGCACAAGTACATTTAAAAAGGGGCACATAAAAGGCACAAGTACATTTAAAAAGGGGCACATAAAATGCACAAGTACATTTAAAAAATGGCACATAAAAGGCACAAGTACATTTAAAAAGGGGCACATAAAAGGCGCAAATAAAAAGCACAAGTACATTTAAAAAGGGACACGTAAAAGGCACAAGTACATTTAAAAAGGGGCACATAAAAGGCACTAGTACATTTAAAAAGGGTTACATAAAAGGCGTAAGTACATTTAAAAAGGGACACATAAAATGCGCAAGTACATTTAAAAAGGGGCACATAAAAGGTGCAAGTACATTGAAATAGGGGCACTTAAAAGGCGCAAGTACATTTAAAAAGGGGCACATAAGGGGCACATAAAAGGTGCAAGTACATTGAAATAGGGGCACTTAAAAGGCGCAAGTACATTTAAAAAGGGGCAAATAAAAGGCACACGTACATTTAAAAATGGGCACATAAAAGGCGCAAATAAAAGGCACAAGTACATTTAAAAAGGTGCAAATAAAAGGCACAAGTACATTTAAAAAGGGGCACATAAAAGGCACAAGTACATTTAAAAAGGGGCACATAAAATGCACAAGTACATTTAAAAAGGGGCACATAAAAGGCACAAGTACATTTAAAAAGGGGCACATAAAAGGCGCAAATAAAAGGCACAAGTACATTTGAAAAGGGGCACATAAAGGGGCAAAAGTACATTTAAAAAGGGGCACATAAAAGGCACAAGTACATTTTTAAAAAGGGGCACATAAAATGCACTAGTACATTTAAAAAGAGGCACATAAAATGCACAAGTAGATTTAAAAAGGGGAAAATAAAAAGCACAAGTACATTTAAAAAGGGACACATAAAAGGCACAAGTACATTTAAAAAGGGGCACATAAAAGGCACTAGTACATTTAAAAAGGGGCACATAAAAGGCGTAAGTACATTTAAAAAGGGACACATAAAATGCGCAAGTACATTTAAAAAGGGGCACATAAAAGGTGCAAGTACATTGAAATAGGGGCACTTAAAAGGCGCAAGTACATTTAAAAAGGGGCACATAAAAGGCACAAATAAAAGGCACAAGTACATTTAAAAAGGGGCAAATAAAAGGCACACGTACATTTAAAAATGGGCACATAAAAGGCGCAAATAAAAGGCACAAGTACATTTAAAAAGGGGCACATAAAAGGCACCAGTACATTTAAAAAGGGGCACATAAAAAGGCACAAGTACATTTAAAAAGGGGCACATAAAAGGCACAAGTACATTTAAAAAGGGGCACATAAAAGGCGCAAGTACATTTAAAAAGGGACACATAAAAGGCGCAAATAAAAGACACAAGTACATTAAAAAAGGGGCACATAAAAGGCGCAAATAAAAAACACAAGTACATTTAAAAGGGGAAGGGGAACATAAAAGGCACAAGTACATTTAAAAAGGGGCACATAAAAGGCACAAGTACATTTAAAAAGGGGCACATAAAATGCACAAGTACATTTAAAAAATGGCACATAAAAGGCACAAGTACATTTAAAAAGGGGCACATAAAAGGCGCAAATAAAAAGCACAAGTACATTTCAAAAGGGACACATAAAAGGCACAAGTACATTTAAAAAGGGGCACATAAAAGGCACTAGTACATTTAAAAAGGGGCACATAAAAGGCGTAAGTACATTTAAAAAGGGACACATAAAATGCGCAAGTACATTTAAAAAGGGGCACATAAAAGGTGCAAGTACATTGAAATAGGGGCACTTAAAAGGCGCAAGTACATTTAAAAAGGGGCACATAAGGGGCACATAAAAGGTGCAAGTACATTGAAATAGGGGCACTTAAAAGGCGCAAGTACATTTAAAAAGGGGCACATAAAAGGCGCAAGTACATTTAAAAAGGGACACATAAAAGGCGCAAATAAAAGACACAAGTACATTAAAAAAGGGGCACATAAAAGGCGCAAATAAAAAACACAAGTACATTTAAAAGGGGAAGGGGAACATAAAAGGCACAAGTACATTTAAAAAGGGGCACATAAAAGGCACAAGTACATTTAAAAAGGGGCACATAAAAGGCACTAGTACATTTAAAAAGGGGCACATAAAAGGCGTAAGTACATTTAAAAAGGGACACATAAAATGCGCAAGTACATTTAAAAAGGGGCACATAAAAGGTGCAAGTACATTGAAATAGGGGCACTTAAAAGGCGCAAGTACATTTAAAAAGGGGCACATAAGTGGCACATAAAAGGTGCAAGTACATTGAAATAGGGGCACTTAAAAGGCGCAAGTACATTTAAAAAGGGGCACATAAAAGGCACAAATAAAAGGCACAAGTACGTTTAAAAAGGGGCAAATAAAAGGCACACGTACATTTAAAAATGGGCACATAAAAGGCGCAAATAAAAGGCACAAGTACATTTAAAAAGGGGCACATAAAAGGCACCAGTACATTTAAAAAGGGGCACATAAAAAGGCACAAGTACATTTAAAAAGGGGCACATAAAAGGCACAAGTACATTTAAAAAGGGGCACATAAAAGGCGCAAGTACATTTAAAAAGGGGCACTTAAAAGGCGCAAGTACATTTAAAAAGGGGCACATAAAAGGCACAAATAAAAGGCAAAAGTACATTTAAAAAGGGGCAAATAAAAGGCACAAGTACATTTAAAAATGGGCACATAAAAGGCGCAAATAAAAGGCACAAGTACATTTAAAAAGGGGCACATAAAAGGCACAAGTACATTTAAAAAGGGGCACATAAAAGGCACAAGTACATTTTTAAAAAAGGAGCACAAAAAATGCACAAGTACATTTAAAAAGGGGCACATAAATGGCGCAAGTACATTTAAAAAGGGGCATATAAAAAGGCACAAGTACATTTAAAAAGGGGCACATAAAAGGCACAAGTACATTTATAAAGGGGAAAATAAAAGGCACAAGTACATTTAAAAAGGGGCACATAAAATTCACTAGTACATTTAAAAAGGAGAAAATAAAAGGCACAAGTACATTTAAAAAGGGGCACATAAAAGGCACAAGTACATTTAAAAAGGGGCACATAAAAGGGTCAAGTACATTTAAAAAGGGGCACATAAAAGGGTCAAGTACATTTAGAAAGGGGCCCATAAAAGGCACAAGTACATTTAAAAAGGGGCACATAAAAGCCAAAAGTACATTTAAAAAGGGGCACATAAAAGGTGCAAATAAAAGGCACAAGTACATTTAAAAAGGGGCACATAAAAGGCACAAGTACATTTAAAAAGGGGCACATAAAAGGCACAAGTACATTTAAAAAGGGGCACATAAAAGGCACAAGTACATTTAAAAAGGGGCACATAAAAGGTGCAAATAAAAGGCACAAGTACATTTAAAAAGGGGCACATAAAAGGCACAAGTACATTTAAAAAGGGGCACATAAAATGCACAAGTACATTTAAAAAGGGGCACATAAAAGGCGCAAGTACATTTAAAAAGGGGCACATAAAAGGCACAAGTACATTTAAAAAGGGGCACATAAAAGGTGCAAATAAAAGGCACAAGTACATTTAAAAAGTGGCACATAAAAGGCACAAGTACATTTAAAAAGGGTCACATAAAATGCACAAGTACATTTAAAAAATGGCACATAAAAGGCACAAGTACATTTAAAAAGGGGCAATTAAAAGGCACAAGTACATTTAAAAAGGGGCACATAAAAGGCGCAAATAAAAGGCACAAGTACATTTAAAAAGGGGCACATAAAAGGCACAAGTACATTTAAAAAGGCACATAAAAGGCACAAGTACATTTTTAAAAAGGGGCACATAAAATGCACAAGTACATTTAAAAAGGGGCACATAAATGGCGCAAGTACATTTAAAAAGGGGCACACAAAAGGCACAAGTACATTTAAAAAGGGCCACATAAAAGGCACAAGTACATTTAAAAAGGTGCACATAAAAGGCGCAAGTACATTTAAAAAGGGGCACATAAAATTCACAAGTACATTTAAAAAGGAGAAAATAAAAGGCACAAGTACATTTAAAAAGGGGCACATAAAAGGCACAAGTACATTTAGAAAGGGGCCCATAAAAGGCACAAGTACATTTAAAAAGGGTAACATAAAATACACAAGTACATTTAAAAAGGGGAACATAAAAGGCACAAGTACATTTAAAAAGGGGCACATAAAAGGTGCAAATAAAAGGCACAAGTACATTTAAAAAGGGGCACATAAAATGCACAAGTACATTTAAAAAGGGGCACATAAAAGTCGCAAGTACATTTAAAAAGGGGCACATAAAAGGCACAAGTACATTTAAAAAGGGGCACATAAAAGGTGCAAATAAAAGGCACAAGTACATTTAAAAAGGGGCACATAAAATGCACAAGTACATTTAAAAAATGGCACATAAAAGGCACAAGTACATTTAAAAAGGGGCACATAAAAGGCGCAAATAAAAGGCACAAGTACATTTGAAAAGGGGCACATAAAGGGGCAAAAGTACATTTAAAAAGGGGCACATAAAAGGCACAAGTACATTTTTAAAAAGGGGCACATAAAATGCACTAGTACATTTAAAAAGAGGCACATAAAATGCACAAGTAGATTTAAAAAGGGGAAAATAAAAAGCACAAGTACATTTAAAAAGGGACACATAAAAGCCACAAGTACATTTAAAAAGGGGCACATAAAAGGCACTAGTACATTTAAAAAGGGGCACATAAAAGGCGTAAGTACATTTAAAAAGGGACACATAAAAGGCGCAAGTACATTTAAAAAGGGGCACATAAAAAGGTGCAAGTACATTGAAATAGGGGCACATAAAAGGCACAAGTACATTTAAAAAGGGGCAAATAAAAGGCACACGTACATTTAAAAATGGGCACATAAAAGGCGCAAATAAAAGGCACAAGTACATTTAAAAAGGGGCACATAAAAGGCACAAGTACATTTAAAAAGGGGCACATAAAAGGCACAAGTACATTTAAAAAGGGGCACATAAAAGGCACAAGTACATTTAAAAAAGGACACAAAAGGTGCAAGTACATTTAAAAAGGGGCACATAAAAGGTGCAAGTACATTGAAATAGGGGCACTTAAAAGGCGCAAGTACATTTAAAAAGGGGCACATAAAAGGCACAAATAAAAGGCAAAAGTACATTTAAAAAGGGGCAAATAAAAGGCACAAGTACATTTAAAAAGGGGCACATAAAAGGCACAAGTACATTTAAAAAGGGGCACATAAAAGGCACAAGTACATTTTTAAAAAAGGAGCACAAAAAATGCACAAGTACATTTAAAAAGGGGCACATTAATGGCGCAAGTACATTTAAAAAGGGGCATATAAAAAGGCACAAGTACATTTAAAAAGGGGCACATAAAAGGCACAAGTACATTTATAAAGGGGAAAATAAAAGGCACAAGTACATTTAAAAAGGGGCACATAAAAGGCAAAAGTACATTTAAAAATCGGCACATAAAAGGCGCAAATAAAAGGCACAAGTACATTTAAAAAGGGGCACATAAAAGGCACAAGTACATTTAAAAAGGGGCACATAAAAGGCACAAGTACATTTAAAAAGGGGCACATAAAAGGTTCAAATAAAAGGCACAAGTACATTTAAAAAGGGGCACATAAAAGGCACAAGTACATTTAAAAAGGGGCACATAAAAGTCACAAGTACATTTAAAAAGGGGCACATAAAAGGCGCAAGTACATTTAAAAAGGGGCACATAAAAGGCACAAGTACATTTAAAAAGGGGCACATAAAAGGTGCAAATAAAAGGCACAAGTACATTTAAAAAGGGGCACATAAAAGGCACAAGTACATTTAAAAAGGGGCACATAAAATGCACAAGTACATTTAAAAAATGGCACATAAAAGGCACAAGTACATTTAAAAAGGGGTAATTAAAAGGCACAAGTACATTTAAAAAGGGGCACATAAAAGGCGCAAATAAAAGGCACAAGTACATTTAAAAAGGGGCACATAAAAGGCACAAGTACATTTAAAAAGGCACATAAAAGGCACAAGTACATTTTTAAAAAGGGGCACATAAAATGCACAAGTACATTTAAAAAGGGGCACATAAATGGCGCAAGTACATTTAAAAAGGGGCACACAAAAGGCACAAGTACATTTAAAAAGGGGCACATAAAAGGCGCAAATAAAAGGCACAAGTACATTTAAAAAGGGGCACATAAAAGGCACAAGTACATTTAAAAAGGGGCACATAAAATGCACAAGTACATTTAAAAAGGGTAACATAAAATACACAAGTACATTTAAAAAGGGTGCACATAAATGGCGCAAGTACATTTAAAAAGGGGCACACAAAAGGCACAAGTACATTTAAAAAGGGGCACATAAAAGGTGCAAATAAAAGGCACAAGTACATTTAAAAAGGGGCACATAAAAGGCACAAGTACATTTAAAAAGGGGCACATAAAATGCACAAGTACATTTAAAAAATGGCACATAAAAGGCACAAGTACATTTAAAAAGGGGCACATAAAATGCACAAGTACATTTAAAAAATGGCACATAAAAGGCACAAGTACATTTAAAAAGGCACAAGTACATTTTTAAAAAGGGGCACATAAAATGCACAAGTACATTTAAAAAGGGGAAAATAAAAGGCACAAGTACATTTAAAAAGGGGCACATAAATGGCGCAAGTACATTTAAAAAGGGGCACACAAAAGGCACAAGTACATTTAAAAAGGGGCACATAAAAGGTGCAAATAAAAGGCACAAGTACATTTAAAAAGGGGCACATAAAAGGCACAAGTACATTTAAAAAGGGGCACATAAAATGCACAAGTACATTTAAAAAATGGCACATAAAAGGCACAAGTACATTTAAAAAGGGGCACATAAAATGCACAAGTACATTTAAAAAATGGCACATAAAAGGCACAAGTACATTTAAAAAGGGGCACATAAAAGGCACAAGTACATTTAAAAAGGCACAAGTACATTTTTAAAAAGGGGCACATAAAATGCACAAGTACATTTAAAAAGGGGAAAATAAAAGGCACAAGTACATTTAAAAAGGGGCACATAAATGGCGCAAGTACATTTAAAAAGGGGCACACAAAAGGCACAAGTACATTTAAAAAATGGCACATAAAAGGCGCAAATAAAAGGCACAAGTACATTTAAAAAGGGGCACATAAAAGGCACAAGTACATTTAAAAAGGGGCACATAAAAGGCACAAGTACATTTAAAAAGGGGCACATAAAATGCACAAGTACATTTAAAAAGGGTAACATAAAATACACAAGTACATTTAAAAAGGGTGCACATAAATGGCGCAAGCACATTTAAAAAGGGGCACACAAAAGGCACAAGTACATTTAAAAAGGGGCACATAAAAGGCGCAAATAAAAAGCACAAGTACATTTAAAAAGGGGCACATAAAAGGCGCAAGTACATTTAAAAAGGGGCACATAAAAGGCACAAGTACATTTAAAAAGGGGCACATAAAAGGTGCAAATAAAAGGCACAAGTACATTTAAAAAGGGGCACATAAAAGGCGCAAGTACATTTAAAAAGGGACACATAAAAGGCGCAAATAAAAGACACAAGTACATTAAAAAAGGGGCACATAAAAGGCGCAAATAAAAAACACAAGTACATTTAAAAGGGGAAGGGGAACATAAAAGGCACAAGTACATTTAAAAAGGGGCACATAAAAGGCACAAGTACATTTAAAAAGGGGCACATAAAATGCACAAGTACATTTAAAAAATGGCACATAAAAGGCACAAGTACATTTAAAAAGGGGCACATAAAAGGAGCAAATAAAAAGCACAAGTACATTTAAAAAGGGACACATAAAAGGCACAAGTACATTTAAAAAGGGGCACATAAAAGGCACTAGTACATTTAAAAAGGGGCACATAAAAGGCGTAAGTACATTTAAAAAGGGACACATAAAATGCGCAAGTACATTTAAAAAGGGGCACATAAAAGGTGCAAGTACATTGAAATAGGGGCACTTAAAAGGCGCAAGTACATTTAAAAAGGGGCACATAAGTGGCACATAAAAGGTGCAAGTACATTGAAATAGGGGCACTTAAAAGGCGCAAGTACATTTAAAAAGGGGCACATAAAAGGCACAAATAAAAGGCACAAGTACATTTAAAAAGGGGCAAATAAAAGGCACACGTACATTTAAAAATGGGCACATAAAAGGCGCAAATAAAAGGCACAAGTACATTTAAAAAGGGGCACATAAAAGGCACCAGTACATTTAAAAAGGGGCACATAAAAAGGCACAAGTACATTTAAAAAGGGGCACATAAAAGGCACAAGTACATTTAAAAAGGGGCACATAAAAGGCGCAAGTACATTTAAAAAGGGGCACATAAAAGGCACAAATAAAAGGCAAAAGTACATTTAAAAAGGGGCAAATAAAAGGCACAAGTACATTTAAAAATGGGCACATAAAAGGCGCAAATAAAAGGCACAAGTACATTTAAAAAGGGGCACATAAAAGGCACAAGTACATTTAAAAAGGGGCACATAAAAGGCACAAGTACATTTTTAAAAAAGGAGCACAAAAAATGCACAAGTACATTTAAAAAGGGGCACATAAATGGCGCAAGTACATTTAAAAAGGGGCATATAAAAAGGCACAAGTACATTTAAAAAGGGGCACATAAAAGGCACAAGTACATTTATAAAGGGGAAAATAAAAGGCACAAGTACATTTAAAAAGGGGCACATAAAAGGCACAAGTACATTTAAAAAGGGGCACATAAAAGGGTCAAGTACATTTAAAAAGGGGCACATAAAAGGGTCAAGTACATTTAGAAAGGGGCCCATAAAAGGCACAAGTACATTTAAAAAGGGGCACATAAAAGGCAAAAGTACATTTAAAAAGGGGCACATAAAAGGTGCAAATAAAAGGCACAAGTACATTTAAAAAGGGGCACATAAAAGGCACAAGTACATTTAAAAAGGGGCACATAAAAGGCACAAGTACATTTAAAAAGGGGCACATAAAAGGTGCAAATAAAAGGCACAAGTTCATTTAAAAAGGGGCACATAAAAGGCACAAGTACATTTAAAAAGGGGCACATAAAAGGCACAAGTACATTTAAAAAGGGGCACATAAAAGGTGCAAATAAAAGGCACAAGTACATTTAAAAAGGGGCACATAAAAGGCACAAGTACATTTAAAAAGGGGCACATAAAATGCACAAGTACATTTAAAAAGGGGCACATAAAAGGCGCAAGTACATTTAAAAAGGGGCACATAAAAGGCACAAGTACATTTAAAAAGGGGCACATAAAAGGTGCAAATAAAAGGCACAAGTACATTTAAAAAGTGGCACATAAAAGGCACAAGTACATTTAAAAAGGGTCACATAAAATGCACAAGTACATTTAAAAAATGGCACATAAAAGGCACAAGTACATTTAAAAAGGGGCAATTAAAAGGCACAAGTACATTTAAAAAGGGGCACATAAAAGGCGCAAATAAAAGGCACAAGTACATTTAAAAAGGGGCACATAAAAGGCACAAGTACATTTAAAAAGGCACATAAAAGGCACAAGTACATTTTTAAAAAGGGGCACATAAAATGCACAAGTACATTTAAAAAGGGGCACATAAATGGCGCAAGTACATTTAAAAAGGGGCACACAAAAGGCACAAGTACATTTAAAAAGGGCCACATAAAAGGCACAAGTACATTTAAAAAGGTGCACATAAAAGGCGCAAGTACATTTAAAAAGGGGCACATAAAATTCACAAGTACATTTAAAAAGGAGAAAATAAAAGGCACAAGTACATTTAAAAAGGGGCACATAAAAGGCACAAGTACATTTAGAAAGGGGCCCATAAAAGGCACAAGTACATTTAAAAAGGGTAACATAAAATACACAAGTACATTTAAAAAGGGGAACATAAAAGGCACAAGTACATTTAAAAAGGGGCACATAAAAGGTGCAAATAAAAGGCACAAGTAAATTTAAAAAGGGGCACATAAAAGGCACAAGTACATTTAAAAAGGGGCACATAAAATGCACAAGTACATTTAAAAAGGGGCACATAAAAGTCGCAAGTACATTTAAAAAGGGGCACATAAAAGGCACAAGTACATTTAAAAAGGGGCACATAAAAGGTGCAAATAAAAGGCACAAGTACATTTAAAAAGGGGCACATAAAATGCACAAGTACATTTAAAAAATGGCACATAAAAGGCACAAGTACATTTAAAAAGGGGCACATAAAAGGCGCAAATAAAAGGCACAAGTACATTTGAAAAGGGGCACATAAAGGGGCAAAAGTACATTTAAAAAGGGGCACATAAAAGGCACAAGTACATTTTTAAAAAGGGGCACATAAAATGCACTAGTACATTTAAAAAGAGGCACATAAAATGCACAAGTAGATTTAAAAAGGGGAAAATAAAAAGCACAAGTACATTTAAAAAGGGACACATAAAAGCCACAAGTACATTTAAAAAGGGGAAAATAAAAAGCACAAGTACATTTAAAAAGGGACACATAAAAGCCACAAGTACATTTAAAAAGGGTGCACATAAATGGCGCAAGCACATTTAAAAAGGGGCACACAAAAGGCACAAGTACATTTAAAAAGGGGCACATAAAAGGCGCAAATAAAAAGCACAAGTACATTTAAAAAGGGGCACATAAAAGGCGCAAGTACATTTAAAAAGGGGCACATAAAAGGCACAAGTACATTTAAAAAGGGGCACATAAAAGGTGCAAATAAAAGGCACAAGTACATTTAAAAAGGGGCACATAAAAGGCGCAAGTACATTTAAAAAGGGACACATAAAAGGCGCAAATAAAAGACACAAGTACATTAAAAAAGGGGCACATAAAAGGCGCAAATAAAAAACACAAGTACATTTAAAAGGGGAAGGGGAACATAAAAGGCACAAGTACATTTAAAAAGGGGCACATAAAAGGCACAAGTACATTTAAAAAGGGGCACATAAAATGCACAAGTACATTTAAAAAATGGCACATAAAAGGCACAAGTACATTTAAAAAGGGGCACATAAAAGGAGCAAATAAAAAGCACAAGTACATTTAAAAAGGGACACATAAAAGGCACAAGTACATTTAAAAAGGGGCACATAAAAGGCACTAGTACATTTAAAAAGGGGCACATAAAAGGCGTAAGTACATTTAAAAAGGGACACATAAAATGCGCAAGTACATTTAAAAAGGGGCACATAAAAGGTGCAAGTACATTGAAATAGGGGCACTTAAAAGGCGCAAGTACATTTAAAAAGGGGCACATAAGTGGCACATAAAAGGTGCAAGTACATTGAAATAGGGGCACTTAAAAGGCGCAAGTACATTTAAAAAGGGGCACATAAAAGGCACAAATAAAAGGCACAAGTACATTTAAAAAGGGGCAAATAAAAGGCACACGTACATTTAAAAATGGGCACATAAAAGGCGCAAATAAAAGGCACAAGTACATTTAAAAAGGGGCACATAAAAGGCACCAGTACATTTAAAAAGGGGCACATAAAAAGGCACAAGTACATTTAAAAAGGGGCACATAAAAGGCACAAGTACATTTAAAAAGGGGCACATAAAAGGCGCAAGTACATTTAAAAAGGGGCACATAAAAGGCACAAATAAAAGGCAAAAGTACATTTAAAAAGGGGCAAATAAAAGGCACAAGTACATTTAAAAATGGGCACATAAAAGGCGCAAATAAAAGGCACAAGTACATTTAAAAAGGGGCACATAAAAGGCACAAGTACATTTAAAAAGGGGCACATAAAAGGCACAAGTACATTTTTAAAAAAGGAGCACAAAAAATGCACAAGTACATTTAAAAAGGGGCACATAAATGGCGCAAGTACATTTAAAAAGGGGCATATAAAAAGGCACAAGTACATTTAAAAAGGGGCACATAAAAGGCACAAGTACATTTATAAAGGGGAAAATAAAAGGCACAAGTACATTTAAAAAGGGGCACATAAAAGGCACAAGTACATTTAAAAAGGGGCACATAAAAGGGTCAAGTACATTTAAAAAGGGGCACATAAAAGGGTCAAGTACATTTAGAAAGGGGCCCATAAAAGGCACAAGTACATTTAAAAAGGGGCACATAAAAGGCAAAAGTACATTTAAAAAGGGGCACATAAAAGGTGCAAATAAAAGGCACAAGTACATTTAAAAAGGGGCACATAAAAGGCACAAGTACATTTAAAAAGGGGCACATAAAAGGCACAAGTACATTTAAAAAGGGGCACATAAAAGGTGCAAATAAAAGGCACAAGTTCATTTAAAAAGGGCACATAAAAGGCACAAGTACATTTAAAAAGGGGCACATAAAAGGCACAAGTACATTTAAAAAGGGGCACATAAAAGGTGCAAATAAAAGGCACAAGTACATTTAAAAAGGGGCACATAAAAGGCACAAGTACATTTAAAAAGGGGCACATAAAATGCACAAGTACATTTAAAAAGGGGCACATAAAAGGCGCAAGTACATTTAAAAAGGGGCACATAAAAGGCACAAGTACATTTAAAAAGGGGCACATAAAAGGTGCAAATAAAAGGCACAAGTACATTTAAAAAGTGGCACATAAAAGGCACAAGTACATTTAAAAAGGGTCACATAAAATGCACAAGTACATTTAAAAAATGGCACATAAAAGGCACAAGTACATTTAAAAAGGGGCAATTAAAAGGCACAAGTACATTTAAAAAGGGGCACATAAAAGGCGCAAATAAAAGGCACAAGTACATTTAAAAAGGGGCACATAAAAGGCACAAGTACATTTAAAAAGGCACATAAAAGGCACAAGTACATTTTTAAAAAGGGGCACATAAAATGCACAAGTACATTTAAAAAGGGGCACATAAATGGCGCAAGTACATTTAAAAAGGGGCACACAAAAGGCACAAGTACATTTAAAAAGGGCCACATAAAAGGCACAAGTACATTTAAAAAGGTGCACATAAAAGGCGCAAGTACATTTAAAAAGGGGCACATAAAATTCACAAGTACATTTAAAAAGGAGAAAATAAAAGGCACAAGTACATTTAAAAAGGGGCACATAAAAGGCACAAGTACATTTAGAAAGGGGCCCATAAAAGGCACAAGTACATTTAAAAAGGGTAACATAAAATACACAAGTACATTTAAAAAGGGGAACATAAAAGGCACAAGTACATTTAAAAAGGGGCACATAAAAGGTGCAAATAAAAGGCACAAGTAAATTTAAAAAGGGGCACATAAAAGGCACAAGTACATTTAAAAAGGGGCACATAAAATGCACAAGTACATTTAAAAAGGGGCACATAAAAGTCGCAAGTACATTTAAAAAGGGGCACATAAAAGGCACAAGTACATTTAAAAAGGGGCACATAAAAGGTGCAAATAAAAGGCACAAGTACATTTAAAAAGGGGCACATAAAATGCACAAGTACATTTAAAAAATGGCACATAAAAGGCACAAGTACATTTAAAAAGGGGCACATAAAAGGCGCAAATAAAAGGCACAAGTACATTTGAAAAGGGGCACATAAAGGGGCAAAAGTACATTTAAAAAGGGGCACATAAAAGGCACAAGTACATTTTTAAAAAGGGGCACATAAAATGCACTAGTACATTTAAAAAGAGGCACATAAAATGCACAAGTAGATTTAAAAAGGGGAAAATAAAAAGCACAAGTACATTTAAAAAGGGACACATAAAAGCCACAAGTACATTTAAAAAGGGGCACATAAAAGGCACTAGTACATTTAAAAAGGGGCACATAAAAGGCGTAAGTACATTTAAAAAGGGACACATAAAAGGCGCAAGTACATTTAAAAAGGGGCACATAAAAAGGTGCAAGTACATTGAAATAGGGGCACATAAAAGGCACAAGTAAAAGGCACAAGTACATTTAAAAAGGGGCAAATAAAAGGCACACGTACATTTAAAAATGGGCACATAAAAGGCGCAAATAAAAGGCACAAGTACATTTAAAAAGGGGCACATAAAAGGCACAAGTACATTTAAAAAGGGGCACATAAAAGGCACAAGTACATTTAAAAAGGGGCACATAAAAGGCACAAGTACATTTAAAAAAGGACACAAAAGGTGCAAGTACATTTAAAAAGGGGCACATAAAAGGTGCAAGTACATTGAAATAGGGGCACTTAAAAGGCGCAAGTACATTTAAAAAGGGGCACATAAAAGGCACAAATAAAAGGCAAAAGTACATTTAAAAAGGGGCAAATAAAAGGCACAAGTACATTTAAAAAGGGGCACATAAAAGGCACAAGTACATTTAAAAAGGGGCACATAAAAGGCACAAGTACATTTTTAAAAAAGGAGCACAAAAAATGCACAAGTACATTTAAAAAGGGGCACATAAATGGCGCAAGTACATTTAAAAAGGGGCATATAAAAAGGCACAAGTACATTTAAAAAGGGGCACATAAAAGGCACAAGTACATTTATAAAGGGGAAAATAAAAGGCACAAGTACATTTAAAAAGGGGCACATAAAATTCACAAGTACATTTAAAAAGGGGCACATAAAAGGCACAAGTACATTTAAAAAGGGGCACATAAAAGGCAAAAGTACATTTAAAAATCGGCACATAAAAGGCGCAAATAAAAGGCACAAGTACATTTAAAAAGGGGCACATAAAAGGCACAAGTACATTTAAAAAGGGGCACATAAAAGGCACAAGTACATTTAAAAAGGGGCACATAAAAGATTCAAATAAAAGGCACAAGTACATTTAAAAAGGGGCACATAAAAGGCACAAGTACATTTAAAAAGGGGCACATAAAAGTCACAAGTACATTTAAAAAGGGGCACATAAAAGGCGCAAGTACATTTAAAAAGGGGCACATAAAAGGCACAAGTACATTTAAAAAGGGGCACATAAAAGGTGCAAATAAAAGGCACAAGTACATTTAAAAAGGGGCACATAAAAGGCACAAGTACATTTAAAAAGGGGCACATAAAATGCACAAGTACATTTAAAAAATGGCACATAAAAGGCACAACTACATTTAAAAAGGGGTAATTAAAAGGCACAAGTACATTTAAAAAGGGGCACATAAAAGGCGCAAATAAAAGGCACAAGTACATTTAAAAAGGGGCACATAAAAGGCACAAGTACATTTAAAAAGGCACATAAAAGGCACAAGTACATTTTTAAAAAGGGGCACATAAAATGCACAAGTACATTTAAAAAGGGGCACATAAATGGCGCAAGTACATTTAAAAAGGGGCACACAAAAGGCACAAGTACATTTAAAAAGGGGCACATAAAAGGCGCAAATAAAAGGCACAAGTACATTTAAAAAGGGGCACATAAAAGGCACAAGTACATTTAAAAAGGGGCACATAAAATGCACAAGTACATTTAAAAAGGGTAACATAAAATACACAAGTACATTTAAAAAGGGTGCACATAAATGGCGCAAGTACATTTAAAAAGGGGCACACAAAAGGCACAAGTACATTTAAAAAGGGGCACATAAAAGGTGCAAATAAAAGGCACAAGTACATTTAAAAAGGGGCACATAAAAGGCACAAGTACATTTAAAAAGGGGCACATAAAATGCACAAGTACATTTAAAAAATGGCACATAAAAGGCACAAGTACATTTAAAAAGGGGCACATAAAATGCACAAGTACATTTAAAAAATGGCACATAAAAGGCACAAGTACATTTAAAAAGGGGCACATAAAAGGCACAAGTACATTTAAAAAGGCACAAGTACATTTTTAAAAAGGGGCACATAAAATGCACAAGTACATTTAAAAAGGGGAAAATAAAAGGCACAAGTACATTTAAAAAGGGGCACATAAATGGCGCAAGTACATTTAAAAAGGGGCACACAAAAGGCACAAGTACATTTAAAAAGGGGCACATAAAAGGTGCAAATAAAAGGCACAAGTACATTTAAAAAGGGGCACATAAAAGGCACAAGTACATTTAAAAAGGGGCACATAAAATGCACAAGTACATTTAAAAAATGGCACATAAAAGGCACAAGTACATTTAAAAAGGGGCACATAAAATGCACAAGTACATTTAAAAAATGGCACATAAAAGGCACAAGTACATTTAAAAAGGGGCACATAAAAGGCACAAGTACATTTAAAAAGGCACAAGTACATTTTTAAAAAGGGGCACATAAAATGCACAAGTACATTTAAAAAGGGGAAAATAAAAGGCACAAGTACATTTAAAAAGGGGCACATAAATGGCGCAAGTACATTTAAAAAGGGGCACACAAAAGGCACAAGTACATTTAAAAAGGGGCACATAAAAGGCGCAAATAAAAGGCACAAGTACATTTAAAAAGGGGCACATAAAAGGCACAAGTACATTTAAAAAGGGGCACATAAAAGGCACAAGTACATTTAAAAAGGGGCACATAAAATGCACAAGTACATTTAAAAAGGGTAACATAAAATACACAAGTACATTTAAAAAGGGTGCACATAAATGGCGCAAGCACATTTAAAAAGGGGCACACAAAAGGCACAAGTACATTTAAAAAGGGGCACATAAAAGGCGCAAATAAAAAGCACAAGTACATTTAAAAAGGGGCACATAAAAGGCGCAAGTACATTTAAAAAGGGGCACATAAAAGGCACAAGTACATTTAAAAAGGGGCACATAAAAGGTGCAAATAAAAGGCACAAGTACATTTAAAAAGGGGCACATAAAAGGCACAAGTACATTTAAAAAGGGGCACATAAAAGGTGCAAATAAAAGGCACAAGTACATTTAAAAAGGGGCACATAAAAGGCACAAGTACATTTAAAAAGGGGCACATAAAATGCACAAGTACATTTAAAAAGGGGCACATAAAAGGGACAAGTAAATTTAAAAAGGGGCACATAAAATGCACAAGTACATTTAAAAAGATGCACATAAAAGGCACAAGTACATTTAAAAAGGGGCACATAAAAGGCGCAAATAAAAGGCACAAGTACATTTGAAAAGGGGCACATAAAGGTACAAAAGTACATTTAAAAAGGGGCACATAAAAGGCACAAGTACATTTTTAAAAAGGGGCACATAAAATGCACAAGTACATTTAAAAAGGGGCACATAAAATGCACAAGTACATTTAAAAAGGGGCACATAAAAGGCACAAGTACATTTAAAAAGGGGCACATAAAAGGTGCAAATAAAAGGCGCAAATACATTTAAAAAGGGGCACATAAAATACACAAGTACATTTAAAAAGGGTGCACATAAATGGCGCAAGTACATTTAAAAAGGGGCACACAAAAGGCACAAGTACATTTAAAAATGGGCACATAAAAGGCGCAAATAAAAAGCACAAGTACATTTAAAAAGGGGCACATAAAAGGCGCAAGTACATTTAAAAAGGGGCACATAAAAGGCACAAGTACATTTAAAAAGGGGCACATAAAAGGTGCAAATAAAAGGCACAAGTACATTTAAAAAGGGTCACATAAAAGGCACAAGTACATTTAAAAAGGGGCACATAAAATGCACAAGTACATTTAAAAAGGGGCACATAAAATGCACAAGTACATTTAAAAAGGGGCACATAAAAGGCACAAGTACATTTAAAAAGGGGCACATAAAAGGTGCAAATAAAAGGCGCAAGTACATTTAAAAAGGGGCACATAAAATACACAAGTACATTTAAAAAGGGTGCACATAAATGGCGCAAGTACATTTAAAAAGGGGCACACAAAAGGCACAAGTACATTTAAAAATGGGCACATAAAAGGCGCAAATAAAAAGCACAAGTACATTTAAAAAGGGGCACATAAAAGGCGCAAGTACATTTAAAAAGGGGCACATAAAAGGCACAAGTACATTTAAAAAGGGGCACATAAAAGGTGCAAATAAAAGGCACAAGTACATTTAAAAAGGGGCACATAAAAGGCACAAGTACATTTAAAAAGGGGCACATAAAATGCACAAGTACATTTAAAAAGGGGCACATAAAAGGTGCAAATAAAAGGCACAAGTACATTTAAAAAGGGGCACATAAAAGGCACAAGTACATTTAAAAAGGGGCACATAAAATGCACAAGTACATTTAAAAAGGGGCACATAAAAGGCACAAGTACATTTAAAAAGGGGCACATAAAAGGTGCAAATAAAAGGCACAAGTACATTTAAAAAGGGGCACATAAAAGGCACAAGTACATTTAAAAAGGGGCACATAAAATGCACAAGTACATTTAAAAAGGGGCACATAAAAGGGACAAGTAAATTTAAAAAGGGGCACATAAAATGCACAAGTACATTTAAAAAGATGCACATAAAAGGCACAAGTACATTTAAAAAGGGGCACATAAAAGGCGCAAATAAAAGGCACAAGTACATTTGAAAAGGGGCACATAAAGGTACAAAAGTACATTTAAAAAGGGGCACATAAAAGGCACAAGTACATTTTTAAAAAGGGGCACATAAAATGCACTATTACATTTAAAAAGAGGCACATAAAATGCACAAGTAGATTTAAAAAGGGGCACATAAAAGGCACAAGTACATTTAAAAAGGGGCACATAAAAGGTGCAAATAAAAGGCGCAAGTACATTTAAAAAGGGGCACATAAAATACACAAGTACATTTAAAAAGGGTGCACATAAATGGCGCAAGTACATTTAAAAAGGGGCACACAAAAGGCACAAGTACATTTAAAAATGGGCACATAAAAGGCGCAAATAAAAAGCACAAGTACATTTAAAAAGGGGCACATAAAAGGCGCAAGTACATTTAAAAAGGGGCACATAAAAGGCACAAGTACATTTAAAAAGGGGCACATAAAAGGTGCAAATAAAAGGCACAAGTACATTTAAAAAGGGTCACATAAAAGGCACAAGTACATTTAAAAAGGGGCACATAAAATGCACAAGTACATTTAAAAAGGGGCACATAAAATGCACAAGTACATTTAAAAAGGGGCACATAAAAGGCACAAGTACATTTAAAAAGGGGCACATAAAAGGTGCAAATAAAAGGCGCAAGTACATTTAAAAAGGGGCACATAAAATACACAAGTACATTTAAAAAGGGGGCACATAAATGGCGCAAGTACATTTAAAAAGGGGCACACAAAAGGCACAAGTACATTTAAAAAGGGGCAAATAAAAGGCACACGTACATTTAAAAATGGGCACATAAAAGGCGCAAATAAAAGGCACAAGTACATTTAAAAAGGGGCACATAAAAGGCATCAGTACATTTAAAAAGGGTCACATAAAAAGGCACAAGTACATTTAAAAAGGGGCACATAAAAGGCACAAGTACATTTAAAAAGGGGCACATAAAAGGCGCAAGTACATTTAAAAAGGGACACATAAAAGGCGCAAATAAAAGGCACAAGTACATTTAAAAAGGGGCACATAAAATGCACAAGTACATTTAAAAAATGGCACATAAAAGGCACAAGTACATTTAAAAAGGGGCACATAAAAGGTGCAAATAAAAGGCACAAGTACATTTAAAAAGGGGCACATAAAATGCACAAGTACATTTAAAAAATGGCACATAAAAGGCACAAGTACATTTAAAAATGGGCACATAAAAGGCACTAGTACATTTAAAAAGGGGCACATAAAAGGCGTAAGTACATTTAAAAAGGGACACATAAAAGGCACAAGTACATTTAAAAAGGGGCACATAAAAGGCACAAGTACTTTTAAAAAGGGGCACATAAAAGGCACAAGTACATTTAAAAAGGGGCACATAAAAGGCACAAGTACATTTAAAAAAGGACACATAAAAGGTGCAAGTACATTTAAAAAGGGGCACATAAAAGGTGCAAGTACATTTAAATAGCGGCACTTAAAAGGCGCAAGTACATTTAAAAAGGGGCACATAAAAGGCACAAATAAAAGGCAAAAGTACATTTAAAAAGGGGCAAATAAAAGGCACAAGTACATTTAAAAATGGGCACATAAAAGGCGCAAATAAAAGGCACAAGTACATTTAAAAAGGGGCACATAAAAGGCACAAGTACATTTAAAAAGGGGCACATAAAAGGCACAAGTACATTTTTAAAAAAGGGGCACAAAAAATGAACAAGTACATTTAAAAAGGGGCATATAAAAAGGCACAAGTACATTTAAAAAGGGGCATATAAAAAGGCACAAGTACATTTAAAAAGGGGCACATAAAAGGCACAAGTACATTTATAAAGGGGAAAATAAAAGGCACAAGTACATTTAAAAAGTGGCACATAAAATTCACAAGTACATTTAAAAAGGAGAAAATAAAAGGCACAAGTACATTAAAAAAGGGGCACATAAAAGGCGCAAATAAAAAACACAAGTACATTTAAAAGGGGAAGGGGAACATAAAAGGCACAAGTACATTTAAAAAGGGGCACATAAAAGGCACAAGTACATATAAAAAGGGGCACATAATAGGCACAAGTACATTTAAAAAGGAGCACATAAACGGCACAAGTACATTTAAAAAGGGCCACATAAAAGGCACAAGTACATTTAAAAAGTTGCACATAAAAGGCACAAGTACATTTAAAAAGGGTGACATAAAAGGCACAAGTACATTTAAAAAGGGGCACATAAAAGGCGCAAGTACATTTAAAAAAGGGCACATAAAAGGCACAAGTACATTTAAAAAGGGGCACATAAAATGCACAAGTACATTTAAAAAGGAGCACATAAAATGCACAAGTACATTTAAAAAGGGCCACATAAAAGGCGCAAGTACATTAAAAAAAGTGGCACAGAAAAGGCACAGGTACATTTAAAAAGGGGCACATAAAAGGCGCAAATAAAAGACACAAGTACATTTAAAAAGGGGCACAGAAAAGGCGCAAATAAAAAACACAAGTACATTTAAAAGGGGAAGGGGCACATAAAATGCACAAGTACATTTAAAAAGGGGCACATAAAAGGCACAAGTACATTTAAAAAGGGGCACATAAAAGGCGCAAATAAAAGGCACAAGTACATTTGAAAAGGGGCACATAAAAGGCCAAAAGTACATTTAAAAAGGGGCACATAAAAGGCACAAGTACATTTTTTAAAAAGGGGTACATAAAATGCACTAGTACATTTAAAAAGAGGCACATAAAATGCACAAGTAGATTTAAAAAGGGGAAAATAAAAAGCACAAGTACATTTAAAAAGGGACACATAAAAGGCGCAAGTACATTTAAAAAGGGGCACATAAAAGGTGCAAGTACATTGAAATAGGGGCACTTAAAAGGCGCAAGTACATTTAAAAAGGGGCACATAAAAGGCACAAATAAAAGGCACAAGTACATTTAAAAAGGGTAACATAAAATACACATGTACATTTAAAAAGGGTGCACATAAATTGCGCAAGTACATTTAAAAAGGGGCACACAAAAGGCAAAAGTACATTTAAAAAGGGGCACATAAAAGGCACAAGTACATTTAAAAAGGGGCACATAAAAGGCGCAAGTACATTTAAAAAGGGGCACATAAAAGGCACAAATAAAAAGCACAAGTACATTTAAAAAGGGGCACATAAAAGGCACAAGTACATTTAAAAAGGGGCACATAAAAGGTGCAAATAAAAGGCACAAGTACATTTAAAAAGGGGCACATAAAAGGCACAAGTACATTTAAAAAGGGGCACATAAAAGGCACAAGTACATTAAAAAAGGGCCCATAAAAGGCACAAGTAAATTTAAAAAGGGGCAAATAAAAGGCACAAGTACATTTAAAAAGGGGCACATAAAATGCGCAAGTACATTTAAAAAGGGGCACATAAAAGGCACAAGTACATTTAAAAAGGGGCACATGAAATGCACAAGTATGGTTAAAAAGGGGCACATAAAATGCACAAGTACATTTAAAAAGGGGCACATAAAATGCACAAGTACATTTAAAAAGGGCCACATAAAAGGCGCAAGTACATTAAAAAAGGGGCACATAAAAGGCACAAGTACATTTAAAAAGGGGCACATAAAAGGCGCAAGTACATTTAAAAAGGGGCACATAAAAGGCGCAAATAAAAGGCACAAGTACATTTAAAAAGGGGCACATAAAAGGCACAAGTACATTTAAAAAGGGGCACATAAAATGCACAAGTACATTTAAAAAGGGTAACATAAAATACACAAGTACATTTAAAAAGGGTGCACATAAATGGCGCAAGTACATTTAAAAAGGGGCACACAAAAGGCACAAGTACATTTAAAAAGGGGCACATAAAAGGCGCAAATAAAAAGCACAAGTACATTTAAAAAGGGGCACATAAAAGGCGCAAGTACATTTAAAAAGGGGCACATAAAAGGCACAAGTACATTTAAAAAGGGGCACATAAAAGGTGCAAATAAAAGGCACAAGTACATTTAAAAAGGGGCACATAAAAGGCACAAGTACATTTAAAAAGGGGCACATAAAATGCACAAGTACATTTAAAAAGGGGCACATAAAAGGCGCAAGTACATTTAAAAAGGGGCAAATAAAAGGCACAAGTACATTTAAAAAGGGGCACATAAAAGGTGCAAATAAAAGGCACAAGTACATTTAAAAAGGGGCACATAAAAGGCACAAGTACATTTAAAAAGGGGCACATAAAATGCACAAGTACATTTAAAAAATGGCACATAAAAGGCACAAGTACATTTAAAAAGGGGCAATTAAAAGGCACAAGTACATTTAAAAAGGGGCACATAAAAGGCGCAAATAAAAGGCACAAGTACATTTAAAAAGGGGCACATAAAAGGCACAAGTAAATTTAAAAAGGCACATAAAAGGCACAAGTATATTTTTAAAAAGGGGCACATAAAATGCACAAGTACATTTAAAAAGGGGCACATAAATGGCGCAAGTACATTTAAAAAGGGGCACACAAAAGGCACAAGTACATTTAAAAAGGGGCACATAAAAGGCGCAAATAAAAGGCACAAGTACATTTAAAAAGCTGCACATAAAAGGCACAAGTACATTTAAAAAGGGGCACATAAAATGCACAAGTACATTTAAAAAGGGTAACATAAAATACACAAGTACATTTAAAAAGGGTGCACATAAATGGCGCAAGTACATTTAAAAAGGGGCACACAAAAGGCACAAGTACATTTAAAAAGGGGCACATAAAAGGTGCAAATAAAAGGCACAAGTACATTTAAAAAGGGGCACATAAAAGGCACATGTACATTTAAAAAGGGGCACATAAAAGGCACAAGTACATTTAAAAAGGGGCACATAAAAGGCACAAGTACATTTAAAAAGGCACAAGTACATTTTTAAAAAGGCGCACATAAAATGCACAAGTACATTTAAAAAGGGGAAAATAAAAGGCACAAGTACATTTAAAAAGGGGCACATAAATGGCACAAGTACATTTAAAAAGGGGCACACAAAAGGCACAAGTACATTTAAAAAGGGGCACATAAAAGGCGCAAATAAAAGGCACAAGTACATTTAAAAAGGGGCACATAAAAGGCACAAGTACATTTAAAAAGGGGCACATAAAATGCACAAGTACATTTAAAAAGGGGCACATAAAATGCACTAGTACATTTAAAAAGAGGCACATAAAATGCACAAGTAGATTTAAAAAGGGGAAAATAAAAAGCACAAGTACATTTAAAAAGGGACACATAAAAGGCACAAGTACATTTAAAAAGGGGCATATAAAAGGCACTAGTACATTTAAAAAGGGGCACATAAAAGGCGTAAGTACATTTAAAAAGGGGCACATAAAAGGCGTAAGTACATTTAAAAAGGGACACATAAAAGGCGCAAGTACATTTAAAAAGGGGCACATAAAAGGTGCAAGTACATTGAAATGGGGGCACTTAAAAGGCGCAAGTACATTTAAAAAGGGGCACATAAAAGGCACAAATAAAAGGCACAAGTACATTTAAAAAGGGGCAAATAAAAGGCACACGTACATTTAAAAATGGGCACATAAAAGGCGCAAATAAAAGGCACCAGTACATTTAAAAAGGGGCACATAAAAGGCACCAGTACATTTAAAAAGGGGCACATAAAAGGCGTAAGTACATTTAAAAAGGGGCACATAAAAGGCGTAAGTACATTTAAAAAGGGGCACATAAAAGGCGTAAGTACATTTAAAAAGGGACACATAAAAGGCGCAAGTACATTTAAAAAGGGGCACATAAAAGGTGCAAGTACATTGAAATAGGGGCACTTATAAGGCGCAAGTACATTTAAAAAGGGGCACATAAAAGGCACAAATAAAAGGCACACGTACATTTAAAAATGGGCACATAAAAGGCGCAAATAAAAGGCACCAGTACATTTAAAAATGGGGCACATAAAAGGCACCAGTACATTTAAAAAGGGGCACATAAAAGGCACAAGTACATTTAAAAAGGCACATAAAAGGCGCAAGTACATTTTTAAAAAGGGGCACATAAAATGCACAAGTACATTTAAAAAGGGGAAAATAAAAGGCACAAGTACATTTAAAAAGGGGCACATAAATGGCACAAGTACATTTAAAAAGGGGCACACAAAAGGCACAAGTACATTTAAAAAGGGGCACATAAAAGGCACAAGTACATTTAAAAAGGGGCACATAAAAGGCACAAGTACATTTAAAAAGGGGCACATAAAATGCACAAGTACATTTAAAAAGGGTAACATAAAATACACAAGTACATTTAAAAAGGGTGCACATAAATGGCGCAAGTACATTTAAAAAGGGGCACACAAAAGGCACAAGTACATTTAAAAAGGGGCACATAAAAGGTGCAAATAAAAGGCACAAGTACATTTAAAAAGGGGCACATAAAAGGCACAAGTACATTTAAAAAGGCGCAAATAAAAAGCACAAGTACATTTAAAAAGGGGCACATAAAAGGCGCAAGTACATTTAAAAAGGGGCACATAAAAGGCACAAGTACATTTAAAAAGGGGCACATAAAAGGTGCAAATAAAAGGCACAAGTACATTTAAAAAGGGGCACATAAAAGGCACAAGTACATTTAAAAAGGGGCACATAAAATGCACAAGTACATTTAAAAAGGGGCACATAAAAGGTGCAAATAAAAGGCACAAGTACATTTAAAAAGGGGCACATAAAAGGCACAAGTACATTTAAAAAGGGGCACATAAAATGCACAAGTACATTTAAAAAGGGGCACATAAAAGGCACAAGTACATTTAAAAAGCGGCACATAAAAGGTGCAAATAAAAGGCGCAAGTACATTTAAAAAGGGGCACATAAAATACACAAGTACATTTAAAAAGGGTGCACATAAATGGCGCAAGTACATTTAAAAAGGGGCACACAAAAGGCACAAGTACATTTAAAAATGGGCACATAAAAGGCGCAAATAAAAAGCACAAGTACATTTAAAAAGGGGCACATAAAAGGCGCAAGTACATTTAAAAAGGGGCACATAAAAGGCACAAGTACATTTAAAAAGGGGCACATAAAAGGTGCAAATAAAAGGCACAAGTACATTTAAAAAGGGGCACATAAAATGCACAAGTACATTTAAAAAGGGGCACATAAAAGGCGCAAGTACATTTAAAAAGGGGCACATAAAAGGCACAAGTACATTTAAAAAGGGGCACATAAAAGGTGCAAATAAAAGGCACAAGTACATTTAAAAAGGGGCACATAAAAGGCACAAGTACATTTAAAAAGGGGCACATAAAATGCACAAGTACATTTAAAAAATGGCACATAAAAGGCACAAGTACATTTAAAAAGGGGCAATTAAAAGGCACAAGTACATTTAAAAAGGGGCACATAAAAGGCGCAAATAAAAGGCACAAGTACATTTAAAAAGGGGCACATAAAAGGCACAAGTAAATTTAAAAAGGCACATAAAAGGCACAAGTATATTTTTAAAAAGGGGCACATAAAATGCACAAGTACATTTAAAAAGGGGCACATAAATGGCGCAAGTACATTTAAAAAGGGGCACACAAAAGGCACAAGTACATTTAAAAAGGGGCACATAAAAGGCGCAAATAAAAGGCACAAGTACATTTAAAAAGCTGCACATAAAAGGCACAAGTACATTTAAAAAGGGGCACATAAAATGCACAAGTACATTTAAAAAGGGTAACATAAAATACACAAGTACATTTAAAAAGGGTGCACATAAATGGCGCAAGTACATTTAAAAAGGGGCACACAAAAGGCACAAGTACATTTAAAAAGGGGCACATAAAAGGTGCAAATAAAAGGCACAAGTACATTTAAAAAGGGGCACATAAAAGGCACATGTACATTTAAAAAGGGGCACATAAAAGGCACAAGTACATTTAAAAAGGGGCACATAAAAGGCACAAGTACATTTAAAAAGGCACAAGTACATTTTTAAAAAGGCGCACATAAAATGCACAAGTACATTTAAAAAGGGGAAAATAAAAGGCACAAGTACATTTAAAAAGGGGCACATAAATGGCACAAGTACATTTAAAAAGGGGCACACAAAAGGCACAAGTACATTTAAAAAGGGGCACATAAAAGGCGCAAATAAAAGGCACAAGTACATTTAAAAAGGGGCACATAAAAGGCACAAGTACATTTAAAAAGGGGCACATAAAATGCACAAGTACATTTAAAAAGGGGCACATAAAATGCACTAGTACATTTAAAAAGAGGCACATAAAATGCACAAGTAGATTTAAAAAGGGGAAAATAAAAAGCACAAGTACATTTAAAAAGGGACACATAAAAGGCACAAGTACATTTAAAAAGGGGCATATAAAAGGCACTAGTACATTTAAAAAGGGGCACATAAAAGGCGTAAGTACATTTAAAAAGGGGCACATAAAAGGCGTAAGTACATTTAAAAAGGGACACATAAAAGGCGCAAGTACATTTAAAAAGGGGCACATAAAAGGTGCAAGTACATTGAAATGGGGGCACTTAAAAGGCGCAAGTACATTTAAAAAGGGGCACATAAAAGGCACAAATAAAAGGCACAAGTACATTTAAAAAGGGGCAAATAAAAGGCACACGTACATTTAAAAATGGGCACATAAAAGGCGCAAATAAAAGGCACCAGTACATTTAAAAAGGGGCACATAAAAGGCACCAGTACATTTAAAAAGGGGCACATAAAAGGCGTAAGTACATTTAAAAAGGGGCACATAAAAGGCGTAAGTACATTTAAAAAGGGGCACATAAAAGGCGTAAGTACATTTAAAAAGGGACACATAAAAGGCGCAAGTACATTTAAAAAGGGGCACATAAAAGGTGCAAGTACATTGAAATAGGGGCACTTATAAGGCGCAAGTACATTTAAAAAGGGGCACATAAAAGGCACAAATAAAAGGCACACGTACATTTAAAAATGGGCACATAAAAGGCGCAAATAAAAGGCACCAGTACATTTAAAAATGGGGCACATAAAAGGCACCAGTACATTTAAAAAGGGGCACATAAAAGGCACAAGTACATTTAAAAAGGCACATAAAAGGCGCAAGTACATTTTTAAAAAGGGGCACATAAAATGCACAAGTACATTTAAAAAGGGGAAAATAAAAGGCACAAGTACATTTAAAAAGGGGCACATAAATGGCACAAGTACATTTAAAAAGGGGCACACAAAAGGCACAAGTACATTTAAAAAGGGGCACATAAAAGGCACAAGTACATTTAAAAAGGGGCACATAAAAGGCACAAGTACATTTAAAAAGGGGCACATAAAATGCACAAGTACATTTAAAAAGGGTAACATAAAATACACAAGTACATTTAAAAAGGGTGCACATAAATGGCGCAAGTACATTTAAAAAGGGGCACACAAAAGGCACAAGTACATTTAAAAAGGGGCACATAAAAGGTGCAAATAAAAGGCACAAGTACATTTAAAAAGGGGCACATAAAAGGCACAAGTACATTTAAAAAGGCGCAAATAAAAAGCACAAGTACATTTAAAAAGGGGCACATAAAAGGCGCAAGTACATTTAAAAAGGGGCACATAAAAGGCACAAGTACATTTAAAAAGGGGCACATAAAAGGTGCAAATAAAAGGCACAAGTACATTTAAAAAGGGGCACATAAAAGGCACAAGTACATTTAAAAAGGGGCACATAAAATGCACAAGTACATTTAAAAAGGGGCACATAAAAGGTGCAAATAAAAGGCACAAGTACATTTAAAAAGGGGCACATAAAAGGCACAAGTACATTTAAAAAGGGGCACATAAAATGCACAAGTACATTTAAAAAGGGGCACATAAAAGGCACAAGTACATTTAAAAAGCGGCACATAAAAGGTGCAAATAAAAGGCGCAAGTACATTTAAAAAGGGGCACATAAAATACACAAGTACATTTAAAAAGGGTGCACATAAATGGCGCAAGTACATTTAAAAAGGGGCACACAAAAGGCACAAGTACATTTAAAAATGGGCACATAAAAGGCGCAAATAAAAAGCACAAGTACATTTAAAAAGGGGCACATAAAAGGCGCAAGTACATTTAAAAAGGGGCACATAAAAGGCACAAGTACATTTAAAAAGGGGCACATAAAAGGTGCAAATAAAAGGCACAAGTACATTTAAAAAGGGTCACATAAAAGGCACAAGTACATTTAAAAAGGGGCACATAAAATGCACAAGTACATTTAAAAAGGGGCACATAAAAGGCACAAGTACATTTAAAAAGGGGCACATAAAATGCACAAGTACATTTAAAAAGGGGCACATAAAATGCACAAGTACATTTAAAAAGGGGCACATAAAAGGCACAAGTACATTTAAAAAGGGGCACATAAAAGGTGCAAATAAAAGGCACAAGTACATTTAAAAAGGGGCACATAAAAGGCACAAGTACATTTAAAAAGGGGCACATAAAATGCACAAGTACATTTAAAAAGGGGCACATAAAAGGCACAAGTACATTTAAAAAGGGGCACATAAAATGCACAAGTACATTTAAAAAGATGCACATAAAAGGCACAAGTACATTTAAAAAGGGGCACATAAAAGGCGCAAATAAAAGGCACAAGTACATTTGAAAAGGGGCACATAAAGGGGCAAAAGTACATTTAAAAAGGGGCACATAAAAGGCACAAGTACATTTTTAAAAAGGGGCACATAAAATGCACTAGTACATTTAAAAAGGGACACATAAAAGGCACAAGTACATTTAAAAAGGGGCACATAAAAGGCACTAGTACATTTAAAAAGGGGCACATAAAAGGCGCAAGTACATTTAAAAAGGGGCACATAAAAGGTGCAAGTACATTGAAATAGGGGCACTTAAAAGGCGCAAGTACATTTAAAAAGGGGCAAATAAAAGGCGCAAATAAAAGGCACAAGTACATTTAAAAAGGGGCACATAAAAGGCACAAGTACATTTAAAAAGGCACATAAAAGGCACAAGTACATTTTTAAAAAGGGGCACATAAAATGCACAAGTACATTTAAAAAGGGGCACATAAATGGCGCAAGTACATTTAAAAAGGGGCACACAAAAGGCACAAGTACATTTAAAAAGGGGCACATAAAAGGCGCAAATAAAAGGCACAAGTACATTTAAAAAGGGGCACATAAAAGGCACAAGTACATTTAAAAAGGGGCACATAAAATGCACAAGTACATTTAAAAAGGGTAACATAAAATACACAAGTACATTTAAAAAGGGTGCACATAAATGGCGCAAGTACATTTAAAAAGGGGCACACAAAAGGCACAAGTACATTTAAAAAGGGGCACATAAAAGGTGCAAATAAAAGGCACAAGTACATTTAAAAAGGGTCACATAAAAGGCACATGTACATTTAAAAAGGGGCACATAAAATGCACAAGTACATTTAAAAAATGGCACATAAAAGGCACAAGTACATTTAAAAAGGGGCACATAAAAGGCACAAGTACATTTAAAAAGGCACATAAAAGGCACAAGTACATTTTTAAAAAGGGGCACATAAAATGCACAAGTACATTTAAAAAGGGGAAAATAAAAGGCACAAGTACATTTAAAAAGGGTGCACATAAATGGCACAAGTACATTTAAAAAGGGGCACACAAAAGGCACAAGTACATTTAAAAAGGGGCACATAAAAGGCGCAAATAAAAGGCACAAGTACATTTAAAAAGGGGCACATAAAAGGCACAAGTACATTTAAAAAGGGTAACATAAAATACACAAGTACATTTAAAAATTGTGCACATAAATGGTGCAAGTACATTTAAAAAGGGGCACACAAAAGGCACAAGTACATTTAAAAAGGGGCACATAAAAGGCGCAAATAAAAAGCACAAGTACATTTAAAAAGGGGCACATAAAATGCACTAGTACATTTAAAAAGAGGCACATAAAATGCACAAGTAGATTTAAAAAGGGGAAAATAAAAAACACAAGTACATTTAAAAAGGGACACATAAAAGGCACAAGTACATTTAAAAAGGGGCACATAAAAGGCACTAGTACATTTAAAAAGGGGCACATAAAAGGCGTAAGTACATTTAAAAAGGGGCACATAAAAGGCGTAAGTACATTTAAAAAGGGACACATAAAAGGCGCAAGTACATTTAAAAAGGGGCACATAAAAGGTGCAAGTACATTGAAATGGGGGCACTTAAAAGGCGCAAGTACATTTAAAAAGGGGCACATAAAAGGCACAAATAAAAGGCACAAGTACTTTTAAAAAGGGGCAAATAAAAGGCACACGTACATTTAAAAATGGGCACATAAAAGGCGCAAATAAAAGGCACCAGTACATTTAAAAAGGGGCACATAAAAGGCACCAGTACATTTAAAAAGGGGCACATAAAAGGCGTAAGTACATTTAAAAAGGGGCACATAAAAGGCGCAAGTACATTTAAAAAGGGGCACATAAAAGGTGCAAGTACATTGAAATAGGGGCACTTAAAAGGCGCAAGTACATTTAAAAAGGGGCACATAAAAGGCACAAATAAAAGGCACACGTACATTTAAAAATGGGCACATAAAAGGCGCAAATAAAAGGCACCAGTACATTTAAAAAGGGGCACATAAAAGGCACCAGTACATTTAAAAAGGGGCACATAAAAGGCACAAGTACATTTAAAAAAGGACATAAAAGGCACAAGTACATTTTTAAAAAGGGGCACATAAAATGCACAAGTACATTTAAAAAGGGGAAAATAAAAGGCACAAGTACATTTAAAAAGGGGCACATAAATGGCGCAAGTACATTTAAAAAGGGGCACACAAAAGGCACAAGTACATTTAAAAAGGGGCACATAAAAGGCACAAGTACATTTAAAAAGGGGCACATAAAAGGCACAAGTACATTTAAAAAGGGGCACATAAAATGCACAAGTACATTTAAAAAGGGTAACATAAAATACACAAGTGCATTTAAAAAGGGGCACATAAAAGGCACAAGTACATTTTAAAAAGGACACATAAAAGGTGCAAGTACATTTAAAAAGGGGCACATAAAAGGTGCAAGTACATTTAAATAGGGGCACTTAAAAGGCGCAAGTACATTTAAAAAGGGGCACATAAAAGGCACAAGTACATTTAAAAAGGGGCACATAAAATGCACAAGTACATTTAAAAAGGGTAACATAAAATACACAAGTACATTTAAAAAGGGGCAAATAAAAGGCACAAGTACATTTAAAAATGGGCACATAAAAGGCGCAAATAAAAGGCACAAGTACATTTAAAAAGGGGCACATAAAAGGCACAAGTACATTTAAAAAGGGGCACATAAAAGGCACAAGTACATTTTTAAAAAAGGGGCACAAAAAATGCACAAGTACATTTAAAAAGGGGCATATAAAAAGGCACAAGTACATTTAAAAAGGGGCACATAAAAGGCACAAGTACATTTATAAAGGGGAAAATAAAAGGCACAAGTACATTTAAAAAGTGGCACATAAAATTCACAAGTACATTTAAAAAGGAGAAAATAAAAGGCACAAGTACATTTAAAAAGGGGCACATAAAAGGCACAAGTACATTTAGAAAGGGGCCCATAAAAGGCACAAGTACATTTAAAAAGGGGCACATAAAAGGCGCAAGTACATTTAAAAAGGGGCAAATAAAAGGCACAAGTACATTTAAAAAGGGGCACATAAAAGGCGCAAATAAAAGGCACAAGTACATTTAAAAAGGGGCACATAAAAGGCACAAGTACATTTAAAAAGGGGCACATAAAAGGCGTAAGTACATTTAAAAAGGGACACATAAAAGGCGCAAGTACATTTAAAAAGGGGCACATAAAAGGTGCAAGTACATTTAAATAGGGGCACTTAAAAGGCGCAAGTACATTTAAAAAGGGGCACATAAAAGGCACAAATAAAAGGCACAAGTACATTTAAAAAGGGGCACTTAAAAGGCACACGTACATTTAAAAATGGGCACATAAAAGGCACAAGTACATTTAAAAAGGGGCACATAAAAGGCACAAGTACATTTAAAAAGGGGCACATAAAAGGCACAAGTACATTTAAAAAGGGGCACATAAAAGGCACAAGTACATTTTAAAAAGGACACATAAAAGGTGCAAGTACATTTAAAAAGGGGCACATAAAAGGTGCAAGTACATTTAAATAGGGGCACTTAAAAGGCGCAAGTACATTAAAAAAGGGGCACATAAAAGGCACAAGTACATTTAAAAAGGGGCAAATAAAAGGCACAAGTACATTTAAAAATGGGCACATAAAAGGCGCAAATAAAAGGCACAAGTACATTTAAAAAGGGGCACATAAAAGGCACAAGTACATTTAAAAAGGGGCACATAAAAGTCACAAGTACATTTTTAAAAAAGGGGCACAAAAAATGCACAAGTACATTTAAAAAGGGGCACATAAATGGCGCAAGTACATTTAAAAAGGGGCATATAAAAAGGCACAATACATTTAAAAAGGGGCACATAAAAGGCACAAGTACATTTATAAAGGGGAAAATAAAAGGCACAAGTACATTTAAAAAGGGGCACATGAAATTCACAAGTACATTTAAAAAGGAGAAAATAAAAGGCACAAGTACATTTAAAAAGGGGCACATAAAAGGCACAAGTACATTTAGAAAGGGGCCCATAAAAGGCACAAGTACATTTAAAAAGGGGCACATAAAAGGCGCAAGTACATTTAAAAAGGGGCAAATAAAAGGCACAAGTACATTTAAAAAGGGGCACATAAAAGGCGCAAATAAAAGGCACAAGTACATTTAAAAAGGGTCACATAAAAGGCACAAGTACATTTAAAAAGGGGCACATAAAAAGGCACAAGTACATTTAAAAAGGGGCACATAAAAGGCACAAGTATATTTTTAAAAAGGGGCACATAAAATGCACAAGTACATTTAAAAAGGGGAAAATAAAAGGCACAAGTACATTTAAAAAGGGGCACATAAATGGCGCAAGTACATTTAAAAAGGGGCACACAAAAGGCACAAGTACATTTAAAAAGGGGCACATAAAAGGCGCAAATAAAAGGCACAAGTACATTTAAAAAGGGGCACATAAAAGGCACAAATACATTTAAAAAGGGGGCACATAAAATGCACAGGTACATTTAAAAAGGGTAACATAAAATGCCCAAGTACATTTAAAAAGGGGCACATAAATGGCGCAAGTAAATTTAAAAAGGGGCACACAAAAGGCACAAGTACATTTAAAAAGGGGCACATAAAAGGTGCAAATAAAAGGCACAAGTACATTTAAAAAGGGGCACATAAAAGGCACAAGTACATTTAAAAAGGGGCACATAAAAGGCACAAGTACATTTAAAAAGTTGCACATAAAAGGCACAAGTACATTTAAAAAGTTGCACATAAAAGGCACAAGTACATTTAAAAAGGAGAAAATAAAAGGCACAAGTACATTTAAAAAGGGGCACATAAAAGGCACAAGTACATTTAGAAAGGGGCCCATAAAAGGAAAGTACATTTAAAAAGGGGCACATAAAAGGCGCAACTACATTTAAAAAGGGGCAATTAAAAGGCACAAGTACATTTAAAAAGGGGCACATAAAAGGCGCAAATAAAAGGCACAAGTACATTTAAAAAGTGGTACATAAAAAGGCACAAGTACATTTAAAAAGGGGCACATAAAAGGCGCAAATAAAAGGCACAAGTACATTTAAAAAGGGGCACATAAAAGGCACAAGTACATTTAAAAAGGGTAACATAAAATACACAAGTACATTTAAAAAGGGTGCACATAAATGGTGCAAGTACATTTAAAAAGGGTAACACAAAAGGCACAAGTACATTTAAAAAGGGGCACATAAAAGGCGCAAATAAAAAGCACAAGTACATTTAAAAAGGGGCACATAAAATGCACTAGTACATTTAAAAAGAGGCACATAAAATGCACAAGTAGATTTAAAAAGGGGAAAATAAAAAGCACAAGTACATTTAAAAAGGGACACATAAAAGGCGCAAATAAAAGGCACCAGTACATTTAAAAAGGGGCACATAAAAGGCACCAGTACATTTAAAAAGGGGCACATAAAAGGCACAAGTACATTTAAAAAAGGACATAAAAGGCACAAGTACATTTTTAAAAAGGGGCACATAAAATGCACAAGTACATTTAAAAAGGGGAAAATAAAAGGCACAAGTACATTTAAAAAGGGGCACATAAATGGCGCAAGTACATTTAAAAAGGGGCACACAAAAGGCACAAGTACATTTAAAAAGGGGCACATAAAAGGCACAAGTACATTTAAAAAGGGGCACATAAAAGGCACAAGTATATTTAAAAAGGGGCACATAAAATGCACAAGTACATTTAAAAAGGGTAACATAAAATACACAAGTACATTTAAAAAGGGGCACATAAAAGGCACAAGTACATTTTAAAAAGGACACATAAAAGGTGCAAGTACATTTAAAAAGGGGCACATAAAAGGTGCAAGTACATTTAAATAGGGGCACTTAAAAGGCGCAAGTACATTTAAAAAGGGGCACATAAAAGGCACAAGTACATTTTAAAAGGGGCACATAAAATGCACAAGTACATTTAAAAAGGGTAACATAAAATACACAAGTACATTTAAAAAGGGGCAAATAAAAGGCACAAGTACATTTAAAAATGGGCACATAAAAGGCGCAAATAAAAGGCACAAGTACATTTAAAAAGGGGCACATAAAAGGCACAAGTACATTTAAAAAGGGGCACATAAAAGGCACAAGTACATTTTTAAAAAAGGGGCACAAAAAATGCACAAGTACATTTAAAAAGGGGCATATAAAAAGGCACAAGTACATTTAAAAAGGGGCACATAAAAGGCACAAGTACATTTATAAAGGGGAAAATAAAAGGCACAAGTACATTTAAAAAGTGGCACATAAAATTCACAAGTACATTTAAAAAGGAGAAAATAAAAGGCACAAGTACATTTAAAAAGGGGCACATAAAAGGCACAAGTACATTTAGAAAGGGGCCCATAAAAGGCACAAGTACATTTAAAAAGGGGCACATAAAAGGCGCAAGTACATTTAAAAAGGGGCAAATAAAAGGCACAAGTACATTTAAAAAGGGGCACATAAAAGGCGCAAATAAAAGGCACAAGTACATTTAAAAAGGGGCACATAAAAGGCACAAGTACATTTAAAAAGGGGCACATAAAAGGCGTAAGTACATTTAAAAAGGGACACATAAAAGGCGCAAGTACATTTAAAAAGGGGCACATAAAAGGTGCAAGTACATTTAAATAGGGGCACTTAAAAGGCGCAAGTACATTTAAAAAGGGGCACATAAAAGGCACAAATAAAAGGCACAAGTACATTTAAAAAGGGGCACTTAAAAGGCACACGTACATTTAAAAATGGGCACATAAAAGGCACAAGTACATTTAAAAAGGGGCACATAAAAGGCACAAGTACATTTAAAAAGGGGCACATAAAAGGCACAAGTACATTTAAAAAGGGGCACATAAAAGGCACAAGTACATTTTAAAAAGGACACATAAAAGGTGCAAGTACATTTAAAAAGGGGCACATAAAAGGTGCAAGTACATTTAAATAGGGGCACTTAAAAGGCGCAAGTACATTTAAAAAGGGGCACATAAAAGGCACAAGTACATTTAAAAAGGGGCAAATAAAAGGCACAAGTACATTTAAAAATGGGCACATAAAAGGCGCAAATAAAAGGCACAAGTACATTTAAAAAGGGGCACATAAAAGGCACAAGTACATTTAAAAAGGGGCACATAAAAGTCACAAGTACATTTTTAAAAAAGGGGCACAAAAAATGCACAAGTACATTTAAAAAGGGGCACATAAATGGCGCAAGTACATTTAAAAAGGGGCATATAAAAAGGCACAATACATTTAAAAAGGGGCACATAAAAGGCACAAGTACATTTATAAAGGGGAAAATAAAAGGCACAAGTACATTTAAAAAGGGGCAAATGAAATTCACAAGTACATTTAAAAAGGAGAAAATAAAAGGCACAAGTACATTTAAAAAGGGGCACATAAAAGGCACAAGTACATTTAGAAAGGGGCCCATAAAAGGCACAAGTACATTTAAAAAGGGGCACATAAAAGGCGCAAGTACATTTAAAAAGGGGCAAATAAAAGGCACAAGTACATTTAAAAAGGGGCACATAAAAGGCGCAAATAAAAGGCACAAGTACATTTAAAAAGGGTCACATAAAAGGCACAAGTACATTTAAAAAGGGGCACATAAAAAGGCACAAGTACATTTAAAAAGGGGCACATAAAAGGCACAAGTATATTTTTAAAAAGGGGCACATAAAATGCACAAGTACATTTAAAAAGGGGAAAATAAAAGGCACAAGTACATTTAAAAAGGGGCACATAAATGGCGCAAGTACATTTAAAAAGGGGCACACAAAAGGCACAAGTACATTTAAAAAGGGGCACATAAAAGGCGCAAATAAAAGGCACAAGTACATTTAAAAAGGGGCACATAAAAGGCACAAATACATTTAAAAAGGGGGCACATAAAATGCACAGGTACATTTAAAAAGGGTAACATAAAATGCCCAAGTACATTTAAAAAGGGGCACATAAATGGCGCAAGTAAATTTAAAAAGGGGCACACAAAAGGCACAAGTACATTTAAAAAGGGGCACATAAAAGGTGCAAATAAAAGGCACAAGTACATTTAAAAAGGGGCACATAAAAGGCACAAGTACATTTAAAAAGGGGCACATAAAAGGCACAAGTACATTTAAAAAGTTGCACATAAAAGGCACAAGTACATTTAAAAAGTTGCACATAAAAGGCACAAGTACATTTAAAAAGGAGAAAATAAAAGGCACAAGTACATTTAAAAAGGGGCACATAAAAGGCACAAGTACATTTAGAAAGGGGCCCATAAAAGGAAAGTACATTTAAAAAGGGGCACATAAAAGGCGCAACTACATTTAAAAAGGGGCAATTAAAAGGCACAAGTACATTTAAAAAGGGGCACATAAAAGGCGCAAATAAAAGGCACAAGTACATTTAAAAAGTGGTACATAAAAAGGCACAAGTACATTTAAAAAGGGGCACATAAAAGGCGCAAATAAAAGGCACAAGTACATTTAAAAAGGGGCACATAAAAGGCACAAGTACATTTAAAAAGGGTAACATAAAATACACAAGTACATTTAAAAAGGGTGCACATAAATGGTGCAAGTACATTTAAAAAGGGTAACACAAAAGGCACAAGTACATTTAAAAAGGGGCACATAAAAGGCGCAAATAAAAAGCACAAGTACATTTAAAAAGGGGCACATAAAATGCACTAGTACATTTAAAAAGAGGCACATAAAATGCACAAGTAGATTTAAAAAGGGGAAAATAAAAAGCACAAGTACATTTAAAAAGGGACACATAAAAGGCACAAGTACATTTAAAAAGTGGCACATAAAAGGCACTAGTACATTTAAAAAGGGGCACATAAAAGGCGTAAGTACATTTAAAAAGGGGCACATAAAAGGCGTAAGTACATTTAAAAAGGGACACATAAAAGGCGCAAGTACATTTAAAAAGGGGCACATAAAAGGTGCAAGTACATTGAAATGGGGGCACTTAAAAGGCGCAAGTACATTTAAAAAGGGGCACATAAAAGGCACAAATAAAAGGCACAAGTACATTTAAAAAGGGGCAAATAAAAGGCACACGTACATTTAAAAATGGGCACATAAAAGGCGCAAATAAAAGGCACCAGTACATTTAAAAAGGGGCACATAAAAGGCACCAGTACATTTAAAAAGGGGCACATAAAAGGCGTAAGTACATTTAAAAAGGGGCACATAAAAGGCGCAAGTACATTTAAAAAGGGGCACATAAAAGGTGCAAGTACATTGAAATAGGGGCACTTAAAAGGCGCAAGTACATTTAAAAAAGGGCACATAAAAGGCACAAATAAAAGGCACACGTACATTTAAAAATGGGCACATAAAAGGCGCAAATAAAAGGCACCAGTACATTTAAAAAGGGGCACATAAAAGGCACCAGTACATTTAAAAAGGGGCACATAAAAGGCACAAGTACATTTATAAAGGCACATAAAAGGCACAAGTACATTTTTAAAAAGGGGCACATAAAATGCACAAGTACATTTAAAAATGGGAAAATAAAAGGCACAAGTACATTTAAAAAGGGGCACATAAATGGCGCAAGTACATTTAAAAAGGGGCACACAAAAGGCACAAGTACATTTAAAAAGGGGCACATAAAAGGCACAAGTACATTTAAAAAGGGGCACATAAAAGGCACAAGTACATTTAAAAAGGGGCACATAAAATGCACAAGTACATTTAAAAAGGGTAACATAAAATACACAAGTACATTTAAAAAGGGTGCACATAAATGGCGCAAGTACATTTAAAAAGGGGCACACAAAAGGCACAAGTACATTTAAAAAGGGGCACATAAAAGGCGCAAATAAAAAGCTCAAGTACATTTAAAAAGGGGCACATAAAAGGCGCAAGTACATTTAAAAAGGGGCACATAAAAGGCACAAGTACATTTAAAAAGGGGAACATAAAAGGTGCAAATAAAAGGCACAAGTACATTTAAAAAGGGGCACATAAAAGGCACAAGTACATTTAAAAAGGGGCACATAAAATGCACAAGTACATTTAAAAAGGGGCACATAAAATGCACAAGTACATTTAAAAAGGGGCACATAAAAGGTGCAAATAAAAGGCACAAGTACATTTAAAAAGGGGCACATAAAAGGCACAAGTACATTTAAAAAGGGGCACATAAAAGGCGTAAGTACATTTAAAAAGGGGCACATAAAAGGCGCAAGTACATTTAAAAAGGGGCACATAAAAGGTGCAAGTACATTGAAATAGGGGCACTTAAAAGGCGCAAGTACATTTAAAAAGGGGCACATAAAAGGCACAAATAAAAGGCACACGTACATTTAAAAATGGGCACATAAAAGGCGCAAATAAAAGGCACCAGTACATTTAAAAAGGGGCACATAAAAGGCACCAGTACATTTAAAAAGGGGCACATAAAAGGCACAAGTACATTTAAAAAGGCACATAAAAGGCACAAGTACATTTTTAAAAAGGGGCACATAAAATGCACAAGTACATTTAAAAAGGGGAAAATAAAAGGCACAAGTACATTTAAAAAGGGGCACATAAATGGCGCAAGTACATTTAAAAAGGGGCACACAAAAGGCACAAGTACATTTAAAAAGGGGCACATAAAAGGCACAAGTACATTTAAAAAGGGGCACATAAAAGGCACAAGTACATTTAAAAAGGGGCACATAAAATGCACAAGTACATTTAAAAAGGGTAACATAAAATACACAAGTACATTTAAAAAGGGTGCACATAAATGGCGCAAGTACATTTAAAAAGGGGCACACAAAAGGCACAAGTACATTTAAAAAGGGGCACATAAAAGGCGCAAATAAAAAGCACAAGTACATTTAAAAAGGGGCACATAAAAGGCGCAAGTACATTTAAAAAGGGGCACATAAAAGGCACAAGTACATTTAAAAAGGGGAACATAAAAGGTGCAAATAAAAGGCACAAGTACATTTAAAAAGGGGCACATAAAAGGCATAAGTACATTTAAAAAGGGGCACATAAAATGCACAAGTACATTTAAAAAGGGGCACATAAAAGGTGCAAATAAAAGGCACAAGTACATTTAAAAAGGGGCACATAAAAGGCACAAGTACATTTAAAAAGGGGCACATAAAATGCACAAGTAAATTTAAAAAGGGGCACATAAAATGCACAAGTACATTTAAAAAGGGGCACATAAAAGGCACAAGTACATTTAAAAGGGGCACATAAAAGGTGCAAATAAAAGGCGCAAGTACATTTAAAAAGGGGCACATAAAATACACAAGTACATTTAAAAAGGGTGCACATAAATGGCGCAAGTACATTTAAAAAGGGGCACACAAAAGGCACAAGTACATTTAAAAATGGGCACATAAAAGGCGCAAATAAAAAGCACAAGTACATTTAAAAAGGGGCACATAAAAGGCGCAAGTACATTTAAAAAGGGGCACATAAAAGGCACAAGTACATTTAAAAAGGGGCACATAAAAGGTGCAAATAAAAGGCACAAGTACATTTAAAAAGGGTCACATAAAAGGCACAAGTACATTTAAAAAGGGGCACATAAAATGCACAAGTACATTTAAAAAGGGGCACATAAAAGGCACAAGTACATTTAAAAAGGGGCACATAAAATGCACAAGTACATTTAAAAAGGGGCACATAAAATGCACAAGTACATTTAAAAAGGGGCACATAAAAGGCACAAGTACATTTAAAAAGGGGCACATAAAAGGTGCAAATAAAAGGCACAAGTACATTTAAAAAGGGGCACATAAAAGGCACAAGTACATTTAAAAAGGGGCACATAAAATGCACAAGTACATTTAAAAAGGGGCACATAAAAGGCACAAGTACATTTAAAAAGGGGCACATAAAATGCACAAGTACATTTAAAAAGATGCACATAAAAGGCACAAGTACATTTAAAAAGGGGCACATAAAAGGCGCAAATAAAAGGCACAAGTACATTTGAAAAGGGGCACATAAAGGGGCAAAAGTACATTTAAAAAGGTGCAAATAAAAGGCACAAGTACATTTAAAAAGGGGCACATAAAAGGCACAAGTACATTTAAAAAGGGGCACATAAAATGCACAAGTACATTTGAAAAGGGGCACATAAAAGGCACAAGTACATTTAAAAAGGGGCACATAAAAGGTGCAAATAAAAGGCGCAAGTACATTTAAAAAGGGGCACATAAAATACACAAGTACATTTAAAAAGGGTGCACGTAAATGGCGCAAGTACATTTAAAAAGGGGCACACAAAAGGCACAAGTACATTTAAAAATGGGCACATAAAAGGCGCAAATAAAAAGCACAAGTACATTTAAAAAGGGGCACATAAAAGGCGCAAGTACATTTAAAAAGGGGCACATAAAAGGCACAAGTACATTTAAAAAGGGGCACATAAAAGGTGCAAATAAAAGGCACAAGTACATTTAAAAAGGGTCACATAAAAGGCACAAGTACATTTAAAAAGGGGCACATAAAATGCACAAGTACATTTAAAAAGGAGCACATAAAATGCACAAGTACATTTAAAAAGGGGCACATAAAAGGCACAAGTACATTTAAAAATGGGCATAAAATGCACAAGTACATTTAAAAAGGGGCACATAAAAGGCACAAGTACATTTAAAAAGGGGCACATAAAATGCACAAGTACATTTAAAAAGGGGCACATAAAATGCACAAGTACATTTAAAAAGGGGCACATAAAAGGCACAAGTACATTTAAAAATGGGCACATAAAAGGTGCAAATAAAAGGCACAAGTACATTTAAAAAGGGGCACATAAAAGGCACAAGTACATTTAAAAAGGGGCACATAAAATGCACAAGTACATTTAAAAAGGGGCACATAAAAGGCACAAGTACATTTAAAAAGGGGCACATAAAATGCACAAGTACATTTAAAAAGATGCACATAAAAGGCACAAGTACATTTAAAAAGGGGCACATAAAAGGCGCAAATAAAAGGCACAAGTACATTTGAAAAGGGGCACATAAAGGGGCAAAAGTACATTTAAAAAGGGGCACATAAAAGGCACAAGTACATTTTTAAAAAGGGGCACATAAAATGCACTAGTACATTTAAAAAGAGGCACATAAAATGCACAAGTAGATTTAAAAATTGGAAAATAAAAAGCACAAGTACATTTAAAAAGGGACACATAAAAGGCACAAGTACATTTAAAAAGGGGCACATAAAAGGCACTAGTACATTTAAAAAGGGGCACATAAAAGGCGCAAGTACATTTAAAAAGGGGCACATAAAAGGTGCAAGTACATTGAAATAGGGGCACTTAAAAGGCGCAAGTACATTTAAAAAGGGGCACATAAAAGGCACAAATAAAAGGCACAAGTACATTTAAAAAGGGGCAAATAAAAGGCACACGTACATTTAAAAATGGGCACATAAAAGGCGCAAATAAAAGGCACAAGTACATTTAAAAAGGGGCACATAAAAGGCATCAGTACATTTAAAACGGGGCACATAAAAAGGCACAAGTACATTTAAAAAGGGGCACATAAAAGGCACAAGTACATTTAAAAAGGGGCACATAAAAGGCGCAAGTACATTTAAAAATTGACACATAAAAGGCGCAAATAAAAGGCACAAGTACATTTAAAAAGGGGCACATAAAATGCACAAGTACATTTAAAAAATGGCACATAAAAGGCACAAGTACATTTAAAAAGGGGCACATAAAAGGTGCAAATAAAAGGCACAAGTACATTTAAAAAGGGGCACATAAAATGCACAAGTACATTTAAAAAGGGGAAAATAAAAGGCACAAGTACATTTAAAAAGGGTGCACATAAATGGCACAAGTACATTTAAAAAGGGGCACACAAAAGGCACAAGTACATTTAAAAAGGGGAACATAAAAGGCGCAAATAAAAGGCACAAGTACATTTAAAAAGGGGCACATAAAAGGCACAAGTACATTTAAAAAGGGTAACATAAAATACACAAGTACATTTAAAAAGGGTGCACATAAATGGTGCAAGTACATTTAAAAAGGGGCACACAAAAGGCACAAGTACATTTAAAAAGGGGCACATAAAAGGCGCAAATAAAAAGCACAAGTACATTTACAAAGGGGCACATAAAATGCACTAGTACATTTAAAAAGAGGCACATAAAATGCACAAGTAGATTTAAAAAGGGGAAAATAAAAAGCACAAGTACATTTAAAAAGGGACACATAAAAGGCACAAGTACATTTAAAAAGGGGCACATAAAAGGCACTAGTACATTTAAAAAGGGGCACATAAAAGGCGTAAGTACATTTAAAAAGGGGCACATAAAAGGCGTAAGTACATTTAAAAAGGGACACATAAAAGGCGCAAGTACATTTAAAAAGGGGCACATAAAAGGTGCAAGTACATTGAAATGGGGGCACTTAAAAGGCGCAAGTACATTTAAAAAGGGGCACATAAAAGGCACAAATAAAAGGCACAAGTAGTTTTAAAAAGGGGCAAATAAAAGGCACACGTACATTTAAAAATGGGCACATAAAAGGCGCAAATAAAAGGCACCAGTACATTTAAAAAGGGGCACATAAAAGGCACCAGTACATTTAAAAAGGGGCACATAAAAGGCGTAAGTACATTTAAAAAGGGGCACATAAAAGGCGCAAGTACATTTAAAAAGGGGCACATAAAAGGTGCAAGTACATTGAAATAGGGGCACTTAAAAGGCGCAAGTACATTTAAAAAGGGGCACATAAAAGGCACAAATAAAAGGCACACGTACATTTAAAAATGGGCACATAAAAGGCGCAAATAAAAGGCACCAGTACATTTAAAAAGGGGCACATAAAAGGCACCAGTACATTTAAAAAGGGGCACATAAAAGGCACAAGTACATTTAAAAAGGGGAAAATAAAAGGCACAAGTACATTTAAAAAGGGGCACATAAATGGCGCAAGTACATTTAAAAAGGGGCACACAAAAGGCACAAGTACATTTAAAAAGGGGCACATAAAAGGCACAAGTACATTTAAAAAGGGGCACATAAAAGGCACAAGTACATTTAAAAAGGGGCACATAAAATGCACAAGTACATTTAAAAAGGGTAACATAAAATACACAAGTACATTTAAAAAGGGTGCACATAAATGGCGCAAGTACATTTAAAAAGGGGCACACAAAAGGCACAAGTACATTTAAAAAGGGGCACATAAAAGGCGCAAATAAAAAGCACAAGTACATTTAAAAAGGGGCACATAAAAGGCGCAAGTACATTTAAAAAGGGGCACATAAAAGGCACAAGTACATTTAAAAAGGGGCACATAAAAGGTGCAAATAAAAGGCACAAGTACATTTAAAAAGGGGCACATAAAAGGCACAAGTACATTTAAAAAGGGGCACATAAAATGCACAAGTACATTTAAAAAGGGGCACATAAAAGGTGCAAATAAAAGGCACAAGTACATTTAAAAAGGGGCACATAAAAGGCACAAGTACATTTAAAAAGGGGCACATAAAATGCACAAGTACATTTAAAAAGGGGCACATAAAAGGCACAAGTACATTTAAAAAGGGGCACATAAAAGGTGCAAATAAAAGGCGCAAGTACATTTAAAAAGGGGCACATAAAATACACAAGTACATTTAAAAAGGGTGCACATAAATGGCGCAAGTACATTTAAAAAGGGGCACACAAAAGGCACAAGTACATTTAAAAATGGGCACATAAAAGGCGCAAATAAAAAGCACAAGTACATTTAAAAAGGGGCACATAAAAGGCGCAAGTACATTTAAAAAGGGGCACATAAAAGGCACAAGTACATTTAAAAAGGGGCACATAAAAGGTGCAAATAAAAGGCACAAGTACATTTAAAAAGGGTCACATAAAAGGCACAAGTACATTTAAAAAGGGGCACATAAAATGCACAAGTACATTTAAAAAGGGGCACATAAAAGGCACAAGTACATTTAAAAAGGGGCACATAAAATGCACAAGTACATTTAAAAAGGGGCACATAAAATGCACAAGTACATTTAAAAAGGGGCACATAAAAGGCACAAGTACATTTAAAAAGGGGCACATAAAAGGTGCAAATAAAATGCACAAGTACATTTAAAAAGGGGCACATAAAAGGCACAAGTACATTTAAAAAGGGGCACATAAAATGCACAAGTACATTTAAAAAGATGCACATAAAAGGCACAAGTACATTTAAAAAGGGGCACATAAAAGGCGCAAATAAAAGGCACAAGTACATTTGAAAAGGGGCACATAAAGGGGCAAAAGTACATTTAAAAAGGGGCACATAAAAGGCACAAGTACATTTTTAAAAAGGGGCACATAAAATGCACTAGTACATTTAAAAAGAGGCACATAAAATGCACAAGTAGATTTAAAAATTGGAAAATAAAAAGCACAAGTACATTTAAAAAGGGACACATAAAAGGCACAAGTACATTTAAAAAGGGGCACATAAAAGGCACTAGTACATTTAAAAAGGGGCACATAAAAGGCGCAAGTACATTTAAAAAGGGGCACATAAAAGGTGCAAGTACATTGAAATAGGGGCACTTAAAAGGCGCAAGTACATTTAAAAAGGGGCACATAAAAGGCACAAATAAAAGGCACAAGTACATTTAAAAAGGGGCAAATAAAAGGCACACGTACATTTAAAAATGGGCACATAAAAGGCGCAAATAAAAGGCACAAGTACATTTAAAAAGGGGCACATAAAAAGGCACAAGTACATTTAAAAAGGGGCACATAAAAGGCACAAGTACATTTAAAAAGGGGCACATAAAAGGCGCAAGTACATTTAAAAATTGACACATAAAAGGCGCAAATAAAAGGCACAAGTACATTTAAAAAGGGGCACATAAAATGCACAAGTACATTTAAAAAATGGCACATAAAAGGCACAAGTACATTTAAAAAGGGGCACATAAAAGGTGCAAATAAAAGGCACAAGTACATTTAAAAAGGGGCACATAAAATGCACAAGTACATTTAAAAAGGGGAAAATAAAAGGCACAAGTACATTTAAAAAGGGTGCACATAAATGGCACAAGTACATTTAAAAAGGGGCACACAAAAGGCACAAGTACATTTAAAAAGGGGCACATAAAAGGCGCAAATAAAAGGCACAAGTACATTTAAAAAGGGGCACATAAAAGGCACAAGTACATTTAAAAAGGGTAACATAAAATACACAAGTACATTTAAAAAGGGTGCACATAAATGGTGCAAGTACATTTAAAAAGGGGCACACAAAAGGCACAAGTACATTTAAAAAGGGGCACATAAAAGGCGCAAATAAAAAGCACAAGTACATTTACAAAGGGGCACATAAAATGCACTAGTACATTTAAAAAGAGGCACATAAAATGCACAAGTAGATTTAAAAAGGGGAAAATAAAAAGCACAAGTACATTTAAAAAGGGACACATAAAAGGCACAAGTACATTTAAAAAGGGGCACATAAAAGGCACTAGTACATTTAAAAAGGGGCACATAAAAGGCGTAAGTACATTTAAAAAGGGGCACATAAAAGGCGTAAGTACATTTAAAAAGGGACACATAAAAGGCGCAAGTACATTTAAAAAGGGGCACATAAAAGGTGCAAGTACATTGAAATGGGGGCACTTAAAAGGCGCAAGTACATTTAAAAAGGGGCACATAAAAGGCACAAATAAAAGGCACAAGTACTTTTAAAAAGGGGCAAATAAAAGGCACACGTACATTTAAAAATGGGCACATAAAAGGCGCAAATAAAAGGCACCAGTACATTTAAAAAGGGGCACATAAAAGGCACCAGTACATTTAAAAAGGGGCACATAAAAGGCGTAAGTACATTTAAAAAGGGGCACATAAAAGGCGCAAGTACATTTAAAAAGGGGCACATAAAAGGTGCAAGTACATTGAAATAGGGGCACTTAAAAGGCGCAAGTACATTTAAAAAGGGGCACATAAAAGGCACAAATAAAAGGCACACGTACATTTAAAAATGGGCACATAAAAGGCGCAAATAAAAGGCACCAGTACATTTAAAAAGGGGCACATAAAAGGCACCAGTACATTTAAAAAGGGGCACATAAAAGGCACAAGTACATTTAAAAAGGCACATAAAAGGCACAAGTACATTTTTAAAAAGGGGCACATAAAATGCACAAGTACATTTAAAAAGGGGAAAATAAAAGGCACAAGTACATTTAAAAAGGGGCACATAAATGGCGCAAGTACATTTAAAAAGGGGCACACAAAAGGCACAAGTACATTTAAAAAGGGGCACATAAAAGGCACAAGTACATTTAAAAAGGGGCACATAAAAGGCACAAGTACATTTAAAAAGGGGCACATAAAATGCACAAGTACATTTAAAAAGGGTAACATAAAATACACAAGTACATTTAAAAAGGGTGCACATAAATGGCGCAAGTACATTTAAAAAGGGGCACACAAAAGGCACAAGTACATTTAAAAAGGGGCACATAAAAGGCGCAAATAAAAAGCACAAGTACATTTAAAAAGGGGCACATAAAAGGCGCAAGTACATTTAAAAAGGGGCACATAAAAGGCACAAGTACATTTAAAAAGGGGCACATAAAAGGTGCAAATAAAAGGCACAAGTACATTTAAAAAGGGGCACATAAAAGGCACAAGTACATTTAAAAAGGGGCACATAAAATGCACAAGTACATTTAAAAAGGGGCACATAAAAGGTGCAAATAAAAGGCACAAGTACATTTAAAAAGGGGCACATAAAAGGCACAAGTACATTTAAAAAGGGGCACATAAAATGCACAAGTACATTTAAAAAGGGGCACATAAAAGGCACAAGTACATTTAAAAAGGGGCACATAAAAGGTGCAAATAAAAGGCGCAAGTACATTTAAAAAGGGGCACATAAAATACACAAGTACATTTAAAAAGGGTGCACATAAATGGCGCAAGTACATTTAAAAAGGGGCACACAAAAGGCACAAGTACATTTAAAAATGGGCACATAAAAGGCGCAAATAAAAAGCACAAGTACATTTAAAAAGGGGCACATAAAAGGCGCAAGTACATTTAAAAAGGGGCACATAAAAGGCACAAGTACATTTAAAAAGGGGCACATAAAAGGTGCAAATAAAAGGCACAAGTACATTTAAAAAGGGTCACATAAAAGGCACAAGTACATTTAAAAAGGGGCACATAAAATGCACAAGTACATTTAAAAAGGGGCACATAAAAGGCACAAGTACATTTAAAAAGGGGCACATAAAATGCACAAGTACATTTAAAAAGGGGCACATAAAATGCACAAGTACATTTAAAAAGGGGCACATAAAAGGCACAAGTACATTTAAAAAGGGGCACATAAAAGGTGCAAATAAAAGGCACAAGTACATTTAAAAAGGGGCACATAAAAGGCACAAGTACATTTAAAAAGGGGCACATAAAATGCACAAGTACATTTAAAAAGGGGCACATAAAAGGCACAAGTACATTTAAAAAGGGGCACATAAAATGCACAAGTACATTTAAAAAGATGCACATAAAAGGCACAAGTACATTTAAAAAGGGGCACATAAAAGGCGCAAATAAAAGGCACAAGTACATTTGAAAAGGGGCACATAAAGGGGCAAAAGTACATTTAAAAAGGGGCACATAAAAGGCACAAGTACATTTTTAAAAAGGGGCACATAAAATGCACTAGTACATTTAAAAAGAGGCACATAAAATGCACAAGTAGATTTAAAAATTGGAAAATAAAAAGCACAAGTACATTTAAAAAGGGACACATAAAAGGCACAAGTACATTTAAAAAGGGGCACATAAAAGGCACTAGTACATTTAAAAAGGGGCACATAAAAGGCGCAAGTACATTTAAAAAGGGGCACATAAAAGGTGCAAGTACATTGAAATAGGGGCACTTAAAAGGCGCAAGTACATTTAAAAAGGGGCACATAAAAGGCACAAATAAAAGGCACAAGTACATTTAAAAAGGGGCAAATAAAAGGCACACGTACATTTAAAAATGGGCACATAAAAGGCGCAAATAAAAGGCACAAGTACATTTAAAAAGGGGCACATAAAAGGCATCAGTACATTTAAAAAGGGGCACATAAAAAGGCACAAGTACATTTAAAAAGGGGCACATAAAAGGCACAAGTACATTTAAAAAGGGGCACATAAAAGGCGCAAGTACATTTTAAAATTGACACATAAAAGGCGCAAATAAAAGGCACAAGTACATTTAAAAAGGGGCACATAAAATGCACAAGTACATTTAAAAAATGGCACATAAAAGGCACAAGTACATTTAAAAAGGGGCACATAAAAGGTGCAAATAAAAGGCACAAGTACATTTAAAAAGGGGCACATAAAATGCACAAGTACATTTAAAAAATGGCACATAAAAGGCACAAGTACATTTAAAAAGGGGCACATAAAAGGCACTAGTACATTTAAAAAGGGGCACATAAAAGGCGTAAGTACATTTAAAAAGGGACACATAAAAGGCACAAGTACATTTAAAAAGGGGCACATAAAAGGCACAAGTACATTTAAAAAGGGGCACATAAAAGGCACAAGTACATTTAAAAAGGGGCACATAAAAGGCACAAGTACATTTAAAAAGGGGCACATAAAAGGCACAAGTACATTTAAAAAAGGACACATAAAAGGTGCAAGTACATTTAAAAAGGGGCACATAAAAGGTGCAAGTACATTTAAAAAGGGGCAAATAAAAGGCACAAGTACATTTAAAAATGGGCACATAAAAGGCGCAAATAAAAGGCACAAGTACATTTAAAAAGGGGCACATAAAAGGCACAAGTACATTTAAAAAGGGGCACATAAAAGGCACAAGTACATTTTTAAAAAAGGGGCACAAAAAATGCACAAGTACATTTAAAAAGGGGCATATAAAAAGGCACAAGTACATTTAAAAAGGGGCACATAAAAGGCACAAGTACATTTATAAAGGGGAAAATAAAAGGCACAAGTACATTTAAAAAGTGGCACATAAAATTCACAAGTACATTTAAAAAGGAGAAAATAAAAGGCACAAGTACATTTAAAAAGGGGCACATAAAAGGCACAAGTTCATTTAAAAAGGGGCACATAAAAGGCGCAAGTACATTTAAAAAGGGGCAAATAAAAGGCACAAGTACATTTAAAAAGGGGCACATAAAAGGCGCAAATAAAAGGCACAAGTACATTTAAAAAGGGGCACATAAAAGGCACAAGTACATTTAAAAAGGGGCACATAAAAGGCGTAAGTACATTTAAAAAGGGACACATAAAAGGCGCAAGTACATTTAAAAAGGGGCACATAAAAGGTGCAAGTACATTTAAATAGGGGCACTTAAAAGGCGCAAGTACATTTAAAAAGGGGCACATAAAAGGCACAAATAAAAGGCACAAGTACATTTAAAAAGGGGCACTTAAAAGGCACACGTACATTTAAAAATGGGCACATAAAAGGCACAAGTACATTTAAAAAGGGGCACATAAAAGGCACAAGTACATTTAAAAAGGGGCACATAAAAGGCACAAGTACATTTAAAAAGGGGCACATAAAAGGCACAAGTACATTTTAAAAAGGACACATAAAAGGTGCAAGTACATTTAAAAAGGGGCACATAAAAGGTGCAAGTACATTTAAATAGGGGCACTTAAAAGGCGCAAGTACATTTAAAAAGGGGCACATAAAAGGCACAAGTACATTTAAAAAGGGGCAAATAAAAGGCACAAGTACATTTAAAAATGGGCACATAAAAGGCGCAAATAAAAGGCACAAGTACATTTAAAAAGGGGCACATAAAAGGCACAAGTACATTTAAAAAGGGGCACATAAAAGTCACAAGTACATTTTTAAAAAAGGGGCACAAAAAATGCACAAGTACATTTAAAAAGGGGCACATAAATGGCGCAAGTACATTTAAAAAGGGGCATATAAAAAGGCACAATACATTTAAAAAGGGGCACATAAAAGGCACAAGTACATTTATAAAGGGGAAAATAAAAGGCACAAGTACATTTAAAAAGGGGCACATGAAATTCACAAGTACATTTAAAAAGGAGAAAATAAAAGGCACAAGTACATTTAAAAAGGGGCACATAAAAGGCACAAGTACATTTAGAAAGGGGCCCATAAAAGGCACAAGTACATTTAAAAAGGGGCACATAAAAGGCGCAAGTACATTTAAAAAGGGGGCAAATAAAAGGCACAAGTACATTTAAAAAGGGGCACATAAAAGGCGCAAATAAAAGGCACAAGTACATTTAAAAAGGGTCACATAAAAGGCACAAGTACATTTAAAAAGGGGCACATAAAAAGGCACAAGTACATTTAAAAAGGGGCACATAAAAGGCACAAGTATATTTTTAAAAAGGGGCACATAAAATGCACAAGTACATTTAAAAAGGGGAAAATAAAAGGCACAAGTACATTTAAAAAGGGGCACATACATCTCGCAAGTACATTTAAAAAGGGGCACACAAAAGGCACAAGTACATTTAAAAAGGGGCACATAAAAGGCGCAAATAAAAGGCACAAGTACATTTAAAAAGGGGCACATAAAAGGCACAAATACATTTAAAAAGGGGGCACATAAAATGCACAGGTACATTTAAAAAGGGTAACATAAAATGCCCAAGTACATTTAAAAAGGGGCACATAAATGGCGCAAGTAAATTTAAAAAGGGGCACACAAAAGGCACAAGTACATTTAAAAAGGGGCACATAAAAGGTGCAAATAAAAGGCACAAGTACATTTAAAAAGGGGCACATAAAAGGCACAAGTACATTTAAAAAGGGGCACATAAAAGGCACAAGTACATTTAAAAAGTTGCACATAAAAGGCACAAGTACATTTAAAAAGTTGCACATAAAAGGCACAAGTACATTTAAAAAGGAGAAAATAAAAGGCACAAGTACATTTAAAAAGGGGCACATAAAAGGCACAAGTACATTTAGAAAGGGGCCCATAAAAGGAAAGTACATTTAAAAAGGGGCACATAAAAGGCGCAACTACATTTAAAAAGGGGCAATTAAAAGGCACAAGTACATTTAAAAAGGGGCACATAAAAGGCGCAAATAAAAGGCACAAGTACATTTAAAAAGGGGTACATAAAAAGGCACAAGTACATTTAAAAAGGGGCACATAAAAGGCGCAAATAAAAGGCACAAGTACATTTAAAAAGGGGCACATAAAAGGCACAAGTACATTTAAAAAGGGTAACATAAAATACACAAGTACATTTAAAAAGGGTGCACATAAATGGTGCAAGTACATTTAAAAAGGGGCACACAAAAGGCACAAGTACATTTAAAAAGGGGCACATAAAAGGCGCAAATAAAAAGCACAAGTACATTTAAAAAGGGGCACATAAAATGCACTAGTACATTTAAAAAGAGGCACATAAAATGCACAAGTAGATTTAAAAAGGGGAAAATAAAAAGCACAAGTACATTTAAAAAGGGACACATAAAAGGCACAAGTACATTTAAAAAGGGGCACATAAAAGGCACTAGTACATTTAAAAAGGGGCACATAAAAGGCGTAAGTACATTTAAAAAGGGGCACATAAAAGGCGTAAGTACATTTAAAAAGGGACACATAAAAGGCGCAAGTACATTTAAAAAGGGGCACATAAAAGGTGCAAGTACATTGAAATGGGGGCACTTAAAAGGCACACGTACATTTAAAAATGGGCACATAAAAGGCGCAAATAAAAGGCACCAGTACATTTAAAAAGGGGCACATAAAAGGCACCAGTACATTTAAAAAGGGGCACATAAAAGGCGTAAGTACATTTAAAAAGGGGCACATAAAAGGCGCAAGTACATTTAAAAAGGGGCACATAAAAGGTGCAAGTACATTGAAATAGGGGCACTTAAAAGGCGCAAGTACATTTAAAAAGGGGCACATAAAAGGCACAAATAAAAGGCACACGTACATTTAAAAATGGGCACATAAAAGGCGCAAATAAAAGGCACCAGTACATTTAAAAAGGGGCACATAAAAGGCACCAGTACATTTAAAAAGGGGCACATAAAAGGCACGAGTACATTTATAAAGGCACATAAAAGGCACAAGTACATTTTTAAAAAGGGGCACATAAAATGCACAAGTACATTTAAAAAGGGGAAAATAAAAGGCACAAGTACATTTAAAAAGGGGCACATAAATGGCGCAAGTACATTTAAAAAGGGGCACACAAAAGGCACAAGTACATTTAAAAAGGGGCACATAAAAGGCACAAGTACATTTAAAAAGGGGCACATAAAAGGCACAAGTACATTTAAAAAGGGGCACATAAAATGCACAAGTACATTTAAAAAGGGTAACATAAAATACACAAGTACATTTAAAAAGGGTGCACATAAATGGCGCAAGTACATTTAAAAAGGGGCACACAAAAGGCACAAGTACATTTAAAAAGGGGCACATAAAAGGCGCAAATAAAAAGCACAAGTACATTTAAAAAGGGGCACATAAAAGGCGCAAGTACATTTAAAAAGGGGCACATAAAAGGCACAAGTACATTTAAAAAGGGGAACATAAAAGGTGCAAATAAAAGGCACAAGTACATTTAAAAAGGGGCACATAAAAGGCACAAGTACATTTAAAAAGGGGCACATAAAATGCACAAGTACATTTAAAAAGGGGCACATAAAAGGCACAAGTACATTTAAAAAGTTGCACATAAAAGGCACAAGTACATTTAAAAAGGAGAAAATAAAAGGCACAAGTACATTTAAAAAGGGGCACATAAAAGGCACAAGTACATTTAGAAAGGGGCCCATAAAAGGAAAGTACATTTAAAAAGGGGCACATAAAAGGCGCAACTACATTTAAAAAGGGGCAATTAAAAGGCACAAGTACATTTAAAAAGGGGCACATAAAAGGCGCAAATAAAAGGCACAAGTACATTTAAAAAGGGGTACATAAAAAGGCACAAGTACATTTAAAAAGGGGCACATAAAAGGCGCAAATAAAAGGCACAAGTACATTTAAAAAGGGGCACATAAAAGGCACAAGTACATTTAAAAAGGGTAACATAAAATACACAAGTACATTTAAAAAGGGTGCACATAAATGGTGCAAGTACATTTAAAAAGGGGCACACAAAAGGCACAAGTACATTTAAAAAGGGGCACATAAAAGGCGCAAATAAAAAGCACAAGTACATTTAAAAAGGGGCACATAAAATGCACTAGTACATTTAAAAAGAGGCACATAAAATGCACAAGTAGATTTAAAAAGGGGAAAATAAAAAGCACAAGTACATTTAAAAAGGGACACATAAAAGGCACAAGTACAATTAAAAAGGGGCACATAAAAGGCACTAGTACATTTAAAAAGGGGCACATAAAAGGCGTAAGTACATTTAAAAAGGGGCACATAAAAGGCGTAAGTACATTTAAAAAGGGACACATAAAAGGCGCAAGTACATTTAAAAAGGGGCACATAAAAGGTGCAAGTACATTGAAATGGGGGCACTTAAAAGGCGTAAGTACATTTAAAAAGGGGCACATAAAAGGCGTAAGTACATTTAAAAAGGGACACATAAAAGGCGCAAGTACATTTAAAAAGGGGCACATAAAAGGTGCAAGTACATTGAAATGGGGGCACTTAAAAGGCGTAAGTACATTTAAAAAGGGACACATAAAAGGCGCAAGTACATTTAAAAAGGGGCACATAAAAGGTGCAAGTACATTGAAATGGGGGCACTTAAAAGGCACAAGTACATTTAAAAAGGGGCAAATAAAAGGCACACGTACATTTAAAAATGGGCACATAAAAGGCGCAAATAAAAGGCACCAGTACATTTAAAAAGGGGCACATAAAAGGCACCAGTACATTTAAAAAGGGGCACATAAAAGGCGTAAGTACATTTAAAAAGGGGCACATAAAAGGCGCAAGTACATTTAAAAAGGGGCACATAAAAGGTGCAAGTACATTGAAATAGGGGCACTTAAAAGGCGCAAGTACATTTAAAAAGGGGCACATAAAAGGCACAAATAAAAGGCACACGTACATTTAAAAATGGGCACATAAAAGGCGCAAATAAAAGGCACCAGTACATTTAAAAAGGGGCACATAAAAGGCACCAGTACATTTAAAAAGGGGCACATAAAAGGCACAAGTACATTTATAAAGGCACATAAAAGGCACAAGTACATTTTTAAAAAGGGGCACATAAAATGCACAAGTACATTTAAAAAGGGGAAAATAAAAGGCACAAGTACATTTAAAAAGGGGCACATAAATGGCGCAAGTACATTTAAAAAGGGGCACACAAAAGGCACAAGTACATTTAAAAAGGGGCACATAAAAGGCACAAGTACATTTAAAAAGGGGCACATAAAAGGCACAAGTACATTTAAAAAGGGGCACATAAAATGCACAAGTACATTTAAAAAGGGTAACATAAAATACACAAGTACATTTAAAAAGGGTGCACATAAATGGCGCAAGTACATTTAAAAAGGGGCACACAAAAGGCACAAGTACATTTAAAAAGGGGCACATAAAAGGCGCAAATAAAAAGCACAAGTACATTTAAAAAGGGGCACATAAAAGGCGCAAGTACATTTAAAAAGGGGCACATAAAAGGCACAAGTACATTTAAAAAGGGGAACATAAAAGGTGCAAATAAAAGGCACAAGTACATTTAAAAAGGGGCACATAAAAGGCACAAGTACATTTAAAAAGGGGCACATAAAATGCACAAGTACATTTAAAAAGGGGCACATAAAAGGCACAAGTACATTTAAAAAGTTGCACATAAAAGGCACAAGTACATTTAAAAAGGAGAAAATAAAAGGCACAAGTACATTTAAAAAGGGGCACATAAAAGGCACAAGTACATTTAGAAAGGGGCCCATAAAAGGAAAGTACATTTAAAAAGGGGCACATAAAAGGCGCAACTACATTTAAAAAGGGGCAATTAAAAGGCACAAGTACATTTAAAAAGGGGCACATAAAAGGCGCAAATAAAAGGCACAAGTACATTTAAAAAGGGGTACATAAAAAGGCACAAGTACATTTAAAAAGGGGCACATAAAAGGCGCAAATAAAAGGCACAAGTACATTTAAAAAGGGGCACATAAAAGGCACAAGTACATTTAAAAAGGGTAACATAAAATACACAAGTACATTTAAAAAGGGTGCACATAAATGGTGCAAGTACATTTAAAAAGGGGCACACAAAAGGCACAAGTACATTTAAAAAGGGGCACATAAAAGGCGCAAATAAAAAGCACAAGTACATTTAAAAAGGGGCACATAAAATGCACTAGTACATTTAAAAAGAGGCACATAAAATGCACAAGTAGATTTAAAAAGGGGAAAATAAAAAGCACAAGTACATTTAAAAAGGGACACATAAAAGGCACAAGTACATTTAAAAAGGGGCACATAAAAGGCACTAGTACATTTAAAAAGGGGCACATAAAAGGCGTAAGTACATTTAAAAAGGGGCACATAAAAGGCGTAAGTACATTTAAAAAGGGACACATAAAAGGCGCAAGTACATTTAAAAAGGGGCACATAAAAGGTGCAAGTACATTGAAATGGGGGCACTTAAAAGGCGCAAGTACATTTAAAAAGGGGCACATAAAAGGCACAAATAAAAGGCACAAGTACATTTAAAAAGGGGCAAATAAAAGGCACACGTACATTTAAAAATGGGCACATAAAAGGCGCAAATAAAAGGCACCAGTACATTTAAAAAGGGGCACATAAAAGGCACCAGTACATTTAAAAAGGGGCACATAAAAGGCGTAAGTACATTTAAAAAGGGGCACATAAAAGGCGCAAGTACATTTAAAAAGGGGCACATAAAAGGTGCAAGTACATTGAAATAGGGGCACTTAAAAGGCGCAAGTACATTTAAAAAGGGGCACATAAAAGGCACAAATAAAAGGCACACGTACATTTAAAAATGGGCACATAAAAGGCGCAAATAAAAGGCACCAGTACATTTAAAAAGGGGCACATAAAAGGCACCAGTACATTTAAAAAGGGGCACATAAAAGGCACAAGTACATTTATAAAGGCACATAAAAGGCACAAGTACATTTTTAAAAAGGGGCACATAAAATGCACAAGTACATTTAAAAAGGGGAAAATAAAAGGCACAAGTACATTTAAAAAGGGGCACATAAATGGCGCAAGTACATTTAAAAAGGGGCACACAAAAGGCACAAGTACATTTAAAAAGGGGCACATAAAAGGCACAAGTACATTTAAAAAGGGGCACATAAAAGGCACAAGTACATTTAAAAAGGGGCACATAAAATGCACAAGTACATTTAAAAAGGGTAACATAAAATACACAAGTACATTTAAAAAGGGTGCACATAAATGGCGCAAGTACATTTAAAAAGGGGCACACAAAAGGCACAAGTACATTTAAAAAGGGGCACATAAAAGGCGCAAATAAAAAGCACAAGTACATTTAAAAAGGGGCACATAAAAGGCGCAAGTACATTTAAAAAGGGGCACATAAAAGGCACAAGTACATTTAAAAAGGGGAACATAAAAGGTGCAAATAAAAGGCACAAGTACATTTAAAAAGGGGCACATAAAAGGCACAAGTACATTTAAAAAGGGGCACATAAAATGCACAAGTACATTTAAAAAGGGGCACATAAAAGGTGCAAATAAAAGGCACAAGTACATTTAAAAAGGGGCACATAAAAGGCACAAGTACATTTAAAAAGGGGCACATAAAATGCACAAGTACATTTAAAAAGGGGCACATAAAAGGCACAAGTACATTGAAATAGGGGCACTTAAAAGGCGCAAGTACATTTAAAAAGGGGCACATAAAAGGCACAAATAAAAGGCACACGTACATTTAAAAATGGTCACATAAAAGGCGCAAATAAAAGGCACCAGTACATTTAAAAAGGGGCACATAAAAGGCACCAGTACATTTAAAAAGGGGCACATAAAAGGCACAAGTACATTTAAAAAGGCACATAAAAGGCACAAGTACATTTTTAAAAAGGGGCACATAAAATGCACAAGTACATTTAAAAAGGGGAAAATAAAAGGCACAAGTACATTTAAAAAGGGGCACATAAATGGCGCAAGTACATTTAAAAAGGGGCACACAAAAGGCACAAGTACATTTAAAAAGGGGCACATAAAAGGCACAAGTACATTTAAAAAGGGGCACATAAAAGGCACAAGTACATTTAAAAAGGGGCACATTAAATGCACAAGTACATTTAAAAAGGGTAACATAAAATACACAAGTACATTTAAAAAGGGTGCACATAAATGGCGCAAGTACATTTAAAAAGGGGCACACAAAAGGCACAAGTACATTTAAAAAGGGGCACATAAAAGGCGCAAATAAAAAGCACAAGTACATTTAAAAAGGGGCACATAAAAGGCGCAAGTACATTTAAAAAGGGGCACATAAAAGGCACAAGTACATTTAAAAAGGGGAACATAAAAGGTGCAAATAAAAGGCACAAGTACATTTAAAAAGGGGCACATAAAAGGCACAAGTACATTTAAAAAGGGGCACATAAAATGCACAAGTACATTTAAAAAGGGGCACATAAAAGGTGCAAATAAAAGGCACAAGTACATTTAAAAAGGGGCACATAAAAGGCACAAGTACATTTAAAAAGGGGCACATAAAATGCACAAGTACATTTAAAAAGGGGCACATAAAATGCACAAGTACATTTAAAAAGGGGCACATAAAAGGCACAAGTACATTTAAAAAGGGGCACATAAAAGGTGCAAATAAAAGGCGCAAGTACATTTAAAAAGGGGCACATAAAATACACAAGTACATTTAAAAAGGGTGCACATAAATGGCGCAAGTACATTTAAAAAGGGGCACACAAAAGGCACAAGTACATTTAAAAATGGGCACATAAAAGGCGCAAATAAAAAGCACCAGTACATTTAAAAAGGGGCACATAAAAGGCGCAAGTACATTTAAAAAGGGGCACATAAAAGGCACAAGTACATTTAAAAAGGGGCACATAAAAGGTGCAAATAAAAGGCACAAGTACATTTAAAAAGGGTCACATAAAAGGCACAAGTACATTTAAAAAGGGGCACATAAAATGCACAAGTACATTTAAAAAGGGGCACATAAAAGGCACAAGTACATTTAAAAAGGGGCACATAAAATGCACAAGTACATTTAAAAAGGGCACATAAAATGCACAAGTACATTTAAAAAGGGGCACATAAAAGGCACAAGTACATTTAAAAAGGGGCACATAAAAGGTGCAAATAAAAGGCGCAAGTACATTTAAAAAGGGGCACATAAAATACACAAGTACATTTAAAAAGGGTGCACATAAATGGCGCAAGTACATTTAAAAAGGGGCACACAAAAGGCACAAGTACATTTAAAAATGGGCACATAAAAGGCGCAAATAAAAAGCACAAGTACATTTAAAAAGGGGCACATAAAAGGCGCAAGTACATTTAAAAAGGGGCACATAACAGGCACAAGTACATTTAAAAAGGGGCACATAAAAGGTGCAAATAAAAGGCACAAGTACATTTAAAAAGGGTCACATAAAAGGCACAAGTACATTTAAAAAGGGGCATAAAATGCACAAGTACATTTAAAAAGGGGCATAAAAGGCACAAGTACATTTAAAAAGGGGCACATAAAAGGCACAAGTACATTTAAAAAGGGGCACATAAAATGCACAAGTACATTTAAAAAGGGGCGCATAAAAGGCACAAGTACATTTAAAAATGGGCACATAAAAGGTGCAAATAAAAGGCACAAGTACATTTAAAAAGGGGCACATAAAAGGCACAAGTACATTTAAAAAGGGGCACATAAAATGCACAAGTACATTTAAAAAGGGGCACATAAAAGGCACAAGTACATTTAAAAAGGGGCACATAAAATGCACAAGTACATTTAAAAAGATGCACATAAAAGGCACAAGTACATTTAAAAAGGGGCACATAAAAGGCGCAAATAAAAGGCACAAGTACATTTGAAAAGGGGCACATAAAGGGGCAAAAGTACATTTAAAAAGGGGCACATAAAAGGCAAAAGTACATTTTTAAAAAGGGGCACATAAAATGCACTAGTACATTTAAAAAGAGGCACATAAAATGCACAAGTAGATTTAAAAATTGGAAAATAAAAAGCACAAGTACATTTAAAAAGGGACACATAAAAGGCACAAGTACATTTAAAAAGGGGCACATAAAAGGCACTAGTACATTTAAAAAGGGGCACATAAAAGGCGCAAGTACATTTAAAAAGGGGCACATAAAAGGTGCAAGTACACTGAAATAGGGGCACTTAAAAGGCGCAAGTACATTTAAAAAGGGGCACATAAAAGGCACAAATAAAAGGCACAAGTACATTTAAAAAGGGGCAAATAAAAGGCACACGTACATTTAAAAATGGGCACATAAAAGGCGCAAATAAAAGGCACAAGTACATTTAAAAAGGGGCACATAAAAGGCATCAGTACATTTAAAAAGGGGCACATAAAAAGGCACAAGTACATTTAAAAAGGGGCACATAAAAGGCACAAGTACATTTAAAAAGGGGCACATAAAAGGCGCAAGTACATTTAAAAATTGACACATAAAAGGCGCAAATAAAAGGCACAAGTACATTTAAAAAGGGGCACATAAAATGCACAAGTACATTTAAAAAATGGCACATAAAAGGCACAAGTACATTTAAAAAGGGGCACATAAAAGGTGCAAATAAAAGGCACAAGTACATTTAAAAAGGGGCACATAAAATGCACAAGTACATTTAAAAAATGGCACATAAAAGGCACAAGTACATTTAAAAAGGGGCACATAAAAGGCACTAGTACATTTAAAAAGGGGCACATAAAAGGCGTAAGTACATTTAAAAAGGGGCACATAAAAGGCACAAGTACATTTAAAAAAGGACACATAAAAGGTGCAAGTACATTTAAATGGGGCAAATAAAAGGCACAAGTACATTTAAAAATGGGCACATAAAAGGCGTAAGTACATTTAAAAAGGGTAACATAAAATACACAAGTACATTTAAAAAGGGGCACATAAAAGGCACAAGTACATTTAAAAAGGGGCACATAAAAGGCGTAAGTACATTTAAAAAGGGGCACATAAAAGGCACAAGTACATTTAAAAAAGGACACATAAAAGGTGCAAGTACATATAAAAAGGGGCACATAAAAGGCACAATTACATTTAAAAAGGGGCACATAAAATGCACAAGTACATTTAAAAAGGGTAACATAAAATACACAAGTACATTTAAAAAGGGGCACATAAAAGGCACAAGTACATTTAAAAAGGGGCACATAAAAGGTGCAAATAAAAGGCACAAGTACATTTAAAAAGGGGCACATAAAAGGCACAAGTACATTTAAAAAGGGGCACATAAAATGCACAAGTACATTTAAAAAGGGGCACATAAAAGGCGCAAGTACATTTAAAAAGGGGCACATAAAAGGCACAAGTACATTTAAAAAGGGGCACATAAAAGGTGCAAATAAAAGGCACAAGTACATTTAAAAAGGGGCACATAAAATGCACAAGTACATTTAAAAAATGGCACATAAAAGGCACAAGTACATTTAAAAAGGGGCACATAAAAGGCGCAAATAAAAGGCACAAGTACATTTGAAAAGGGGCACATAAAGGGGCAAAAGTACATTTAAAAAGGGGCACATAAAAGGCACTAGTACATTTAAAAAGAGGCACATAAAATGCACAAGTAGATTTAAAAAGGGGAAAATAAAAAGCACAAGTACATTTAAAAAGGGACACATAAAAGCCACAAGTACATTTAAAAAGGGACACATAAAAGGCGCAAGTACATTTAAAAAGGGACACATAAAAGGCGCAAGTACATTTAAAAAGGGGCACATAAAAGGTGCAAGTACATTGAAATAGGGGCACTTAAAAGGCGCAAGTACATTTAAAAAGGGGCACATAAAAGGCACAAATAAAAGGCACAAGTACATTTAAAAAGGGGCAAATAAAAGGCACACGTACATTTAAAAATGGGGCACATAAAAGGCGCAAATAAAAGGCACAAGTACATTTAAAAAGTGGCACATAAAAGGCACAAGTACATTTAAAAAGGTGCACATAAAAGGCACAAGTACATTTAAAAAGGGGCACATAAAAGGCACAAGTACATTTAAAAAAGGACACATAAAAGGTGCAAGTACATTTAAAAAGGGGCACATAAAAGGTGCAAGTACATTGAAATAGGGGCACTTAAAAGGCGCAAGTACATTTAAAAAGGGGCACATAAATGGCGCAAGTACATTTAAAAAGGGGCATATAAAAAGGCACAAGTACATTTAAAAAGGGGCACATAAAAGGCACAAGTACATTTAAAAATGGGCACATAAAAGGCGCAAATAAAAGGCACAAGTACATTTAAAAAGGGGCACATAAAAGGCACAAGTACATTTAAAAAGGGGCACATAAAAGGCACAAGTACATTTTTAAAAAAGGAGCACAAAAAATGCACAAGTACATTTAAAAAGGGGCACATAAAAGGCACAAGTACATTTATAAAGGGGAAAATAAAAGGCACAAGTACATTTAAAAAGGGGCACATAAAATTCACAAGTACATTTAAAAAGGAGAAAATAAAAGGCACAAGTACATTTAAAAAGGGGCACATAAAAGGCACAAGTACATTTAGAAAGGGGCCCATAAAAGGCACAAGTACATTTAAAAAGGGGCACATAAAAGGCGCAAGTACATTTAAAAAGGGTGCACATAAATGGCGCAAGTACATTTAAAAAGGGGCACATAAAAGGCGCAAATAAAAGGCACAAGTACATTTAAAAAGGGGCACATAAAAGGCACAAGTACATTTAAAAAGGGGCACATAAAAGGCACAAGTACATTTAAAAAGGGGCACATAAATGGTGCAAATAAAAGGCACAAGTACATTTAAAAAGGGGCACATAAAAGGCACAAGTACATTTAAAAAGGGGCACATAAAATGCACAAGTACATTTAAAAAGGGGCACATAAAAGGCGCAAGTACATTTAAAAAGGGGCACATAAAAGGCACAAGTACATTTAAAAAGGGGCACATAAAAGGTGCAAATAAAAGGCACAAGTACATTTAAAAAGGGGCACATAAAAGGCACAAGTACATTTAAAAAGGGGCACATAAAATGCACAAGTACATTTAAAAAATGGCACATAAAAGGCACAAGTACATTTAAAAAGGGGCAATTAAAAGGCACAAGTACATTTAAAAAGGGGCACATAAAAGGCGCAAATAAAAGGCACAAGTACATTTAAAAAGGGGCACATAAAAGGCACAAGTACATTTAAAAAGGCACATAAAAGGCACAAGTACATTTTTAAAAAGGGGCACATAAAATGCACAAGTACATTTAAAAAGGGGCACATAAATGGCGCAAGTACATTTAAAAAGGGGCACATAAAAGGCGCAAATAAAAGGCACAAGTACATTTAAAAAGGGGCACATAAAAGGCACAAGTACATTTAAAAAGGGGCACATAAAATGCACAAGTACATTTAAAAAGGGTAACATAAAATACACAAGTACATTTAAAAAGGGTGCACATAAATGGCGCAAGTACATTTAAAAAGGGGCACATAAAAGGTGCAAATAAAAGGCACAAGTACATTTAAAAAGGGGCACATAAAAGGCACAAGTACATTTAAAAAGGGGCACATAAAATGCACAAGTACATTTAAAAAATGGCACATAAAAGGCACACGTACATTTAAAAAGGGGCACATAAAAGGCACAAGTACATTTAAAAAGGCACATAAAAGGCACAAGTACATTTTTAAAAAGGGGCACATAAAATGCACAAGTACATTTAAAAAGGGGAAAATAAAAGGCACAAGTACATTTAAAAAGGGGCACATAAATGGCGCAAGTACATTTAAAAAGGGGCACACAAAAGGCACAAGTACATTTAAAAAGGGGCACATAAATGGCGCAAATAAAAGGCACAAGTACATTTAAAAAGGGGCACATAAAAGGCACAAGTACATTTAAAAAGGGGCACATAAAAGGCACAAGTACATTTAAAAAGGGGCACATAAAATGCACAAGTACATTTAAAAAGGGTAACATAAAATACACAAGTACATTTAAAAAGGGTGCACATAAATGGCGCAAGTACATTTAAAAAGGGGCACACAAAAGGCACAAGTACATTTAAAAAGGGGCACATAAAAGGCACAAGTACATTTAAAAAGGGGCACATAAAAGGCACAAGTACATTTAAAAAGGGGCACATAAAAGGCGCAAATAAAAGGCACAAGTACATTTGAAAAGGGGCACATAAAGGGGCAAAAGTACATTTAAAAAGGGGCACATAAAAGGCACAAGTACATTTAAAAAGGGGCACATAAAATGCACAAGTACATTTAAAAAGATGCACATAAAAGGCACAAGTACATTTAAAAAGGGGCACATAAAAGGCGCAAATAAAAGGCACAAGTACATTTTTAAAAAGGGGCACATAAAATGCACTAGTACATTTAAAAAGAGGCACATAAAATGCACAAGTAGATTTAAAAAGGGGAAAATAAAAAGCACAAGTACATTTAAAAAGGGGCACATAAATGGCGCAAGTGCATTTAAAAAGGGGCACACAAAAGGCACAAGTACATTTAAAAAGGGGCACATAAAAGGCGCAAATAAAAGGCACAAGTACATTTAAAAAGGGGCACATAAAAGGCACAAGTACATTTAAAAAGGGGCACATAAAAGGCACAAGTACATTTAAAAAGGGGCACATAAAATGCACAAGTACATTTAAAAAGGGTAACATAAAATACACAAGTACATTTAAAAAGGGTGCACATAAATGGCGCAAGTACATTTAAAAAGGGGCACACAAAAGGCACAAGTACATTTAAAAAGGGGCACATAAAAGGCACAAGTACATTTAAAAAGGGGCACAAAAAAGGCACAAGTACATTTAAAAAGGGGCACATAAAAGGCACAAGTACATTTAAAAAGGGGCACATAAAATGCACAAGTACATTTAAAAAGGGGCACATAAAAGGTGCAAATAAAAGGCACAAGTACATTTAAAAAGGGGCACATAAAAGGCACAAGTACATTTAAAAAGGGGCACATAAAATGCACAAGTACATTTAAAAAGGGGCACATAAAATGCACAAGTACATTTAAAAAGGTGGCACATAAAATGCACAAGTACATTTAAAAAGGGGCACATAAAAGGCACAAGTACATTTAAAAAGGGGCACATAAAAGGCGCAAATAAAAGGCACAAGTACATTTGAAAAGGGGCACATAAAGGGGCAAAAGTACATTTAAAAAGGGGCACATAAAAGGCACAAGTACATTTAAAAAGGGGCACATAAAATGCACAAGTACATTTAAAAAGATGCACATAAAAGGCACAAGTACATTTAAAAAGGGGCACATAAAAGGCGCAAATAAAAGGCACAAGTACATTTGAAAAGGTGCACATAAAGGGGCAAAAGTACATTTAAAAAAGGGCACATAAAAGGCACAAGTACATTTTTAAAAAGGGGCACATAAAATGCACTAGTACATTTAAAAAGAGGCACATAAAATGCACAAGTAGATTTAAAAAGGGGAAAATAAAAAGCACAAGTACATTTAAAAAGGGACACATAAAAGGCACAAGTACATTTAAAAAGGGGCACATAAAAGGCACTAGTACATTTAAAAAGGGGCACATAAAAGGCGTAAGTACATTTAAAAAGGGACACATAAAATGCGCAAGTACATTTAAAAAGGGGCACATAAAAGGCACAAATAAAAGGCACAAGTACATTTAAAAAGGGGCAAATAAAAGGCACACGTACATTTAAAAATGGGCACATAAAAGGCGCAAATAAAAGGCACAAGTACATTTAAAAAGGGGCACATAAAAAGGCACAAGTACATTTAAAAAGGGGCACATAAAAGGCACAAGTACATTTAAAAAGGGGCACATAAAAGGCGCAAGTACATTTAAAAAGGGACACATAAAAGGCGCAAATAAAAGACACAAGTACATTAAAAAAGGGGCACATAAAAGGCGCAAATAAAAAACACAAGTACATTTAAAAGGGGAAGGGGAACATAAAAGGCACAAGTACATTTAAAAAGGGGCACATAAAAGGCACAAGTACATATAAAAAGGGGCACATAATAGGCACAAGTACATTTAAAAAGGAGCACATAAACGGCACAAGTACATTTAAAAAGGGCCACTTAAAAGGCACAAGTACATTTAAAAAGTTGCACATAAAAGGCACAAGTACATTTAAAAAAGGGCACATAAAAGGCACAAGTACATTTAAAAAGGAGCACATAAAATGCACAAGTACATTTAAAAAGGGCCACATAAAAGGCGCAAGTACATTAAAAAAAGTGGCACATAAAAGGCACAGGTACATTTAAAAAGGGGCACAGAAAAGGCGCAAATAAAAAACACAAGTACATTTAAAAGGGGAAGGGGAACATAAAAGGCACAAGTACATTTAAAAAGGGGCACATAAAAGGCACAAGTACATTTGAAAAGGGGCACATAAAAGGCACAAGTACATTTAAAAAGGGGCACATAAAAGGCACAAGTACATTTAAAAAGGGGCACATAAAAGGCACAAGTAAATTTAAACAGGGGCACATAAAAGGTGCAAATAAAAGGCACAAGTACATTTAAAAAGGGGCACATAAAAGGCACAAGTACATTTAAAAAGGGGCACATAAAAGGCGCAAGTACATTTAAAAAAGGGCACATAAAAGGCACCAGTACATTTAAAAAGGAGCACATAAAATGCACAAGTACATTTAAAAAAGGGCACATAAATGGCGCAAGTACATTTAAAAAGGGGCACACAAAAGGCACAAGTACATTTAAAAAGGGGCACATAAAAGGCGCAAATAAAAGGCACAAGTACATTTAAAAAGGGGCACATAAAAGGCACAAGTACATTTAAAAAGGGGCACATAAAAGGCACAAGTACATTTAAAAAGGGGCACATAAAATGCACAAGTACATTTAAAAAGGGGCACATAAAAGGTGCAAATAAAATTCACAAGTACATTTAAAAAGGGGCACATAAAAGGCACAAGTACATTTAAAAAGGGGCACATAAAAGGTGCAAATAAAATTCACAAGTACATTTAAAAAGGGGCACATAAAAGGCACAAGTACATTTAAAAAGGGGCACATAAAATGCACAAGTACATTTAAAAAGGGGCACATAAAAGGCACAAGTACATTTAAAAAATGGCACATAAAAGGCACAAGTACATTTAAAAAGGGGCACATAAAAGGCGCAAGTACATTTAAAAAGGGACACATAAAAGGCGCAAATAAAAGACACAAGTACATTAAAAAAGGGGCACATAAAAGGCGCAAATAAAAAACACAAGTACATTTAAAAGGGGAAGGGGAACATAAAAGGCACAAGTACATTTAAAAAGGGGCACATAAAAGGCACAAGTACATATAAAAAGGGGCACATAATAGGCACAAGTACATTTAAAAAGGAGCACATAAACGGCACAAGTACATTTAAAAAGGGCCACTTAAAAGGCACAAGTACATTTAAAAAGTTGCACATAAAAGGCACAAGTACATTTAAAAAGGGGCACATAAAAGGCGCAAGTACATTTAAAAAAGGGCACATAAAAGGCACAAGTACATTTAAAAAGGAGCACATAAAATGCACAAGTACATTTAAAAAGGGCCACATAAAAGGCGCAAGTACATTAAAAAAAGTGGCACATAAAAGGCACAGGTACATTTAAAAAGGGGCACAGAAAAGGCGCAAATAAAAAACACAAGTACATTTAAAAGGGGAAGGGGAACATAAAAGGCACAAGTACATTTAAAAAGGGGCACATAAAAGGCACAAGTACATTTGAAAAGGGGCACATAAAAGGCACAAGTACATTTAAAAAGGGGCACATAAAAGGCACAAGTACATTTAAAAAGGGGCACATAAAAGGCACAAGTACATTTAAACAGGGGCACATAAAAGGTGCAAATAAAAGGCACAAGTACATTTAAAAAGGGGCACATAAAAGGCACAAGTACATTTAAAAAGGGGCACATAAAAGGCGCAAGTACATTTAAAAAAGGGCACATAAAAGGCACCAGTACATTTAAAAAGGAGCACATAAAATGCACAAGTACATTTAAAAAGGGGCACATAAATGGCGCAAGTACATTTAAAAAGGGGCACACAAAAGGCACAAGTACATTTAAAAAGGGGCACATAAAAGGCGCAAATAAAAGGCACAAGTACATTTAAAAAGGGGCACATAAAAGGCACAAGTACATTTAAAAAGGGGCACATAAAAGGCACAAGTACATTTAAAAAGGGGCACATAAAAGGCACAAGTACATTTAAAAAGGGGCACATAAAATGCACAAGTACATTTAAAAAGGGGCACATAAAAGGTGCAAATAAAATTCACAAGTACATTTAAAAAGGGGCACATAAAAGGCACAAGTACATTTAAAAAGGGGCACATAAAATGCACAAGTACATTTAAAAAGGGGCACATAAAATGCACAAGTACATTTAAAAAGGGGCACATAAAAGGCACAAGTACATTTAAAAAGGGGCACATAAAAGGCACAAGTACATTTAAAAAGGGGCACATAAAAGGCGCAAATAAAAGGCACAAGTACATTTGAAAAGGGGCACATAAAGGGGCAAAAGTACATTTAAAAAGGGGCACATAAAAGGCACAAGTACATTTAAAAAGGGGCACATAAAATGCACAAGTACATTTAAAAAGATGCACATAAAAGGCACAAGTACATTTAAAAAGGGGCACATAAAAGGCGCAAATAAAAGGCACAAGTACATTTGAAAAGGGGCACATAAAGGGGCAAGTACATTTAAAAAAGGGCACATAAAAGGCACAAGTACATTTTTAAAAAGGGGCACATAAAATGCACTAGTACATTTAAAAAGAGGCACATAAAATGCACAAGTAGATTTAAAAAGGGGAAAATAAAAAGCACAAGTACATTTAAAAAGGGACACATAAAAGGCACAAGTACATTTAAAAAGGGGCACATAAAAGGCACTAGTACATTTAAAAAGGGGCACATAAAAGGCGTAAGTACATTTAAAAAGGGACACATAAAATGCGCAAGTACATTTAAGAAGGGGCACATAAAAGGCACAAATAAAAGACACAAGTACATTTAAAAAGGGGCAAATAAAAGGCACACGTACATTTAAAAATGGGCACATAAAAGGCGCAAATAAAAGGCACAAGTACATTTAAAAAGGGCCACATAAAAGGTGCAAGTACATTTAAAAAGGGGCACATAAAAGGCGCAAATAAAAGGCACAAGTACATTTGAAAAGGGGCACATAAAGGGGCAAGTACATTTAAAAAAGGGCACATAAAAGGCACAAGTACATTTTTAAAAAGGGGCACATAAAATGCACTAGTACATTTAAAAAGAGGCACATAAAATGCACAAGTAGATTTAAAAAGGGGAAAATAAAAAGCACAAGTACATTTAAAAAGGGACACATAAAAGGCACAAGTACATTTAAAAAGGGGCACATAAAAGGCACTAGTACATTTAAAAAGGGGCACATAAAAGGCGTAAGTACATTTAAAAAGGGACACATAAAATGCGCAAGTACATTTAAGAAGGGGCACATAAAAGGCACAAATAAAAGACACAAGTACATTTAAAAAGGGGCAAATAAAAGGCACACGTACATTTAAAAATGGGCACATAAAAGGCGCAAATAAAAGGCACAAGTACATTTAAAAAGGGCCACATAAAAGGCACAAGTACATTTAAAAAGGGGCACATAAAAGGCACAAGTACATTTAGAAAGGGGCCCATAAAAGGAAATACATTTAAAAAGGGGCACATAAAAGGCGCAACTACATTTAAAAAGGGGCAATTAAAAGGCACAAGTACATTTAAAAAGGGGCACATAAAAGGCGCAAATAAAAGGCACAAGTACATTTAAAAAGGGGTACATAAAAAGGCACAAGTACATTTAAAAAGGGGCACATAAAAGGCACAAGTACATTTAAAAAGGGGCACATAAAAAGGCACAAGTACATTTAAAAAGGGGCACATAAAAGGCACAAGTACATTTTTAAAAAGGGGCACATAAAATGCACAAGTACATTTAAAAAGGGGAAAATAAAAGGCACAAGTACATTTAAAAAGGTACACATAAATGGCGCAAGTACATTTAAAAAGGGGCACACAAAAGGCACAAGTACATTTAAAAAGGGGCACACAAAAGGCACAAGTACATTTAAAAAGGGGCACATAAAAGGCGCAAATAAAAGGCAAAAGTACATATAAAAAGGGGCACATAAAAGGCACAATTACATTTAAAAAGGGGCACATAAAATGCACAAGTACATTTAAAAAGGGTAACATAAAATACACAAGTACATTTAAAAAGGGGCACATAAAAGGCACAAGTACATTTAAAAAGGGGCACATAAAAGGTGCAAATAAAAGGCACAAGTACATTTAAAAAGGGGCACATAAAAGGCACAAGTACATTTAAAAAGGGGCACATAAAATGCACAAGTACATTTAAAAAGGGGCACATAAAAGGCGCAAGTACATTTAAAAAGGGGCACATAAAAGGCACAAGTACATTTAAAAAGGGGCACATAAAAGGTGCAAATAAAAGGCACAAGTACATTTAAAAAGGGGCACATAAAATGCACAAGTACATTTAAAAAATGGCACATAAAAGGCACAAGTACATTTAAAAAGGGGCACATAAAAGGCGCAAATAAAAGGCACAAGTACATTTGAAAAGGGGCACATAAAGGGGCAAAAGTACATTTAAAAAGGGGCACATAAAAGGCACTAGTACATTTAAAAAGAGGCACATAAAATGCACAAGTAGATTTAAAAAGGGGAAAATAAAAAGCACAAGTACATTTAAAAAGGGACACATAAAAGCCACAAGTACATTTAAAAAGGGACACATAAAAGGCGCAAGTACATTTAAAAAGGGACACATAAAAGGCGCAAGTACATTTAAAAAGGGGCACATAAAAGGTGCAAGTACATTGAAATAGGGGCACTTAAAAGGCGCAAGTACATTTAAAAAGGGGCACATAAAAGGCACAAATAAAAGGCACAAGTACATTTAAAAAGGGGCAAATAAAAGGCACACGTACATTTAAAAATGGGCACATAAAAGGCGCAAATAAAAGGCACAAGTACATTTAAAAAGTGGCACATAAAAGGCACAAGTACATTTAAAAAGGTGCACATAAAAGGCACAAGTACATTTAAAAAGGGGCACATAAAAGGCACAAGTACATTTAAAAAAGGACACATAAAAGGTGCAAGTACATTTAAAAAGGGGCACATAAAAGGTGCAAGTACATTGAAATAGGGGCACTTAAAAGGCGCAAGTACATTTAAAAAGGGGCACATAAATGGCGCAAGTACATTTAAAAAGGGGCATATAAAAAGGCACAAGTACATTTAAAAAGGGGCACATAAAAGGCACAAGTACATTTAAAAATGGGCACATAAAAGGCGCAAATAAAAGGCACAAGTACATTTAAAAAGGGGCACATAAAAGGCACAAGTACATTTAAAAAGGGGCACATAAAAGGCACAAGTACATTTTTAAAAAAGGAGCACAAAAAATGCACAAGTACATTTAAAAAGGGGCACATAAAAGGCACAAGTACATTTATAAAGGGGAAAATAAAAGGCACAAGTACATTTAAAAAGGGGCACATAAAATTCACAAGTACATTTAAAAAGGAGAAAATAAAAGGCACAAGTACATTTAAAAAGGGGCACATAAAAGGCACAAGTACATTTAGAAAGGGGCCCATAAAAGGCACAAGTACATTTAAAAAGGGGCACATAAAAGGCGCAAGTACATTTAAAAAGGGTGCACATAAATGGCGCAAGTACATTTAAAAAGGGGCACATAAAAGGCGCAAATAAAAGGCACAAGTACATTTAAAAAGGGGCACATAAAAGGCACAAGTACATTTAAAAAGGGGCACATAAAAGGCACAAGTACATTTAAAAAGGGGCACATAAATGGTGCAAATAAAAGGCACAAGTACATTTAAAAAGGGGCACATAAAAGGCACAAGTACATTTAAAAAGGGGCACATAAAATGCACAAGTACATTTAAAAAGGGGCACATAAAAGGCGCAAGTACATTTAAAAAGGGGCACATAAAAGGCACAAGTACATTTAAAAAGGGGCACATAAAAGGTGCAAATAAAAGGCACAAGTACATTTAAAAAGGGGCACATAAAAGGCACAAGTACATTTAAAAAGGGGCACATAAAATGCACAAGTACATTTAAAAAATGGCACATAAAAGGCACAAGTACATTTAAAAAGGGGCAATTAAAAGGCACAAGTACATTTAAAAAGGGGCACATAAAAGGCGCAAATAAAAGGCACAAGTACATTTAAAAAGGGGCACATAAAAGGCACAAGTACATTTAAAAAGGCACATAAAAGGCACAAGTACATTTTTAAAAAGGGGCACATAAAATGCACAAGTACATTTAAAAAGGGGCACATAAATGGCGCAAGTACATTTAAAAAGGGGCACATAAAAGGCGCAAATAAAAGGCACAAGTACATTTAAAAAGGGGCACATAAAAGGCACAAGTACATTTAGAAAGGGGCCCATAAAAGGAAAGTACATTTAAAAAGGGGCACATAAAAGGCGCAACTACATTTAAAAAGGGGCAATTAAAAGGCACAAGTACATTTAAAAAGGGGCACATAAAAGGCGCAAATAAAAGGCACAAGTACATTTAAAAAGGGGTACATAAAAAGGCACAAGTACATTTAAAAAGGGGCACATAAAAGGCACAAGTACATTTAAAAAGGGGCACATAAAAAGGCACAAGTACATTTAAAAAGGGGCACATAAAAGGCACAAGTACATTTTTAAAAAGGGGCACATAAAATGCACAAGTACATTTAAAAAGGGGAAAATAAAAGGCACAAGTACATTTAAAAAGGTACACATAAATGGCGCAAGTACATTTAAAAAGGGGCACACAAAAGGCACAAGTACATTTAAAAAGGGGCACACAAAAGGCACAAGTACATTTAAAAAGGGGCACATAAAAGGCGCAAATAAAAGGCAAAAGTACATATAAAAAGGGGCACATAAAAGGCACAATTACATTTAAAAAGGGGCACATAAAATGCACAAGTACATTTAAAAAGGGTAACATAAAATACACAAGTACATTTAAAAAGGGGCACATAAAAGGCACAAGTACATTTAAAAAGGGGCACATAAAAGGTGCAAATAAAAGGCACAAGTACATTTAAAAAGGGGCACATAAAAGGCACAAGTACATTTAAAAAGGGGCACATAAAATGCACAAGTACATTTAAAAAGGGGCACATAAAAGGCGCAAGTACATTTAAAAAGGGGCACATAAAAGGCACAAGTACATTTAAAAAGGGGCACATAAAAGGTGCAAATAAAAGGCACAAGTACATTTAAAAAGGGGCACATAAAATGCACAAGTACATTTAAAAAATGGCACATAAAAGGCACAAGTACATTTAAAAAGGGGCACATAAAAGGCGCAAATAAAAGGCACAAGTACATTTGAAAAGGGGCACATAAAGGGGCAAAAGTACATTTAAAAAGGGGCACATAAAAGGCACTAGTACATTTAAAAAGAGGCACATAAAATGCACAAGTAGATTTAAAAAGGGGAAAATAAAAAGCACAAGTACATTTAAAAAGGGACACATAAAAGCCACAAGTACATTTAAAAAGGGACACATAAAAGGCGCAAGTACATTTAAAAAGGGACACATAAAAGGCGCAAGTACATTTAAAAAGGGGCACATAAAAGGTGCAAGTACATTGAAATAGGGGCACTTAAAAGGCGCAAGTACATTTAAAAAGGGGCACATAAAAGGCACAAATAAAAGGCACAAGTACATTTAAAAAGGGGCAAATAAAAGGCACACGTACATTTAAAAATGGGCACATAAAAGGCGCAAATAAAAGGCACAAGTACATTTAAAAAGTGGCACATAAAAGGCACAAGTACATTTAAAAAGGTGCACATAAAAGGCACAAGTACATTTAAAAAGGGGCACATAAAAGGCACAAGTACATTTAAAAAAGGACACATAAAAGGTGCAAGTACATTTAAAAAGGGGCACATAAAAGGTGCAAGTACATTGAAATAGGGGCACTTAAAAGGCGCAAGTACATTTAAAAAGGGGCACATAAATGGCGCAAGTACATTTAAAAAGGGGCATATAAAAAGGCACAAGTACATTTAAAAAGGGGCACATAAAAGGCACAAGTACATTTAAAAATGGGCACATAAAAGGCGCAAATAAAAGGCACAAGTACATTTAAAAAGGGGCACATAAAAGGCACAAGTACATTTAAAAAGGGGCACATAAAAGGCACAAGTACATTTTTAAAAAAGGAGCACAAAAAATGCACAAGTACATTTAAAAAGGGGCACATAAAAGGCACAAGTACATTTATAAAGGGGAAAATAAAAGGCACAAGTACATTTAAAAAGGGGCACATAAAATTCACAAGTACATTTAAAAAGGAGAAAATAAAAGGCACAAGTACATTTAAAAAGGGGCACATAAAAGGCACAAGTACATTTAGAAAGGGGCCCATAAAAGGCACAAGTACATTTAAAAAGGGGCACATAAAAGGCGCAAGTACATTTAAAAAGGGTGCACATAAATGGCGCAAGTACATTTAAAAAGGGGCACATAAAAGGCGCAAATAAAAGGCACAAGTACATTTAAAAAGGGGCACATAAAAGGCACAAGTACATTTAAAAAGGGGCACATAAAAGGCACAAGTACATTTAAAAAGGGGCACATAAATGGTGCAAATAAAAGGCACAAGTACATTTAAAAAGGGGCACATAAAAGGCACAAGTACATTTAAAAAGGGGCACATAAAATGCACAAGTACATTTAAAAAGGGGCACATAAAAGGCGCAAGTACATTTAAAAAGGGGCACATAAAAGGCACAAGTACATTTAAAAAGGGGCACATAAAAGGTGCAAATAAAAGGCACAAGTACATTTAAAAAGGGGCACATAAAAGGCACAAGTACATTTAAAAAGGGGCACATAAAATGCACAAGTACATTTAAAAAATGGCACATAAAAGGCACAAGTACATTTAAAAAGGGGCAATTAAAAGGCACAAGTACATTTAAAAAGGGGCACATAAAAGGCGCAAATAAAAGGCACAAGTACATTTAAAAAGGGGCACATAAAAGGCACAAGTACATTTTTAAAAAGGGGCACATAAAATGCACAAGTACATTTAAAAAGGGGCACATAAATGGCGCAAGTACATTTAAAAAGGGGCACATAAAAGGCGCAAATAAAAGGCACAAGTACATTTAAAAAGGGGCACATAAAAGGCACAAGTACATTTAAAAAGGGGCACATAAAATGCACAAGTACATTTAAAAAGGGTAACATAAAATACACAAGTACATTTAAAAAGGGGCACATAAAAGGTGCAAATAAAAGGCACAAGTACATTTAAAAAGGGGCACATAAAAGGCACAAGTACATTTAAAAAGGGGCACATAAAATGCACAAGTACATTTAAAAAATGGCACATAAAAGGCACACGTACATTTAAAAAGGGGCACATAAAAGGCACAAGTACATTTAAAAAGGCACATAAAAGGCACAAGTACATTTTTAAAAAGGGGCACATAAAATGCACAAGTACATTTAAAAAGGGGAAAATAAAAGGCACAAGTACATTTAAAAAGGGGCACATAAATGGCGCAAGTACATTTAAAAAGGGGCACACAAAAGGCACAAGTACATTTAAAAAGGGGCACATAAATGGCGCAAATAAAAGGCACAAGTACATTTAAAAAGGGGCACATAAAAGGCACAAGTACATTTAAAAAGGGGCACATAAAAGGCACAAGTACATTTAAAAAGGGGCACATAAAATGCACAAGTACATTTAAAAAGGGTAACATAAAATACACAAGTACATTTAAAAAGGGTGCACATAAATGGCGCAAGTACATTTAAAAAGGGGCACACAAAAGGCACAAGTACATTTAAAAAGGGGCACATAAAAGGCACAAGTACATTTAAAAAGGGGCACATAAAAGGCGCAAATAAAAGGCACAAGTACATTTGAAAAGGGGCACATAAAGGGGCAAAAGTACATTTAAAAAGGGGCACATAAAAGGCACAAGTACATTTAAAAAGGGGCACATAAAATGCACAAGTACATTTAAAAAGATGCACATAAAAGGCACAAGTACATTTAAAAAGGGGCACATAAAAGGCGCAAATAAAAGGCACAAGTACATTTTTAAAAAGGGGCACATAAAATGCACTAGTACATTTAAAAAGAGGCACATAAAATGCACAAGTAGATTTAAAAAGGGGAAAATAAAAAGCACAAGTACATTTAAAAAGGGGCACATAAATGGCGCAAGTGCATTTAAAAAGGGGCACACAAAAGGCACAAGTACATTTAAAAAGGGGCACATAAAAGGCGCAAATAAAAGGCACAAGTACATTTAAAAAGGGGCACATAAAAGGCACAAGTACATTTAAAAAGGGGCACATAAAAGGCACAAGTACATTTAAAAAGGGGCACATAAAATGCACAAGTACATTTAAAAAGGGTAACATAAAATACACAAGTACATTTAAAAAGGGTGCACATAAATGGCGCAAGTACATTTAAAAAGGGGCACACAAAAGGCACAAGTACATTTAAAAAGGGGCACATAAAAGGCACAAGTACATTTAAAAAGGGGCACATAAAAGGCACAAGTACATTTAAAAAGGGGCACATAAAAGGCACAAGTACATTTAAAAAGGGGCACATAAAATGCACAAGTACATTTAAAAAGGGGCACATAAAAGGTGCAAATAAAAGGCACAAGTACATTTAAAAAGGGGCACATAAAAGGCACAAGTACATTTAAAAAGGGGCACATAAAAGGCACAAGTACATTTAAAAAAGGGCACATAAATGGCGCAAGTACATTTAAAAAGGGGCACACAAAAGGCACAAGTACATTTAAAAAGGGGCACATAAAAGGCGCAAATAAAAGGCACAAGTACATTTAAAAAGGGGCACATAAAAGGCACAAGTACATTTAAAAAGGGGCACATAAAAGGCACAAGTACATTTAAAAAGGGGCACATAAAATGCACAAGTACATTTAAAAAGGGGCACATAAAAGGTGCAAATAAAATTCACAAGTACATTTAAAAAGGGGCACATAAAAGGCACAAGTACATTTAAAAAGGGGCACATAAAAGGTGCAAATAAAATTCACAAGTACATTTAAAAAGGGGCACATAAAAGGCACAAGTACATTTAAAAAGGGGCACATAAAATGCACAAGTACATTTAAAAAGGGGCACATAAAAGGCACAAGTACATTTAAAAAGGGGCACATAAAAGGCACAAGTACATTTAAAAAGGGGCACATAAAAGGCGCAAGTACATTTAAAAAGGGACACATAAAAGGCGCAAATAAAAGACACAAGTACATTAAAAAAGGGGCACATAAAAGGCGCAAATAAAAAACACAAGTACATTTAAAAGGGGAAGGGGAACATAAAAGGCACAAGTACATTTAAAAAGGGGCACATAAAAGGCACAAGTACATATAAAAAGGGGCACATAATAGGCACAAGTACATTTAAAAAGGAGCACATAAACGGCACAAGTACATTTAAAAAGGGCCACTTAAAAGGCACAAGTACATTTAAAAAGTTGCACATAAAAGGCACAAGTACATTTAAAAAGGGGCACATAAAAGGCGCAAGTACATTTAAAAAAGGGCACATAAAAGGCACAAGTACATTTAAAAAGGAGCACATAAAATGCACAAGTACATTTAAAAAGGGCCACATAAAAGGCGCAAGTACATTAAAAAAAGTGGCACATAAAAGGCACAGGTACATTTAAAAAGGGGCACAGAAAAGGCGCAAATAAAAAACACAAGTACATTTAAAAGGGGAAGGGGAACATAAAAGGCACAAGTACATTTAAAAAGGGGCACATAAAAGGCACAAGTACATTTGAAAAGGGGCACATAAAAGGCACAAGTACATTTAAAAAGGGGCACATAAAAGGCACAAGTACATTTAAAAAGGGGCACATAAAAGGCACAAGTACATTTAAACAGGGGCACATAAAAGGTGCAAATAAAAGGCACAAGTACATTTAAAAAGGGGCACATAAAAGGCACAAGTACATTTAAAAAGGGGCACATAAAAGGCGCAAGTACATTTAAAAAAGGGCACATAAAAGGCACCAGTACATTTAAAAAGGAGCACATAAAATGCACAAGTACATTTAAAAAGGGGCACATAAATGGCGCAAGTACATTTAAAAAGGGGCACACAAAAGGCACAAGTACATTTAAAAAGGGGCACATAAAAGGCGCAAATAAAAGGCACAAGTACATTTAAAAAGGGGCACATAAAAGGCACAAGTACATTTAAAAAGGGGCACATAAAAGGCACAAGTACATTTAAAAAGGGGCACATAAAAGGCACAAGTACATTTAAAAAGGGGCACATAAAATGCACAAGTACATTTAAAAAGGGGCACATAAAAGGTGCAAATAAAATTCACAAGTACATTTAAAAATGGGCACATAAAAGGCACAAGTACATTTAAAAAGGGGCACATAAAATGCACAAGTACATTTAAAAAGGGGCACATAAAATGCACAAGTACATTTAAAAAGGGGCACATAAAAGGCACAAGTACATTTAAAAAGGGGCACATAAAAGGCACAAGTACATTTAAAAAGGGGCACATAAAAGGCGCAAATAAAAGGCACAAGTACATTTGAAAAGGGGCACATAAAGGGGCAAAAGTACATTTAAAAAGGGGCACATAAAAGGCACAAGTACATTTAAAAAGGGGCACATAAAATGCACAAGTACATTTAAAAAGATGCACATAAAAGGCACAAGTACATTTAAAAAGGGGCACATAAAAGGCGCAAATAAAAGGCACAAGTACATTTGAAAAGGGGCACATAAAGGGGCAAGTACATTTAAAAAAGGGCACATAAAAGGCACAAGTACATTTTTAAAAAGGGGCACATAAAATGCACTAGTACATTTAAAAAGAGGCACATAAAATGCACAAGTAGATTTAAAAAGGGGAAAATAAAAAGCACAAGTACATTTAAAAAGGGACACATAAAAGGCACAAGTACATTTAAAAAGGGGCACATAAAAGGCACTAGTACATTTAAAAAGGGGCACATAAAAGGCGTAAGTACATTTAAAAAGGGACACATAAAATGTGCAAGTACATTTAAGAAGGGGCACATAAAAGGCACAAATAAAAGACACAAGTACATTTAAAAAGGGGCAAATAAAAGGCACACGTACATTTAAAAATGGGCACATAAAAGGCGCAAATAAAAGGCACAAGTACATTTAAAAAGGGGCACATAAAAAGGCACAAGTACTTTTAAAAAGGGGCACATAAAAGGCACAAGTACATTTAAAAAGGGGCACATAAAAGGCGCAAGTACATTTAAAAAGGGACACATAAAAGGCGCAAATAAAAGACACAAGTACATTAAAAAAGGGGCACATAAAAGGCGCAAATAAAAAACACAAGTACATTTAAAAGGGGAAGGGGAACATAAAAGGCACAAGTACATTTAAAAAGGGGCACATAAAAGGCACAAGTACATTTAAAAAGGAGCACATAAACGGCACAAGTACATTTAAAAAGGGCCACATAAAAGGCACAAGTACATTTAAAAAGTTGCACATAAAAGGCACAAGTACATTTAAAAAGGGCCACATAAAAGGCACAAGTACATTTAAAAAGGGGCACATAAAAGGCGCAAGTACATTTAAAAAAGGGCACATAAAAGGCACAAGTACATTTAAAAAGGAGCACATAAAATGCACAAGTACATTTAAAAAGGGCCACATAAAAGGCGCAAGTACATTAAAAAAAGTGGCACATAAAAGGCACAGGTACATTTAAAAAGGGGCACATAAAAGGCGCAAATAAAAAACACAAGTACATTTAAAAGGGGAAGGGGAACATAAAAGGCACAAGTACATTTAAAAAGGGGCACATAAAAGGCACAAGTACATTTGAAAAGGGGCACATAAAAGGCACAAGTACATTTAAAAAGGGGCACATAAAAGGCACAAGTACATTTAAACAGGGGCACATAAAAGGTGCAAATAAAAGGCACAAGTACATTTAAAAAGGGGCACATAAAAGGCACAAGTACATTTAAAAAGGGGCACATAAAATGCACAAGTACATTTAAAAAGGGGCACATAAAAGGCACAAGTATATTTAAAAAGGGGCACATAAAAGGCGCAAATAAAAGGCACAAGTACATTTGAAAAGGGGCACATAAAGGGGCAAAAGTACATTTAAAAAGGGGCACATAAAAGGAAAAAGTACATTTAAAAAGGGGCACATAAAAGGCACAAGTACATTTAAAAAGGGGCACATAAAATGCACAAGTACATTTAAAAAGGGGCACATAAAAGGCACAAGTACATTTAAAAAGGGGCACATAAAAGGCGCAAATAAAAGGCACAAGTACATTTGAAAAGGGGCACATAAAGGGGCAAAAGTACATTTAAAAAGGGGCACATAAAAGGCACAAGTACATTTAAAAAGGGGCACATAAAATGCACAAGTACATTTAAAAAGATGCACATAAAAGGCACAAGTACATTTAAAAAGGGGCACATAAAGGGGCAAAAGTACATTTAAAAAAGGGCACATAAAAGGCACAAGTACATTTTTAAAAAGGGGCACATAAAATGCACTAGTACATTTAAAAAGAGGCACATAAAATGCACAAGTAGATTTAAAAAGGGGAAAATAAAAAGCACAAGTACATTTAAAAAGGGACACATAAAAGGCACAAGTACATTTAAAAAGGGGCACATAAAAGGCACTAGTACATTTAAAAAGGGGCACATAAAAGGCGTAAGTACATTTAAAAAGGGACACATAAAATGCGCAAGTACATTTAAAAAGGGGCACATAAAAGGCACAAATAAAAGGCACAAGTACATTTAAAAATTGGCAAATAAAAGGCACACGTACATTTAAAAATGGGCACATAAAAGGCGCAAATAAAAGGCACAAGTACATTTAAAAAGGGGCACATAAAAAGGCACAAGTACATTTAAAAAGGGGCACATAAAAAAACACAAGTACATTTAAAAAGGGGCACATAAAAGGCACAAGTACATTTAAAAAATGGCACATAAAAGGCGCAAGTACATTTAAAAAGGGACACATAAAAGGCGCAAATAAAAGACACAAGTACATTAAAAAAGGGGCACATAAAAGGCGCAAATAAAAAACACAAGTACATTTAAAAGGGGAAGGGGAACATAAAAGGCACAAGTACATTTAAAAAGGGGCACATAAAAGGCACAAGTACATATAAAAAGGGGCACATAATAGGCACAAGTACATTTAAAAAGGAGCACATAAACGGCACAAGTACATTTAAAAAGGGCCACATAAAAGGCACAAGTACATTTAAAAAATTGCACATAAAAGGCACAAGTACATTTAAAAAGGGCCACATAAAATGCACAAGTACATTTAAAAAGGGGCACATAAAATGCACAAGTACATTTAAAAAGGGGCACATAAAAGGCACAAGTACATTTAAAAAGGGGCACATAAAAGGCGCAAATAAAAGGCACAAGTACATTTGAAAAGGGGCACATAAAGGGGCAAAAGTACATTTAAAAAGGGGCACATAAAAGGCACAAGTACATTTAAAAAGGGGCACATAAAATGCACAAGTACATTTAAAAAGATGCACATAAAAGGCACAAGTACATTTAAAAAGGGGCACATAAAAGGCGCAAATAAAAGGCACAAGTACATTTGAAAAGGGGCACATAAAGGGGCAAAAGTACATTTAAAAAAGGGCACATAAAAGGCACAAGTACATTTTTAAAAAGGGGCACATAAAATGCACTAGTACATTTAAAAAGAGGCACATAAAATGCACAAGTAGATTTAAAAAGGGGAAAATAAAAAGCACAAGTACATTTAAAAAGGGACACATAAAAGGCACAAGTACATTTAAAAAGGGGCACATAAAAGGCACTAGTACATTTAAAAAGGGGCACATAAAAGGCGTAAGTACATTTAAAAAGGGACACATAAAATGCGCAAGTACATTTAAAAAGGGGCAAATAAAAGGCACAAATAAAAGGCACAAGTACATTTAAAAAGGGGCAAATAAAAGGCACACGTACATTTAAAAATGGGCACATAAAAGGCGCAAATAAAAGGCACAAGTACATTTAAAAAGGGGCACATAAAAAGGCACAAGTACATTTAAAAAGGGGCACATAAAAGGCACAAGTACATTTAAAAAGGGGCACATAAAAGGCGCAAGTACATTTAAAAAGGGACACATAAAAGGCGCAAATAAAAGACACAAGTACATTAAAAAAGGGGCACATAAAAGGCGCAAATAAAAAACACAAGTACATTTAAAAGGGGAAGGGGAACATAAAAGGCACAAGTACATTTAAAAAGGGGCACATAAAAGGCACAAGTACATATAAAAAGGGGCACATAATAGGCACAAGTACATTTAAAAAGGAGCACATAAACGGCACAAGTACATTTAAAAAGGGCCACATAAAAGGCACAAGTACATTTAAAAAGTTGCACATAAAAGGCACAAGTACATTTAAAAAGGGCCACATAAAAGGCACAAGTACATTTAAAAAGGGGCACATAAAAGGCGCAAGTACATTTAAAAAAGGGCACATAAAAGGCACAAGTACATTTAAAAAGGAGCACATAAAATGCACAAGTACATTTAAAAAGGGCCACATAAAAGGCGCAAGTACATTAAAAAAAGTGGCACATAAAAGGCACAGGTACATTTAAAAAGGGGCACATAAAAGGCGCAAATAAAAGACACAAGTACATTTAAAAAGGGGCACAGAAAAGGGGCAAATAAAAAACACAAGTACATTTAAAAGGGGAAGGGGAACATAAAAGGCACAAGTACATTTAAAAAGGGGCACATAAAAGGCACAAGTACATTTGAAAAGGGGCACATAAAAGGCACAAGTACATTTAAAAAGTGGCACATAAAAGGCACAAGTACATTTAAAAAGTGGCACATAAAAGGCACAAGTGCATTTAAACAGGGGCACATAAAAGGCACAAGTACATTTAAAAAGGGGCACATAAAATGCACAAGTACATTTAAAAAGGGGCACATAAAAGGCGCAAATAAAAGGCACAAGTACATTTGAAAAGGGGCACATAAAAGGCATAAGTACATTTAAAAAGGGGCACATAAAATGCACAAGTACATTTAAAAAGGGGCACATAAAATGCACAAGTACATTTAAAAAGGGGCACATAAAATGCACAAGTACATTTAAAAAGGGGCACATAAAAGGCATAAGTACATTTAAAAAGGGGCACATAAAATGCACAAGTACATTTAAAAAGGGGCACATAAAATGCACAAGTACATTTAAAAAGGGGCACATAAAATGCATAAGTACATTTAAAAAGGGGCACATAAAAGGCACAAGTACATTTAAAACGGGCACATAAAAGGCGCAAATAAAAGGCACAAGTACATTTGAAAAGGGGCAAATAAAAGGCACACGTACATTTAAAAAGGGGCACATAAAATGCACAAGTACATTTAAAAAGGGGCACATAAAATGCACAAGTACATTTAAAAAGGGGCACATAAAAGGTGCAAATAAAATGCACAAGTACATTTGAAAAGGGGCACATAAAGGGGCAAAAGTACATTTAAAAAAGGGCACATAAAAGGCACAAGTACATTTTTAAAAAGGGGCACATAAAATGCACTAGTACATTTAAAAAGAGGCACATAAAATGCACAAGTAGATTTAAAAAGGGGAAAATAAAAAGCACAAGTACATTTAAAAAGGGACACATAAAAGGCACAAGTACATTTAAAAAGGGGCACATAAAAGGCACTAGTACATTTAAAAAGGGGCACATAAAAGGCGTAAGTACATTTAAAAAGGGACGCATAAAATGCGCAAGTACATTTAAAAAGGGGCACATAAAAGACACAAATAAAAGGCACAAGTACATTTAAAAAGGGGCAAATAAAAGGCACACGTACATTTAAAAAGTGGCACATAAAAGGCACAAGTACATTTAAAAAGGGGCACATAAAAGGCACAAGTGCATTTAAACAGGGGCACATAAAAGGTGCAAATAAAAGGCACAAGTACATTTAAAAAGGGGCACATAAAATGCACAAGTACATTTAAAAAGGGGCACATAAAAGGCACAAGTACATTTAAAAAAGGGCACATAAAAGGCACAAGTACATTTAAAAAATTGCACATAAAAGGCACAAGTACATTTAAAAAGGGCCACATAAAAGGCACAAGTACATTTAAAAAGGTGCACATAAAAGGCGCAAGTACATTTAAAAAAGGGCACATAAAAGGCACAAGTACATTTAAAAAGGAGCACATAAAATGCACAAGTACATTTAAAAAGGGCCACATAAAAGGCGCAAGTACATTAAAAAAAGTGGCACATAAAAGGCACAGGTACATTTAAAAAGGGGCACATAAAAGGCGCAAATAAAAGACACAAGTACATTTAAAAAGGGGCACAGAAAAGGCGCAAATAAAAAACACAAGTACATTTAAAAGGGGAAGGGGAACATAAAAGGCACAAGTACATTTAAAAAGGGGCACATAAAAGGCACAAGTACATTTGAAAAGGGGCACATAAAAGGCACAAGTACATTTAAAAAGGGGCACATAAAAGGCACAAGTACATTTAAAAAGGGGCACATAAAAGGCACAAGTACATTTAAACAGGGGCACATAAAAGGTGCAAATAAAAGGCACAAGTACATTTAAAAAGGGGCACATAAAAGGCACAAGTACATTTAAAAAGGGGCACATAAAATGCACAAGTACATTTAAAAAGGGGCACATAAAAGGCACAAGTACATTTAAAAAGGGGCACATAAAAGGCGCAAATAAAATTCACAAGTACATTTGAAAAGGGGCACATTAAGGGGCAAAAGTACATTTAAAAAGGGGCACATAAAAGGAAAAAGTACATTTAAAAAGGGGCACATAAAAGGCACAAGTACATTTAAAAAGGGGCACATAAAATGCACAAGTACATTTAAAAAGGGGCACATAAAATGCACAAGTACATTTAAAAAGGGGCACATAAAATGCACAAGTACATTTAAAAAGGGGCACATAAAATGCATAAGTACATTTAAAAAGGGGCACATAAAAGGCACAAGTACATTTAAAAAGGGGCACATAAAAGGCGCAAATAAAAGGCACAAGTACATTTGAAAAGGGGCACATAAAGGGGCAAAAGTACATTTAAAAAGGAGCACATAAAATGCACAAGTACATTTAAAAAGATGCACATAAAAGGCACAAGTACATTTAAAAAGGGGCACATAAAAGGTGCAAATAAAATGCACAAGTACATTTGAAAAGGGGCACATAAAGGGGCAAAAGTACATTTAAAAAAGGGCACATAAAAGGCACAAGTACATTTTTAAAAAGGGGCACATAAAATGCACTAGTACATTTAAAAAGAGGCACATAAAATGCACAAGTAGATTTAAAAAGGGGAAAATAAAAAGCACAAGTACATTTAAAAAGGGACACATAAAAGGCACAAGTACATTTAAAAAGGGGCACATAAAAGGCACTAGTACATTTAAAAAGGGGCACATAAAAGGCGTAAGTACATTTAAAAAGGGACGCATAAAATGCGCAAGTACATTTAAAAAGGGGCACATAAAAGACACAAATAAAAGGCACAAGTACATTTAAAAAGGGGCAAATAAAAGGCACACGTACATTTAAAAATGGGCACATAAAAGGCGCAAATAAAAGGCACAAGTACATTTAAAAAGGGGCACATAAAAAGGCACAAGTACATTTAAAAAGGGGCACATAAAAAGGCACAAGTACATTTAAAAAGGGGCACATAAAAGGCACAAGTACATTTAAAAAGGGGCACATAAAAGGCGCAAGTACATTTAAAAAGGGACACATAAAAGGCGCAAATAAAAGACACAAGTACATTAAAAAAGGGGCACATAAAAGGCGCAAATAAAAAACACAAGTACATTTAAAAGGGGAAGGGGAACATAAAAGGCACAAGTACATTTAAAAAGGGGCACATAAAAGGCACAAGTACATATAAAAAGGGGCACATAATAGGCACAAGTACATTTAAAAAGGAGCACATAAACGGCACAAGTACATTTAAAAAGGGCCACATAAAAGGCACAAGTACATTTAAAAAATTGCACATAAAAGGCACAAGTACATTTAAAAAGGGCCACATAAAAGGCACAAGTACATTTAAAAAGGTGCACATAAAAGGCGCAAGTACATTTAAAAAAGGGCACATAAAAGGCACAAGTACATTTAAAAAGGAGCACATAAAATGCACAAGTACATTTAAAAAGGGCCACATAAAAGGCGCAAGTACATTAAAAAAAGTGGCACATAAAAGGCACAGGTACATTTAAAAAGGGGCACATAAAAGGCGCAAATAAAAGACACAAGTACATTTAAAAAGGGGCACAGAAAAGGCGCAAATAAAAAACACAAGTACATTTAAAAGGGGAAGGGGAACATAAAAGGCACAAGTACATTTAAAAAGGGGCACATAAAAGGCACAAGTACATTTAAAAAGTTGCACATAAAAGGCACAAGTACATTTAAAAAGGGCCACATAAAAGGCACAAGTACATTTAAAAAGGGCCACATAAAAGGCACAAGTACATTTAAAAAGGGGCACATAAAAGGCGCAAGTACATTTAAAAAAGGGCACATAAAAGGCACAAGTACATTTAAAAAGGGGCACATAAAATGAGCAAGTACATTTAAAAAGGAGAACATAAAATGCACAAGTACATTTAAAAAGGGCCACATAAAAGGCGCAAGTACATTAAAAAAAGGGGCACATAAAAGGCACAGGTACATTTAAAAAGGGGCACATAAAAGGCGCAAATAAAAGACAAGTACATTTAAAAAGGGGCACATAAAAGGCGCAAATAAAAAACACAAGTACATTTAAAAGGGGAAGGGGAACATAAAAGGCACAAGTACATTTAAAAAGGGGCACATAAAAGGCACAAGTACATTTAAAAAGGGGCACATAAAAGGCACAAGTACATTTAAAAAGTTGCACATAAAAGGCACAAGTACATTTAAAAAGGGCCACATAAAAGGCACAAGTACATTTAAAATTGTGCACATAAAAGGCGCAAGTACATTTAAAAAGGGGCACATAAAATTCACAAGTACATTTAAAAAGGAGAAAATAAAAGGCACAAGTACATTTAAAAGGGGCACATAAAAGGCACAAGTACATTTAGAAAGGGGCCCATAAAAGGCACAAGTACATTTAAAAAGGGGCACATAAAAGGCACAAGTACATTTAAAAAGGGGCACATAAAAGGCGCAAGTACATTTAAAAAGGGGCACATAAAAGGCGCAACTACATTTAAAAAGGGGCAATTAAAAGGCACAAGTACATTTAAAAAGGGGCACATAAAAGGCGCAAATAAAAGGCACAAGTACATTTAAAAAGGGGCACATAAAAGGCACAAGTACATTTAAAAAGGGGCACATAAAAAGGCACAAGTACATTTAAAAAGGGGCACATAAAAGGCACAAGTACATGTATGTTAGAGTGTGGATAGTGCTACTGTGTCAAACAAATTCCCTTGTAACCCATACCCAAATAAAACACACGAGACAGTTGTTGGTGAATAAAAAGGCCACAGCGATTTATTAACATACTAATAACTTGAAAGGACTGTATCAGCCAATCACCTTAACTATTTTAGTTCTCAAATAGATACATCCTAACAAATCATCTAAAATCCTTGCCAGTCACCTAAACTAACATTTTAAAATATATCTATAACCATATATACTAATGTGCAAGTAGCACCAAACCAGTGGTACTCCCCTCCCCCCTCGTCCTAGGGTCTCTTTACCCTTTTACCTTACATTCTCCATGCTAACCACTAGCCGAACTCTCCTCGCTCAGTGGGCACGTAGTGATTTCTCACTTTTAAAAGGTTAGGGGAGGGCCGAGCCCAAAAAATAAACATCACATCGTCACTCCTCCCTTTTCTTTCATAAACCACGACCGGCAAGGACCTGCACCCCCGCCACAGGCACCGCTGTTTTACTGCCTTAAATCAGCGGGAGCCCCCCACCCCATCGCCATGGCCTGCTCAACTCCATCCTGTAAAGCTAAATTAAATAAATCTAACCCCACGTCCGTGAGGTGAACCCCGTCGCTCCTGAAATAAACCGCTGCATCCCGCTCGAAGACCCGATGGCGGATCGTGACGCCCCCAACCCCCAGTACAAACTTGGAAACCTGTTTGTTGATCTTAATCCTGCATCTCTCCATTGCCTTCTGACTCTGTGCCACTCGCCAATAATTCCGTGGAACCAACTCCGACCAAACCAAGTGCATAAAATCAACAATCTCGCCAAATCTTGTTTAATAAGGTCACAGAGACCCCACACCGGGATAGACCCCAGGTCATTACCCCCCAAGTGGATTAGTAACACATCAGGTGGCCCTAGTAATCTGGAAAGGCTAACCAGCTCAGGGAGTAAAAGTACCCACCGCATGCCTCTTATACCTATCCAGCGAACTTCCGCCACCGCTGCTGGGAATCCTAAACGCTCCCCCCGGACCGGATTGCTGCACGCTGTCGGGCCCAAAATATATAGGAGTGGCCTATGAGCCAAACCTTCCTGACTGCAAGACCTGGGAAGACAGAGCAGAAGATACCTCCATGAGACCCACTGGGCGAATATAAGACATAAAACGTCGAGATTCCCACCTGCCAATGCGCCTGTTCGCCTTTTCTGCAAAGCCCAACCTCGAAGCCTCCGATGCTGCCCCAATGCGAAATGAATGTCCCCCAAAAGTGGAGCCATCCAAACCTAAAGCCGCAAGCGCCAACTTAAATACTTTCACAAACTGGTAGCGTGATAATGAAGACCCATCCCCATGAAGCAGCAACGGTCCCGAAGCTGTAGGACGCACAGCGCTATACGCATCAAAGCCTGCTACCGGGCAGACTAAGGAGCCCGGGACTTCCCGCAGAAAAACCCACGCCCCTTTTGCAAGAACATCAGTTTTTGACCGCCGTAGTCTAAAACGCAGCCCACCCGATTCCCGTATTACATCCTCGAAGAGGACACCCCCAGCCCTCCGTTTCGACGGGCTGACCAACTCCCCCACCCTCAGGGCCCCAAAGAACACCAGGGAAAAAGCTAGCCGGAACAACGCCGCTTCAAAGGTAGACACACAAACGGAAGGGAGGACATGGACAATACCTAACAGTAACGCCCCGGAAACTGGGCGCCGTTGGTCGCCCACCCTGTCCCCCTCCCCCCGTCTCCAGCCCCTCAACGATTGGCGTACTAAAAATTCCTTTGTGATATCCCTGAACCCGGCTACCTTGAACCAAAAACTGAGGCCCGCCAGTCGCGTAGCCACCACATTTGCCGAGAAACCCGAAGCCTCCCAAGACCACATAAGCCATAACAAACCCTGGAGTCTGTCCGTGTCGTCAATGAACCCCCCACGGGCCTGAGCAAACCCCAGCCAGTCATTCCAGACCTTACCATACTTCGCCCATGTGGCCTGCGAAACCGAGTTACCAATCCACTGGGCTACTCGTCCAGCCCAAGGCTCCACAGAGCCGGAGGGCAAGGGAACCCCGCCGAATCCGCCCCCGGGGCCTCCGCCCTGAAAGTCTCCCACTGCAAACGAGAGAGAGCGTCCGCCATTACATTTGACACCCCCGGTATATGTACTGCCCTACACGAAACATTCCATCTCAAGCAATACAATACAAGTTTGCGCAGGAGGCGAACCACCGGAGGGGAAGAGGCGGTGAGATTGTTTATCGCCATCACCACCCCCATATTATCACAGTGGAACACAACTTTCCTATCCTTTAGCAACTCGCCCCACAACACCACCGCTACCACGATGGGAAAGAGCTCCAAAAAGGCAAGATTCCTAGTGAGCCCAGAGGCATACCATGCCACCGGCCACGACTCGGCGCACCAATGAGCCCCTAAAATTTCCCCGAACCCAACTGACCCAGCCGCATCCGTATACAAGTGTAGATCGTCATTGGAGACCTCAGGAGCCTGCCACAATGATCTCCCATTGTATGATTCCAAAAACACTTCCCAAACCGACAAATCAGACAATAGTGGGCGGGTCAGACGAATGAAATGCCGCGGGTGAACGACCCCCGCCGTAGCTGCCGCCAAGCTCCTATTAAAAACCCGACCCATAGGCATGATCTTACATGCAAAGTTGAGTTTTCCCAACAGCGACTGCAGCTGTTGCAGACGGATTTTCTTTAAACCCTTCGCCGCTTTTATATCAGCCCGCAGCCCCACCACTTTTTCCCATGGGAGCCTACACTCCATCTCACCCGAATCTATCTCTATCCCCAGGAAACTGAGAAAAGTCGACGGACCCTCTGTTTTTTCCGGAGCCAATGGCACCCCGAAACCTTGCGAAACCGACTGCACCGAGGAAAGCAAATGTGCACACACATGCGAGTTAGGGGGACCCACCACCAAAAAGTCATCCAAATAATGCATGACGGAGTCAAAACCCGACTCCATCCGCACGACCCATTCTATGAACGTGCTGAAGCACTCAAAATAAAAGCACGAGATAGAGCAACCCATTGGCAGGCTCAAATCTACATAAAACTGGCCTTCGAAATAACAACCCAAAAGATGGTGGCAGTCCGGATGAACCGGCAGGAGGCGGAACGCAGATTCCACATCAGTCTTAGCCATCAACGCCCCACGGCCGGCCGCCTGCACCATCCGGACCGCGGAGTCGAATGATGCATATGCCACCCTGCAGAGTTCAGCGCTGATGTCATCATTCACCGATTCCCCGTAAGGAAACGACAAGTGATGAATAAGCCTGAATTTTCCCGGTTCTTTTTTGGGGACCACTCCCAACGGAGACACCCTCAGATTACTTAAAGGCGGAGAAGGAAAAGGGCCGGCCATCCGACCCAGCGCCACCTCCTTCCCTAACTTATCCCTAACTACCCCCGGGTGATCCAGAACGGATTTTAAATTCCGCAAGGACAGTGGGACCTCCCTGTCCCGAAAAGGGATCCAGAAACCGTCCTCAAAACCCCTTAAGAGAATCCCCGCCGCCTTCCTGTTCCGATACCTACTTAGCCAGGGACGCATCGCGGCGACGTCCACTGGCGTCCTCCCCCTTTTCTCCCAAATCCGGTTTTCCCCCGGACTTGTTTCGTTTGAAACACTTTGAAGCCGGGTGGGATCCCCCACAACCGGAACATTCGTGTTTAAAGCGACATCCCGCCCCAAACTTACATTGCCCATCATTGTACTTCCAGCAACTACCCCCCCGACGTTGAGTGGCCGGAGGAGTGGGCGTACCCATCCCCCCGGCCCCCCCAAGAAAGGACGCCATGCCCCCTTGATGTGCCGCGGGGCGAGTCATGATAGACAGCCACAGACCGATGTCCATTTGATCCCATGACAAAGATGGCCGGACCGCCAGGCGCTGGCGGAACTGCTCATCATAGGTCCACCACCCTAAACCCCCATATACGCGACATGCATGCCAGATCATGTCCTGATAACAAAATAACGCTGAGCATTTGTCAGGGGATTTCTCCCCTATAATGCTCGCCAGAATAGAAAATGCCCGGATCCAATTCCCATAATTTTTGGGGATCTTCCTATAGCGGTATTTTTCTTTCTCGCGTTCGGACTCTTTCAATTCCTTCTCTGGAGGAGGAACCTCCTCCAAAGGAATGAGCGAGTATATCTCAATGTACTCCCATTTCCAAATCAGATCCCTAATCTCCTGCTTGACATGGAGCCCCAGGGGGCCAGACCAACACATATAAGTTGCCCCATGGGCCATCGGAGCTACCGGAGCCACTGACGTAGCTGACAGTGGGTCAGGCAGAGCCGTGTGCGCCGCCGAGGCCTCAGCCTGCAGAAGCGCTGAAACGGCAACCTGTGCCAGTACCGTAGCTGGTGCCAGCACTGAGGAGGCAGCAGCACCTTGCACCACCGCCCCACCTCCAGCATTCCCCCAAGCCTGACTAAGACCCCCCCCGGGCACCGCCGGAGCCCCCCATACCCCCCGACCTGTGCATCCAGTGACGTAGCAACTACCCCCTGTGCACCCAACTGCGCCTGATTCCAAAGCCCCCGCATCCCCTGAACAAACCCTAACCAAGCCTGCTCCTGCATACCCTGTGTCCCCTGTGCCCCCAGCCCGCCATCCCCCGGTGTAAGTGCACCATACTCACCAGCTGAGCCGGCCAGAGGACCCACCGATGCCGCCATGGACACAGGAACAGCTAAACCGCCCGCACTCGGCATCACCGGAGCCGGGGTGCTGTGAACCATAGCCGGTAGTGGGGATACCTGAAAAGGAAAAACTTGTGAGGGACTACTGGTACCAGCTATCGCTGCTGGAGGCCAAGCCACAGACCCCCTGGAAGGCGGCACAGGAACAGCAATAAGGGAGGTAGGGGAACTGGCAGGGACATCCTCCCCAGAGGACCCCCCACTGGATGGTGACAGGGGCCCCCCCCACCTCAACCCCCCAGGAGGTGAACCCATGGTCCTCCGTTTTTGGGCCCGTGGCCTACTTACCGGTCTGGGCGCCCGACGGGAACTCCTCCTCCTGGAGGAGCGTGCAGCAGCTGCAGGAGCCGGGATGGGAAGCGGGGCTGCACCGGAGACAGTGTCAGCCCCGTGGAAGGCATCTGCACCCGCCGCCACCGATCTCCTCGCGGAGGAGCGGGTCCCCCTGGTGGCACTCGGCGGTGCAGACACTGTGTGCGTGGGCGCGCGAGAGACCACGCGGGAAGATGCGGGTCTCGCGGGAGTAACACTCACCGTCTGCGCAGCTCCACCGGCAGCCCTGCTCCTCGATCGGGGAAGGATGTCCACGTCAGGACTCAGTCTCGCGGGCGGGCGGATCCGACGCCTCACACTCCCGCGGTCCACCGGATCAGGTAGCACAGCGGGGAAGCCTGCAGCCGGGAGAGCTGTGACAGGAGCTGCCTGCCGCCATCAACCGCCGCTTCAGCCCTCAAAGCATCAAGGATCTTCTCGACATCCATGCTGAGGCCGGTAAGAAATCTCCAAAGAGGTAAGTAGCAGCACCACCAACTTCTTTGAGTGTATGCAGGGGTTATAAAATGGCTGCTGCAAGGGGAGGGGTGGCACAGACTTCATACTGCTACCCCCCAAGTCCTCCCCTTGCCCAGTCCATGACCCCTACACACTCCCACTGCCACATACATGCCCTGTCCATCACAGCAAGCTTTGACTACCAGGGTTCTTTTTTAAAAAGGGGCACATAAAATGCACAAGTACATTTAAAAAGGGGAAAATAAAAGGCACAAGTACATTTAAAAAGGGGCACATAAATGGCGCAAGTACATTTAAAAAGGGGCACACAAAAGGCACAAGTACATTTAAAAAGGGGCACATAAAAGGCGCAAATAAAAGGCACAAGTACATTTAAAAAGGGGCACATAAAAGGCACAATTACATTTAAAAAGGGGCACATAAAATGCACAAGTACATTTAAAAAGGGTAACATAAAATACACAAGTACATTTAAAAAGGGGCACATAAAAGGCACAAGTACATTTAAAAAGGGGCACATAAAAGGTGCAAATAAAAGGCACAAGTACATTTAAAAAGGGGCACATAAAATGCACAAGTACATTTAAAAAATGGCACATAAAAGGCACAAGTACATTTAAAAAGGGGCACATAAAAGGCGCAAATAAAAGGCACAAGTACATTTGAAAAGGGGCACATAAAGGGGCAAAAGTACATTTAAAAAGGGGCACATAAAAGGCACAAGTACATTTAAAAAGGGGCACATAAAAGGCACAAGTACATTTTTAAAAAAGGAGCACAAAAAATGCACAAGTACATTTAAAAAGGGGCACATAAATGGCGCAAGTACATTTAAAAAGGGGCATATAAAAAGGCACAAGTACATTTAAAAAGGGGCACATAAAAGGCACAAGTACATTTAAAAAGGGGCACATAAAAGGTGCAAATAAAAGGCACAAGTACATTTAAAAAGGGGCACATAAAATGCACAAGTACATTTAAAAAATGGCACATAAAAGGCACAAGTACATTTAAAAAGGGGCACATAAAAGGCGCAAATAAAAGGCACAAGTACATTTGAAAAGGGGCACATAAAGGGGCAAAAGTACATTTAAAAAGGGGCACATAAAAGGCACAAGTACATTTAAAAAGGGGCACATAAAAGGCACAAGTACATTTTTAAAAAAGGAGCACAAAAAATGCACAAGTACATTTAAAAAGGGGCACATAAATGGCGCAAGTACATTTAAAAAGGGGCATATAAAAAGGCACAAGTACATTTAAAAAGGGGCACATAAAAGGCACAAGTACATTTATAAAGGGGAAAATAAAAGGCACAAGTACATTTAAAAAGGGGCACATAAAATTCACAAGTACATTTAAAAAGGAGAAAATAAAAGGCACAAGTACATTTAAAAAGGGGCACATAAAAGGCACAAGTACATATAGAAAGGGGCCCATAAAAGGCACAAGTACATTTAAAAAGGGGCACATAAAAGGCGCAAGTACATTTAAAAAGTGGCAAATAAAAGGCAAAAGTACATTTAAAAAGGGGCACATAAAAGGCGCAAATAAAAGGCACAAGTACATTTAAAAAGGGGCACATAAAAGGCACAAGTACATTTAAAAAGGGGCACATAAAAGGCACTAGTACATTTAAAAAGGGGCACATAAAAGGCGTAAGTACATTTAAAAAGGGACACATAAAAGGCGCAAGTACATTTAAAAAGGGGCACATAAAAGGTGCAAGTACATTGAAATAGGGGCACTTAAAAGGCGCAAGTACATTTAAAAAGGGGCACATAAAAGGCACAAATAAAAGGCACAAGTACATTTAAAAAGGGGCAAATAAAAGGCACACGTACATTTAAAAATGGGCACATAAAAGGCGCAAATAAAAGGCACAAGTACATTTAAAAAGGGGCACATAAAAGGCACAAGTACATTTAAAAAGGGGCATATAAAAGGCACAAGTACATTTAAAAAGGGGCACATAAAAGGCACAAGTACATTTAAAAAAGGACACATAAAAGGTGCAAGTACATTTAAAAAGGGGCACATAAAAGGCACAAGTACATTGAAATAGGGGCACTTAAAAGGCGCAAGTACATTTAAAAAGGGGCACATAAAAGGCACAAATAAAAGGCACAAGTACATTTAAAAAGGGGCAAATAAAAGGCACACGTACATTTAAAAATGGGCACATAAAAGGCACAAATAAAAGGCACAAGTACATTTAAAAAGGGGCACATAAAAGGCACAAGTACATTTAAAAAAGGGGCAAATAAAAGGCACAAGTACATTTAAAAATAGGCACATAAAAGGCGCAAATAAAAGGCACAAGTACATTTAAAAAGGGGCACATAAAAGGCACAAGTACATTTAAAAAGGGGCACATAAATGGCACAAGTACATTTAAAAAGGGGCATATAAAAAGGCACAAGTACATTTAAAAAGGGGCACATAAAAGGCACAAGTACATTTATAAAGGGGAAAATAAAAGGCACAAGTACATTTAAAAAGGGGCACATAAAATTCACAAGTACATTTAAAAAGGAGAAAATAAAAGGCACAAGTACATTTAAAAAGGGGCACATAAAAGGCACAAGTATATTTAAAAATGGGCACATAAAAGGCGCAAGTCTATTTAAAAAGGGGCAAATAAAAGGCACAAGTACATTTAAAAAGGGGCACATAAAAGGCGCAAATAAAAGGCACAAGTACATTTAAAAAGGGGCACATAAAAGGCACAAGTACATTTAAAAAGGGGCACATAAAAAGGCACAAGTACATTTAAAAAGGGGCACATAAAAGGCACAAGTATATTTTTAAAAAGGGGCACATAAAATGCACAAGTACATTTAAAAAGGGGAAAATAAAAGGCACAAGTACATTTAAAAAGGGGCCCATAAAATGCACAAGTACATTTAAAAAGGTGCACATAAATGGCGCAAGTACATTTAAAAAGGGGCACACAAAAGGCACAAGTACATTTAAAAAGGGGCACATAAAAGGCGCAAATAAAAGGCACAAGTACATTTAAAAAGGGGCACATAAAAGGCACAAGTACATTTAAAAAGGGGCACATAAAATGCACAGGTACATTTAAAAGGCGTAACATAAAATGCACAAGTACATTTAAAAAGGGGCACATAAATGGCGCAAGTAAATTTAAAAAGGGGCACACAAAAGGCACAAGTACATTTAAAAAGGGGCACATAAAAGGTGCAAATAAAAGGCACAAGTACATTTAAAAAGGGGCACATAAAAGGCACAAGTACATTTAAAAAGGGGCACATAAAAGGCACAAGTAAATTTAAAAAGTTGCACATAAAAGGCACAAGTACATTTAAAAAGGGCCACATAAAAGGCACAAGTACATTTAAAAAGGTGCACATAAAAGGCGCAAGTACATTTAAAAAGGGACACATAAAATTCACAAGTACATTTAAAAAGGAGAAAATAAAAGGCACAAGTACATTTAAAAAGGGGCACATAAAAGGCACAAGTACATTTAGAAAGGGGCCCATAAAAGGCACAAGTACATTTAAAAAGGGGCACATAAAAGGTGCAAGTACATTTAAAAAGTGGCAAATAAAAGGCAAAAGTACATTTAAAAAGGGGCACATAAAAGGCGCAAATAAAAGGCACAAGTACATTTAAAAAGGGGCACATAAAAGGCACAAGTACATTTAAAAAGGGGCACATAAAAGGCACTAGTACATTTAAAAAGGGGCACATAAAAGGCGTAAGTACATTTAAAAAGGGACACATAAAAGGCGCAAGTACATTTAAAAAGGGGCACATAAAAGGTGCAAGTACATTGAAATAGGGGCACTTAAAAGGCGCAAGTACATTTAAAAAGGGGCACATAAAAGGCACAAATAAAAGGCACAAGTACATTTAAAAAGGGGCAAATAAAAGGCACACGTACATTTAAAAATGGGCTCATAAAAGGCGCAAATAAAAGGCACAAGTACATTTAAAAAGGGGCACATAAAAGGCACAAGTACATTTAAAAAGGGGCATATAAAAGGCACAAGTACATTTAAAAAGGGGCACATAAAAGGCACAAGTACATTTAAAAAAGGACACATAAAAGGTGCAAGTACATTTAAAAAGGGGCACATAAAAGGCACAAGTACATTGAAATAGGGGCACTTAAAAGGCGCAAGTACATTTAAAAAGGGGCACATAAAAGGCACAAATAAAAGGCACAAGTACATTTAAAAAGGGGCAAATAAAAGGCACACGTACATTTAAAAATGGGCACATAAAAGGCGCAAATAAAAGGCACAAGTACATTTAAAAAGGGGCACATAAAAGGCACAAGTACATTTAAAAAGGGGCAAATAAAAGGCACAAGTACATTTAAAAATAGGCACATAAAAGGCGCAAATAAAAGGCACAAGTACATTTAAAAAGGGGCACATAAAAGGCACAAGTACATTTAAAAAGGGGCACATAAATGGCACAAGTACATTTAAAAAGGGGCATATAAAAAGGCACAAGTACATTTAAAAAGGGGCACATAAAAGGCACAAGTACATTTATAAAGGGGAAAATAAAAGGCACAAGTACATTTAAAAAGGGGCACATAAAATTCACAAGTACATTTAAAAAGGAGAAAATAAAAGGCACAAGTACATTTAAAAATGGGCACATAAAAGGCGCAAGTCTATTTAAAAAGGAACAAATAAAAGGCACAAGTACATTTAAAAAGGGGCACATAAAAGGCACAAGTACATTTAAAAAGGGGCACATAAAAAGGCACAAGTACATTTAAAAAGGGGCACATAAAAGGCACAAGTATATTTTTAAAAAGGGGCACATAAAATGCACAAGTACATTTAAAAAGGGGAAAATAAAAGGCACAAGTACATTTAAAAAGGGGCCCATAAAATGCACAAGTACATTTAAAAAGGTGCACATAAATGGCGCAAGTACATTTAAAAAGGGGCACACAAAAGGCACAAGTACATTTAAAAAGGGGCACATAAAAGGCGCAAATAAAAGGCACAAGTACATTTAAAAAGGGGCACATAAAAGGCACAAGTACATTTAAAAAGGGGCACATAAAATGCACAGGTACATTTAAAAGGGGTAACATAAAATGCACAAGTACATTTAAAAAGGGGCACATAAATGGCGCAAGTAAATTTAAAAAGGGGCACACAAAAGGCACAAGTACATTTAAAAAGGGGCACATAAAAGGTGCAAATAAAAGGCACAAGTTGCACATAAAAGGCACAAGTACATTTAAAAAGGGCCACATAAAAGGCACAAGTACATTTAAAAAGGGCCACATAAAAGGCACAAGTACATTTAAAAAGGTGCACATAAAAGGCGCAAGTACATTTAAAAAGGGACACATAAAATTCACAAGTACATTTAAAAAGGAGAAAATAAAAGGCACAAGTACATTTAAAAAGGGGCACATAAAAGGCACAAGTACATTTAGAAAGGGGCCCATAAAAGGCACAAGTACATTTAAAAAGGGGCACATAAAAGGCGCAACTACATTTAAAAAGGGGCAATTAAAAGTCACAAGTACATTTAAAAAGGGGCACATAAAAGGCGCAAATAAAAGGCACAAGTACATTTAAAAAGGGGCACATAAAAGGCACAAGTACATTTAAAAAGGGGCACATAAAATGCACAAGTAAATTTAAAAAGGGTAACATAAAATACACAAGTACATTTAAAAAGGGGCACATAAATGGCGCAAGTACATTTAAAAAGGGGCACACAAAAGGCACAAGTACATTTAAAAAGGGGCACATAAAAGCGCAAATAAAAAGCACAAGTACATTTAAAAAGGGGCACATAAAAGGCGCATGTACATTTAAAAAGGGGCACATAAAAGGCACAAGTACATTTAAAAAGGGGCACATAAAAGGTGCAAATAAAAGGCACAAGTTCATTTAAAAAGGGGCACATAAAAGGCACAAGTACATTTATAAAGGGGCATATAAAATTCACAAGTACATTTAAAAAGGGGCACATAAAAGGCGCAAGTACATTTAAAAAGGGGCACATAAAAGGCACAAGTACATTTAAAAAGGGGCACATAAAAGGTGCAAATAAAAGGCACAAGTACATTTAAAAAGGGGCACATAAAAGGCACAAGTACATTTAAAAAGGGGCACATAAAATGCACAAGTACATTTAAAAAATGGCACATAAAAGGCACAAGTACATTTAAAAAGGGGCACATAAAAGGCGCAAATAAAAGGCACAAGTACATTTGAAAAGGGGCACATAAAGGGGCAAAAGTACATTTAAAAAGAGGCACATAAAAGGCACAAGTACATTTTTAAAAAGGGGCACATAAAATGCACTAGTACATTTAAAAAGAGGCACATAAAATGCACAAGTAGATTTAAAAAGGGGAAAATAAAAAGCACAAGTACATTTAAAAAGGGACACATAAAAGCCACAAGTACATTTAAAAAGGGGCACATAAAAGGCACTAGTACATTTAAAAAGGGGCACATAAAAGGCGTAAGTACATTTAAAAAGGGACACATAAAAGGCGCAAGTACATTTAAAAAGGGGCACATAAAAGGTGCAAGTACATTGAAATAGGGGCACTTAAAAGGCGCAAGTACATTTAAAAAGGGGCACATAAAAGGCACAAATAAAAGGCACAAGTACATTTAAAAAGGGGCAAATAAAAGGCACACGTACATTTAAAAATGGGCACATAAAAGGCGCAAATAAAAGGCACAAGTACATTTAAAAAGGGGCATATAAAAGGCACAAGTACATTTAAAAAGGGGCACATAAAAGGCACAAGTACATTTAAAAAAGGACACATAAAAGGCACAAGTACATTTATAAATGGGAAAATAAAAGGCACAAGTACATTTAAAAAGTGGCACATAAAATTCACAAGTAAATTTAAAAAGGGTAACATAAAATACACAAGTACATTTAAAAAGGGGCACATAAATGGCGCAAGTACATTTAAAAAGGGGCACACAAAAGGCACAAGTACATTTAAAAAGGGGCACATAAAAGCGCAAATAAAAAGCACAAGTACATTTAAAAAGGGGCACATAAAAGGCGCAAGTACATTTAAAAAGGGGCACATAAAAGGCACAAGTACATTTAAAAAGGGGCACATAAAAGGTGCAAATAAAAGGCACAAGTTCATTTAAAAAGGGGCACATAAAAGGCACAAGTACATTTATAAAGGGGCATATAAAATTCACAAGTACATTTAAAAAGGGGCACATAAAAGGCGCAAGTACATTTAAAAAGGGGCACATAAAAGGCACAAGTACATTTAAAAAGGGGCACATAAAAGGTGCAAATAAAAGGCACAAGTACATTTAAAAAGGGGCACATAAAATGCACAAGTACATTTAAAAAATGGCACATAAAAGGCACAAGTACATTTAAAAAATGGCACATAAAAGGCACAAGTACATTTAAAAAGGGGCACATAAAAGGCGCAAATAAAAGGCACAAGTACATTTGAAAAGGGGCACATAAAGGGGCAAAAGTACATTTAAAAAGAGGCACATAAAAGGCACAAGTACATTTTTAAAAAGGGGCACATAAAATGCACTAGTACATTTAAAAAGAGGCACATAAAATGCACAAGTAGATTTAAAAAGGGGAAAATAAAAAGCACAAGTACATTTAAAAAGGGACACATAAAAGCCACAAGTACATTTAAAAAGGGGCACATAAAAGGCACTAGTACATTTAAAAAGGGGCACATAAAAGGCGTAAGTACATTTAAAAAGGGACACATAAAAGGCGCAAGTACATTTAAAAAGGGGCACATAAAAGGTGCAAGTACATTGAAATAGGGGCACTTAAAAGGCGCAAGTACATTTAAAAAGGGGCACATAAAAGGCACAAATAAAAGGCACAAGTACATTTAAAAAGGGGCAAATAAAAGGCACACGTACATTTAAAAATGGGCACATAAAAGGCGCAAATAAAAGGCACAAGTACATTTAAAAAGGGGCATATAAAAGGCACAAGTACATTTAAAAAGGGGCACATAAAAGGCACAAGTACATTTAAAAAAGGACACATAAAAGGCACAAGTACATTTATAAATGGGAAAATAAAAGGCACAAGTACATTTAAAAAGTGGCACATAAAATTCACAAGTACATTTTAAAAGGAGAAAATAAAAGGCACAAGTACATTTAAAAAGGGGCACATAAAAGGCACAAGTACATTTAGAAAGGGGCCCATAAAAGGCACAAGTACATTTAAAAAGGAGAAAATAAAAGGCACAAGTACATTTAAAAAGGGGCACATAAAAGGCACAAGTACATTTAGAAAGGGGCCCATAAAAGGCACAAGTACATTTAAAAAGGGGCACATAAAAGGCGCAAGTACATTTAAAAAGGGGCAAATAAAAGGCACAAGTACATTTAAAAAGGGGCACATAAAAGGCGCAAATAAAAGGCACAAGTACATTTAAAAAGGGGCACATAAAAGGCACAAGTACATTTAAAAAGGGGCACATAAAAGGCGTAAGTACATTTAAAAAGGGACACATAAAAGGCGCAAGTACATTTAAAAAGGGGCACATAAAAGGTGCAAGTACATTGAAATAGGGGCACTTAAAAGGCGCAAGTACATTTAAAAAGGGGCACATAAAAGGCACAAATAAAAGGCACAAGTACATTTAAAAAGGGGCAAATAAAAGGCACACGTACATTTAAAAAGGGGCACATAAAAGGCACAAGTACATTAAAAAAGGGGCACATAAAAGGCACAAGTACATTTAAAAAGTTGCACATAAAAGGCACAAGTACATTTAAAAAGGGCCACATAAAAGGCACAAGTAAATTTAAAAAGGTGCACATAAAAGGCGCAACTACATTTAAAAAGGGGCAATTAAAAGGCACAAGTACATTTAAAAAGGGGCACATAAAAGGCGCAAATAAAAGGCACAAGTACATTTAAAAAGGGGTATATAAAAGGCACAAGTACATTTTTAAAAAGGGGCACATAAAATGCACAAGTACATTTAAAAAGGGGAAAATAAAAGGCACAAGTACATTTAAAAAGGGGCACATAAATGGCGCAAGTACATTTAAAAAGGGGCACACAAAAGGCACAAGTACATTTAAAAAGGGGCACATAAAAGGCGCAAATAAAAGGCACAAGTACATTTAAAAAGGGGCACATAAAAGGCACAAGTACATTTAAAAAGGGGCACATAAAATGCACAAGTAAATTTAAAAAGGGTAACATAAAATACACAAGTACATTTAAAAAGGGGCACATAAATGGCGCAAGTACATTTAAAAAGGGGCACACAAAAGGCACAAGTACATTTAAAAAGGGGCACATAAAAGCGCAAATAAAAAGCACAAGTACATTTAAAAAGGGGCACATAAAAGGCGCAAGTACATTTAAAAAGGGGCACATAAAAGGCACAAGTACATTTAAAAAGGGGCACATAAAAGGTGCAAATAAAAGGCACAAGTACATTTAAAAAGGAGCACATAAAAGGCACAAGTACATTTATAAAGGGGCACATAAAATTCACAAGTACATTTAAAAAGGGGCACATAAAAGGCGCAAGTACATTTAAAAAGGGGCACATAAAAGGCACAAGTACATTTAAAAAGGGGCACATAAAAGGTGCAAATAAAAGGCACAAGTACATTTAAAAAGGGGCACATAAAAGGCACAAGTACATTTATAAAGGGGCACATAAAATTCACAAGTACATTTAAAAAGGGGCACATAAAAGGCGCAAGTACATTTAAAAAGGGGCACATAAAAGGCACAAGTAAATTTAAAAAGGGGCACATAAAAGGTGCAAATAAAAGGCACAAGTACATTTAAAAAGGGGCACATAAAAGGCACAAGTACATTTAAAAAGGGGCACATAAAATGCACAAGTACATTTAAAAAATGGCACATAAAAGGCACAAGTACATTTAAAAAGGGGCACATAAAAGGCGCAAATAAAAGGCACAAGTACATTTGAAAAGGGGCACATAAAGGGGCAAAAGTACATTTAAAAAGGGGCACATAAAAGGCACAAGTACATTTTTAAAAAGGGGCACATAGAATGCACTAGTACATTTAAAAAGAGGCACATAAAATGCACAAGTGGATTTAAAAAGGGGAAAATAAAAAGCACAAGTACATTTAAAAAGGGACACATAAAAGGCACTAGTACATTTAAAAAGGGGCACATAAAAGGCGTAAGTACATTTAAAAAGGGACACATAAAAGGCGCAAGTACATTTAAAAAGGGGCACATAAAAGGTGCAAGTACATTGAAATAGGGGCACTTAAAAGGCGCAAGTACATTTAAAAAGGGGCACATAAAAGGCACAAGTACATTTAAAAATGGGCACATAAAAGGCGCAAATAAAAGGCACTAGTACATTTAAAAAGGGGCACATAAAAGGCACAAGTACATTTAAAAAGGGGCACATAAAAGGCACAAGTACATTTAAAAAGGGGCACATAAAAGGCACAAGTACATTTAAAAAAGGACACATAAAAGGCACAAGTACATTTATAAAGGGGAAAATAAAAGGCACAAGTACATTTAAAAAGTGGCACATAAAATTCACAAGTACATTTAAAAAGGAGAAAATAAAAGGCACAAGTACATTTAAAAAGGGGCACATAAAAGGCACAAGTACATTTAGAAAGGGGCCCATAAAAGGCACAAGTACATTTAAAAAGGGGCACATAAAAGGCGCAAGTACATTTAAAAAGGGGCAAATAAAAGGCACAAGTACATTTAAAAAGGGACACATAAAAGGCACAAGTACATTTGAAAAGGGGCACATAAAAGGCACTAGTTCATTTGAAAAGGGGCACATAAAGGGGCAAAAGTACATTTAAAAAGGGGCACATAAAAGGCACAAGTACATTTTTAAAAAGGGGCACATAAAATGCACTAGTACATTTAAAAAGAGGCACATAAAATGCACAAGTAGATTTAAAAAGGGGAAAATAAAAAGCACAAGTACATTTAAAAAGGGGCACATAAAAGGCACAAATAAAAGGCACAAGTACATTTAAAAAGGGGCAAATAAAAGGCACACGTACATTTAAAAATGGGCACATAAAAGGCGCAAATAAAAGGCACAAGTACATTTAAAAAGGGGCACATAAAAGGCACAAGTACATTTAAAAAGGGGCACATAAAAGGCACAAGTACATTTAAAAAGGGGCACATAAAAGGCGCAAATAAAAGGCACAAGTACATTTAAAAAGGGGCACATAAAAGGCACAAGTTCATTTAAAAAGGGGCACATAAAAGGTGCAAATAAAAGGCACAAGTACATTTAAAAAGGGGCACATAAAAGGCACAAGTACATTTAAAAAGGGGCACATAAAATGCACAAGTACATTTAAAAAATGGCACATAAAAGGCACAAGTACATTTAAAAAGGGGCACATAAAAGGCGCAAATAAAAGGCACAAGTACATTTGAAAAGGGGCACATAAAGGGGCAAAAGTACATTTAAAAAGGGGCACATAAAAGGCACAAGTACATTTTTAAAAAGGGGCACATAAAATGCACTAGTACATTTAAAAAGAGGCACATAAAATGCACAAGTAGATTTAAAAAGGGGAAAATAAAAAGCACAAGTACATTTAAAAAGGGACACATAAAAGCCACAAGTACATTTAAAAAGGGGCACATAAAAGGCACTAGTACATTTAAAAAGGGGCACATAAAAGGCGTAAGTACATTTAAAAAGGGACACATAAAAGGCGCAAGTACATTTAAAAAGGGGCACATAAAAGGTGCAAGTACATTGAAATAGGGGCACTTAAAAGGCGCAAGTACATTTAAAAAGGGGCACATAAAAGGCACAAATAAAAGGCACAAGTACATTTAAAAAGGTGCAAATAAAAGGCACACGTACATTTAAAAATGGGCACATAAAAGGCGCAAATAAAAGGCACAAGTACATTTAAAAAGGGGCACATAAAAGGCACAAGTACATTTAAAAAGGGGCACATAAAAGGCACAAGTACATTTAAAAAGGGGCACATAAAAGGCACAAGTACATTTAAAAAAGGACACATAAAAGGCACAAGTACATTTATAAAGGGGAAAATAAAAGGCACAAGTACATTTAAAAAGTGGGACATAAAATTCACAAGTACATTTAAAAAGGAGAAAATAAAAGGCACACGTACATTTAAAAATGGGCACATAAAAGGCGCAAATAAAAGGCACAAGTACATTTAAAAAGGGGCACATAAAAGGCACAAGTACATTTAGAAAGGGGCCCATAAAAGGCACAAGTACATTTAAAAAGGGGCACATAAAAGGCGCAAGTACATTTAAAAAGGGGCAAATAAAAGGCACAAGTACATTTAAAAAGGGGCACATAAAAGGCGCAAATAAAAGGCACAAGTACATTTAAAAAGGGGCACATAAAAGGCACAAGTACATTTAAAAAGGGACACATAAAAGGCGCAAGTACATTTAAAAAGGGGCACATAAAAGGTGCAAGTACATTGAAATAGGGGCACTTAAAAGGCGCAAGTACATTTAAAAAGGGGCACATAAAAGGCACAAATAAAAGGCACAAGTACATTTAAAAAGGGGCAAATAAAAGGCACACGTACATTTAAAAATGGGCACATAAAAGGCACAAGTACATTTAAAAAGGGGCACATAAAAGGCACAAGTACATTTAAAAAGGGGCACATAAAAGGCACAAGTACATTTATAAAGGGGCACATAAAAGGCACAAGTACATTTAAATAGGGGCACTTAAAAGGCGCAAGTACATTTAAAAAGGGGCACATAAAAGGTGCAAGTACATTTAAAAAGGGGCACTTAAAAGGCGCAAGTACATTTAAAAAGGGGCACATAAAAGGCACAAGTACATTTAAAAAGGGGCAAATAAAAGGCACAAGTACATTTAAAAATGGGCACATAAAAGGCGCAAATAAAAGGCACAAGTACATTTAAAAAGGGGCACATAAAAGGCACAAGTACATTTAAAAAGTGGCACATAAAAGGCACAAGTACATTTTTAAAAAAGGGGCACAAAAAATGCACAAGTACATTTAAAAAGGGGCACATAAATGGCGCAAGTACATTTAAAAAGGGGCATATAAAAAGGCACAAGTACATTTAAAAAGGAGCACATAAAAGGCACAAGTACATTTATAAAGGGGAAAATAAAAGGCACAAGTACATTTAAAAAGGGGCACATAAAATTCACAAGTACATTTAAAAAGGAGAGAATAAAAGGCACAAGTACATTTAAAAAGGGGCACATAAAAGGCACAAGTACATTTAGAAAGGGGCCCATAAAAGGCACAAGTACATTTAAAAAGGGGCACATAAAAGGCGCAAGTACATTTAAAAAGGGGCAAATAAAAGGCACAAGTACATTTAAAAAGGGGCACATAAAAGGCGCAAATAAAAGGCACAAGTACATTTGAAAAGGGGCACATAAAGGGGCAAAAGTACATTTAAAAAGGGGCACATAAAAGGCACAAGTACATTTTTAAAAAGGGGCACATAAAATGCACAAGTACATTTAAAAAGGGGCACATAAATGGCGCAAGTACATTTAAAAAGGGGCATATAAAAAGGCACAAGTACATTTAAAAAGGAGCACATAAAAGGCACAAGTACATTTATAAAGGGGAAAATAAAAGGCACAAGTACATTTAAAAAAGGACACATAAAAGATGCAAGTACATTTAAAAAGGGGCAAATAAAAGGCACAAGTACATTTAAAAATGGGCACATAAAAGGCGCAAATAAAAGGCACAAGTACATTTAAAAAGGGGCACATAAAAGGCACAAGTACATTTAAAAAGTGGCACATAAAAGGCACAAGTACATTTTTAAAAAAGGGGCACAAAAAATGCACAAGTACATTTAAAAAGGGGCACATAAATGGCGCAAGTACATTTAAAAAGGGGCATATAAAAAGGCACAAGTACATTTAAAAAGGAGCACATAAAAGGCACAAGTACATTTATAAAGGGGAAAATAAAAGGCACAAGTACATTTAAAAAGGGGCACATAAAATTCACAAGTACATTTAAAAAGGAGAGAATAAAAGGCACAAGTACATTTAAAAAGGGGCACATAAAAGGCACAAGTACATTTAGAAAGGGGCCCATAAAAGGCACAAGTACATTTAAAAAGGGGCACATAAAAGGCGCAAGTACATTTAAAAAGGGGCAAATAAAAGGCACAAGTACATTTAAAAAGGGGCACATAAAAGGCGCAAATAAAAGGCACAAGTACATTTGAAAAGGGGCACATAAAGGGGCAAAAGTACATTTAAAAAGGGGCACATAAAAGGCACAAGTACATTTTTAAAAAGGGGCACATAAAATGCACAAGTACATTTAAAAAGGGGCACATAAATGGCGCAAGTACATTTAAAAAGGGGCATATAAAAAGGCACAAGTACATTTAAAAAGGAGCACATAAAAGGCACAAGTACATTTATAAAGGGGAAAATAAAAGGCACAAGTACATTTAAAAAAGGACACATAAAAGATGCAAGTACATTTAAAAAGGGGCACATAAAAGGTGCAAGTACATTGAAATTGGGGCACTTAAAAGGCAAAAGTACATTTAAAAAGGGGCACATAAAAGGCACAAGTACATTTAAAAAAGGACACATAAAAGATGCAAGTACATTTAAAAAGGGGCACATAAAAGGTGCAAGTACATTGAAATAGGGGCACTTAAAAGGCGCAAGTACATTTAAAAAGGGGCACATAAAAGGCACAAATAAAAGGCAAAAGTACATTTAAAAAGGGGCAAATAAAAGGCACAAGTACATTTAAAAATGGGCACATAAAAGGCACAAGTACATTAAAAAAGGGGCACATAAAAGGCACAAGTACATTTTTAAAAAAGGAGCACAAAAAATGCACAAGTACATTTAAAAAGGGGCACATAAATGGCGCAAGTACATTTAAAAAGGGGCATATAAAAAGGCACAAGTACATTTAAAAAGGGGCACATAAAAGGCACAAGTACATTTATAAAGGGGAAAATAAAAGGCACAAGTACATTTAAAAAGGGGCACATAAAATTCACAAGTACATTTAAAAAGGAGAAAATAAAAGGCACAAGTACATTTAAAAAGGAGAAAATAAAAGGCACAAGTACATTTAAAAAGGGGCACATAAAAGGCACAAGTACATTTAGAAAGGGGCCCATAAAAGGCACAAGTACATTTAAAAAGGGGCACATAAAAGGCGCAAGTACATTTAAAAAGTGGCAAATAAAAGGCAAAAGTACATTTAAAAAGGGGCACATAAAAGGCGCAAATAAAAGGCACAAGTTCATTTAAAAAGGGGCACATAAAAGGCACAAGTACATTTAAAAAGGGGCACATAAAAGGCACAAGTACATTTAAAAAGGGGCACATAAAAGGTGCAAATAAAAGGCACAAGTACATTTAAAAAGGGGCACATAAAAGGCACAAGTACATTTAAAAAGGGGCACATAAAATGCACAAGTACATTTAAAAAGGGGCACATAAAAGGCGCAAGTACATTTAAAAAGGGGCACATAAAAGGCACAAGTACATTTAAGAAGGGGCACATAAAAGGTGCAAATAAAAGGCACAAGTACATTTAAAAAGGGGCACATAAAAGGCACAAGTACATTTAAAAAATGGCACATAAAAGGCACAAGTACATTTAAAAAGGGGCAATTAAAAGGCACAAGTACATTTAAAAAGGGGCACAGAAAAGGTGCAAATAAAAGGCACAAGTACATTTAAAAAGGGGCACATAAAAGGCACAAGTACATTTAAAAAGGCACATAAAAGGCACAAGTACATTTTTAAAAAGGGGCACATAAAATGCACAAGTACATTTAAAAAGGGGCACATAAATGGCGCAAGTACATTTAAAAAGGGGCACACAAAAGGCACAAGTACATTTAAAAAGGGGCACATAAAAGGCGCAAATAAAAGGCACAAGTACATTTAAAAAGGGGCACATAAAATGCACAAGTACATTTAAAAAGGGTAACATAAAATACACAAGTACATTTAAAAAGGGTGCACATAAATGGCGCAAGTACATTTAAAAAGGGGCACACAAAAGGCACAAGTACATTTAAAAAGGGGCACATAAAAGTTGCAAATAAAAGGCACAAGTACATTTAAAAAGGGGCACATAAAAGGCACAAGTACATTTAAAAAGGGGCACATAAAATGCACAAGTACATTTAAAAAATGGCACATAAAAGGCACAAGTACATTTAAAAAGGGGCACATAAAAGGCACAAGTACATTTAAAAAGGCACATAAAAGGCACAAGTACATTTTTAAAAAGGGGCACATAAAATGCACAAGTACATTTAAAAAGGGGAAAATAAAAGGCACAAGTACATTTAAAAAGGGGCACATAAATGGCGCAAGTACATTTAAAAAGGGGCACACAAAAGGCACAAGTACATTTAAAAAGGGGCACATAAAAGGCGCAAATAAAAGGCACAAGTACATTTAAAAAGGGGCACATAAAAGGCACAAGTACATTTAAAAAGGGGCACATAAAAGGCACAAGTACATTTAAAAAGGGGCACATAAAAGGCACAAGTACATTTAAAAAGGGGCACATAAAAGGCACAAGTACATTTAAAAAGGGGCACATAAAATGCACAAGTACATTTAAAAAGGGTAACATAAAATACACAAGTACATTTAAAAAGGGTGCACATAAATGGCGCAAGTACATTTAAAAAGGGGCACACAAAAGGCACAAGTACATTTAAAAAGGGGCACATAAAAGGCGCAAATAAAAAGCACAAGTACATTTAAAAAGGGGCACATAAAAGGCGCAAGTACATTTAAAAAGGGGCACATAAAAGGCACAAGTACATTTAAAAAGGGGCACATAAAAGGTGCAAATAAAAGGCACAAGTACATTTAAAAAGGGGCACATAAAATGCACAAGTACATTTAAAAAGGGGCACATAAAAGGTGCAAATAAAAGGCACAAGTACATTTAAAAAGGGGCACATAAAAGGCACAAGTACATTTAAAAAGGGGCACATAAAATGCACAAGTACATTTAAAAAGGGGCACATAAAAGGCACAAGTACATTTAAAAAGGGGCTCATAAAAGGGGCAAATAAAAGGCACAAGTACATTTGAAAAGGGGCACATAAAGGGGCAAAAGTACATTTACAAAGGGGCACATAAAAGGCACAAGTACAATTAAAAAGGGGCACATAAAATGCACAAGTACATTTAAAAAGATGCACATAAAAGGCACAAGTACATTTAAAAAGGGGCACATAAAAGGCGCAAATAAAAGGCACAAGTACATTTGAAAAGGGGCACATAAAGGGGCAAAAGTACATTTAAAAAGGGGCACATAAAAGGCACAAGTACATTTTTAAAAAGGGGCACATAAAATGCACTAGTACATTTAAAAAGAGGCACATAAAATGCACAAGTAGATTTAAAAAGTGGAAAATAAAAAGCACAAGTACATTTAAAAAGGGACACATAAAAGGCACAAGTACATTTAAAAAGGGGCACATAAAAGGCACAAGTACATTTAAAAAGGGGCACATAAAATGCACAAGTACATTTAAAAAGGGTAACATAAAATACACAAGTACATTTAAAAAGGGTGCACATAAATGGCGCAAGTACATTTAAAAAGGGGCACACAAAAGGCACAAGTACATTTAAAAAGGGGCACATAAAAGGCGCAAATAAAAAGCACAAGTACATTTAAAAAGGGGCACATAAAAGGCGCAAGTACATTTAAAAAGGGGCACATAAAAGGCACAAGTACATTTAAAAAGGGGCACATAAAAGGTGCAAATAAAAGGCACAAGTACATTTAAAAAGGGGCACATAAAATGCACAAGTACATTTAAAAAGGGGCACATAAAAGGTGCAAATAAAAGGCACAAGTACATTTAAAAAGGGGCACATAAAAGGCACAAGTACATTTAAAAAGGGGCACATAAAATGCACAAGTACATTTAAAAAGGGGCACATAAAAGGCGCAAATAAAAGGCACAAGTACATTTGAAAAGGGGCACATAAAGGGGCAAAAGTACATTTAAAAAGGGGCACATAAAAGGCACAAGTACAATTAAAAAGGGGCACATAAAATGCACAAGTACATTTAAAAAGATGCACATAAAAGGCACAAGTACATTTAAAAAGGGGCACATAAAAGGCGCAAATAAAAGGCACAAGTACATTTGAAAAGGGGCACATAAAGGGGCAAAAGTACATTTAAAAAGGGGCACATAAAAGGCACAAGTACATTTTTAAAAAGGGGCACATAAAATGCACTAGTACATTTAAAAAGAGGCACATAAAATGCACAAGTAGATTTAAAAAGTGGAAAATAAAAAGCACAAGTACATTTAAAAAGGGACACATAAAAGGCACAAGTACATTTAAAAAGGGGCACATAAAAGGCACTAGTACATTTAAAAAGGGGCACATAAAAGGCGTAAGTACATTTAAAAAGGGACACATAAAATGCGCAAGTACATTTAAAAAGGGGCACATAAAAGGTGCAAGTACATTGAAATAGGGGCACTTAAAAGGCGCAAGTACATTTAAAAAGGGGCACATAAAAGGCACAAATAAAAGGCACAAGTACATTTAAAAAGGGGCAAATAAAAGGCACACGTACATTTAAAAATGGGCACATAAAAGGCGCAAATAAAAGGCACAAGTACATTTAAAAAGGGGCACATAAAAGGCACCAGTACATTTAAAAAGGGGCACATAAAAAGGCACAAGTACATTTAAAAAGGGGCACATAAAAGGCACAAGTACATTTAAAAAGGGGCACATAAAAGGCGCAAGTACATTAAAAAAGGGGCACATAAAAGGCGCAAATAAAAAACACAAGTACATTTAAAAGGGGAAGGGGAACATAAAAGGCACAAGTACATTTAAAAAGGGGCACATAAAAGGCACAAGTACATATAAAAAGTGGCACATAATAGGCACAAGTACATTTAAAAAGGAGCACATAAACGGCACAAGTACATTTAAAAAGGGCCACATAAAAGGCACAAGTACATTTAAAAAGTTGCACATAAAAGGCACAAGTACATTTAAAAAGGGCCACATAAAAGGCACAAGTACATTTAAAAAGGGGCACATAAAAGGCGCAAGTACATTTAAAAAAGGGCACATAAAAGGCACAAGTACATTTAAAAAGGGGCACATAAAATGCACAAGTACATTTAAAAAGGAGCACATAAAATGCACAAGTACAATTAAAAAGGAGCACATAAAATGCACAAGTACATTTAAAAAGGGCCACATAAAAGGCGCAAGTACATTAAAAAAAGTGGCACATAAAAGGCACAGGTACATTTAAAAAGGGGCACATAAAAGGCGCAAATAAAAGACACAAGTACATTTAAAAAGGGGCACAGAAAAGGCACAAGTACATTTAAAAAGGGGCACATAAAATGCACAAGTACATTTAAAAAGGGGCACATAAAAGGCACAAGTACATTTAAAAAGGGGCACATAAAATGCACAAGTACATTTAAAAAGATGCACATAAAAGGCACAAGTACATTTAAAAAGGGGCACATAAAAGGCACAAGTACATTTGAAAAGGGGCACATAAAAGGCACAAGTACATTTAAAAAGGGGCACATAAAAGGCACAAGTACATTTAAAAAGGGGCACATAAAAGGCACAAGTACATTTAAAAAGGGGCACATAAAAGGTGCAAATAAAAGGCACAAGTACATTTAAAAAGGGGCACATAAAAGGCACAAGTACATTTAAAAAGGGGCACATAAAATGCACAAGTACATTTAAAAAGGGGCACATAAAAGGCACAAGTACATTTAAAAAGGGGCACATAAAAGGCGCAAATAAAAGGCACAAGTACATTTGAAAAGGGGCACATAAAGGGGCAAAAGTACATTTAAAAAGGGGCACATAAAAGGCACAAGTACATTTTTTAAAAAGGGGTACATAAAATGCACTAGTACATTTAAAAAGGGCCACATAAAAGGCGCAAGTACATTAAAAAAAGGGGCACATAAAAGGCACAGATACATTTAAAAAGGGGCACATAAAAGGCGCAAATAAAAGACAAGTACATTTAAAAAGGGGCACATAAAAGGCGCAAATAAAAAACACAAGTACATTTAAAAGGGGAAGGGTAACATAAAAGGCACAAGTACATTTAAAAAGGGGCACATAAAAGGCACAAGTACATTTAAAAAGGGGCACATAAAAGGCACAAGTACATTTAAAAAGGGGCACATAAAAGGCACAAGTTCATTTAAAAAGTTGCACATAAAAGTCACAAGTACATTTAAAAAGGGCCACATAAAAGGCACAAGTACATTTAAAAAGGTGCACATAAAAGGCGCAAGTACATTTAAAAAGGGGCACATAAAATTCACAAGTACATTTAAAAAGGAGAAAATAAAAGGCACAAGTACATTTAAAAAGGGGCACATAAAAGGCGCAAGTACATTTAAAAAGGGGCACATAAAATTCACAAGTACATTTAAAAAGGAGAAAATAAAAGGCACAAGTACATTTAAAAAGGGGCACATAAAAGGCACAAGTACATTTAGAAAGGGGCCCATAAAAGGCACAAGTACATTTAAAAAGGGGCACATAAAAGGCGCAACTACATTTAAAAAGGGGCAATTAAAAGGCACAAGTACATTTAAAAAGGGGCACATAAAAGGCGCAAATAAAAGGCACAAGTACATTTAAAAAGGGGCACATAAAAGGCACAAGTACATTTAAAAAGGGGCACATAAAAAGGCACAAGTACATTTAAAAAGGGCCACATAAAAGGCGCAAGTACATGTATGTTAGAGTGTGGATAGTGCTACTGTGTCAAACAAATTCCCTTGTAACCCATACCCAAATAAAACACACGAGACAGTTGTTGGTGAATAAAAAGGCCACAGCGATTTATTAACATACTAATAACTTGAAAGGACTGTATCAGCCAATCACCTTAACTATTTTAGTTCTCAAATAGATACATCCTAACAAATCATCTAAAATCCTTGCCAGTCACCTAAACTAACATTTTAAAATATATCTATAACCATATATACTAATGTGCAAGTAGCACCAAACCAGTGGTACTCCCCTCCCCCCTCGTCCTAGGGTCTCTTTACCCTTTTACCTTACATTCTCCATGCTAACCACTAGCCGAACTCTCCTCGCTCAGTGGGCACGTAGTGATTTCTCACTTTTAAAAGGTTAGGGGAGGGCCGAGCCCAAAAAATAAACATCACATCGTCACTCCTCCCTTTTCTTTCATAAACCACGACCGGCAAGGACCTGCACCCCCGCCACAGGCACCGCTGTTTTACTGCCTTAAATCAGCGGGAGCCCCCCACCCCATCGCCATGGCCTGCTCAACTCCATCCTGTAAAGCTAAATTAAATAAATCTAACCCCACGTCCGTGAGGTGAACCCCGTCGCTCCTGAAATAAACCGCTGCATCCCGCTCGAAGACCCGATGGCGGATCGTGACGCCCCCAACCCCCAGTACAAACTTGGAAACCTGTTTGTTGATCTTAATCCTGCATCTCTCCATTGCCTTCTGACTCTCAAGTACATTTAAAAAGGGGCACATAAAATTCACAAGTACATTTAAAAAGGAGAAAATAAAAGGCACAAGTACATTTAAAAAGGGGCACATAAAAGGCACAAGTACATTTAGAAAGGGGCCCATAAAAGGCACAAGTACATTTAAAAAGGGGCACATAAAAGGCGCAACTACATTTAAAAAGGGGCAATTAAAAGGCACAAGTACATTTAAAAAGGGGCACATAAAAGGCGCAAATAAAAGGCACAAGTACATTTAAAAAGGGGCACATAAAAAGGCACAAGTACATTTAAAAAGGGGAAAGTAAAAGGCACAAATAAAAGGCACAAGTACATTTAAAAAGGGGCACATAAAAGGCGCAAATAAAAGGCACAAGTACATTTAAAAAGGGGCACATAAAAGGCACAAGTACATTTAAAAAGGGGCACATAAAATGCACAAGTAAATTTAAAAAGGGTAACATAAAATACACAAGTACATTTAAAAAGGGGCACATAAATGGCGCAAGTACATTTAAAAAGGGGCACACAAAAGGCACAAGTACATTTAAAAAGGGGCACATAAAAGCGCAAATAAAAAGCACAAGAACATTTAAAAAGGGGCACATAAAAGGCACAAGTACATTTAGAAAGGGGCCCATAAAAGGCACAAGTACATTTAAAAAGGGGCACATAAAAGGCGCAAGTACATTTAAAAAGGGGCAAATAAAAGGCACAAGTACATTTAAAAAGGGGCACATAAAAGGCACAAGTACATTTAAAAAGGGGCACATAAAAAGGCACAAGTACATTTAAAAAGGGGCACATAAAAGGCACAAGTATATTTTTAAAAAGGGGCACATAAAATGCACAAGTACATTTAAAAAGGGGAAAATAAAAGGCACAAGTACATTTAAAAAGGGGCACATAAAATGCACAAGTACATTTAAAAAGGGGCACATAAATGGCGCAACTACATTTAAAAAGGGGCACACAAAAGGCACAAGTACATTTAAAAAGGGGCACATAAAAGGCGCAAATAAAAGGCACAAGTACATTTAAAAAGGGGCACATAAAAGGCACAAGTACATTTAAAAAGGGGCACATAAAATGCACAGGTACATTTAAAAAGGGTAACATAAAATGCACAAGTACATTTAAAAAGGGGCACATAAATGGCGCAAGTAAATTTAAAAAGGGGCACACAAAAGGCACAAGTACATTTAAAAAGGGGCACATAAAAGGTGCAAATAAAAGGCACAAGTACATTTAAAAAGGGGCACATAAAAGGCACAAGTACATTTAAAAAGGGGCACATAAAAGGCACAAGTACATTTAAAAAGTTGCACATAAAAGGCACAAGTACATTTAAAAAGGGCCACATAAAAGGCACAAGTACATTTAAAAAGGTGCACATAAAAGGCGCAAGTACATTTAAAAAGGGGCACATAAAATTCACAAGTACATTTAAAAAGGAGAAAATAAAAGGCACAAGTACATTTAAAAAGGGGCACATAAAAGGCACAAGTACATTTAGAAAGGGGCCCATAAAAGGAAAGTACATTTAAAAAGGGGCACATAAAAGGCGCAACTACATTTAAAAAGGGGCAATTAAAAGGCACAAGTACATTTAAAAAGGGGCACATAAAATGCGCAAATAAAAGGCACAAGTACATTTAAAAAGGGGCACATAAAAAGGCACAAGTACATTTAAAAAGGGGCACATAAAAGGCACAAGTACATTTTTAAAAAGGGGCACATAAAATGCACAAGTACATTTAAAAAGGGGCACACAAAAGGCACAAGTACATTTAAAAAGGGGCACATAAAAGGCGCAAATAAAAGGCACAAGTACATTTAAAAAGGGGCACATAAAAGGCACAAGTACATTTAAAAAGGGGCACATAAATGGCGCAAGTACATTTAAAAAGGGGCACACAAAAGGCACAAGTACATTTAAAAGGGGCACATAAAAGGCGCAAATAAAAAGCACAAGTACATTTAAAAAGGGGCACATAAAAGGCGCAAGTACATTTAAAAAGGGGCACATAAAAGGCACAAGTACATTTAAAAAGGGGCACATAAAATGTGCAAATAAAAGGCACAAGTACATTTAAAAAGGGGCACATAAAAGGCACAAGTACATTTAAAAAGGGGCACATAAAATGCACAAGTACATTTAAAAAGGGGCACATAAAAGGCGCAAGTACATTTAAAAAGGGGCACATAAAATGCACAAGTACATTTAAAAAGGGGCACATAAAAGGTGCAAATAAAAGGCACAAGTACATTTAAAAAAGGGCACATAAAAGGCACAAGTACATTTAAAAAGGGGCACATAAAATGCACAAGTACATTTAAAAAATGGCACATAAAAAGCACAAGTACATTTAAAAAGGGGAAAATAAAAAGCACAAGTACATTTAAAAAGGGACACATAAAAGGCACAATTACATTTAAAAAGGGGCACATAAAAGGCACAAGTACATTTGAAAAGGGGCACATAAAGGGGCAAAAGTACATTTAAAAAGGGGCACATAAAAGGCACAAGTACATTTTTAAAAAGGGGCACATAAAATGCACTAGTACATTTAAAAAGCGGCACATAAAATGCACAAGTAGATTTAAAAAGGGGAAAATAAAAAGCACAAGTACATTTAAAAAGGGACACATAAAAGGCACAAGTACATTTAAAAAGGGGCACATAAAAGGCACTAGTACATTTAAAAAGGGGCACATAAAAGGCGTAAGTACATTTAAAAAGGGACACATAAAAGGCGCAAGTACATTTAAAAAAGGGCACATAAAAGGTGCAAGTACATTGAAATAGGGGCACTTAAAAGGCGCAAGTACATTTAAAAAGGGGCACATAAAAGGCACAAATAAAAGGCACAAGTACATTTAAAAAGGGGCAAATAAAAGGCACACGTACATTTAAAAATGGGCACATAAAAGGCGCAAATAAAAGGCACAAGTACATTTAAAAAGGGGCACATAAAAGGCACAAGTACATTTAAAAAGGGCCACATAAAAGGCACAAGTACATTTAAAAAGGGGCACATAAAAGGTGCAAATAAAAGGCACAAGTACATTTAAAAAGGGGCACATAAAAGGCACAAGTACATTTATAAAAGGGCACATAAAATTCACAAGTACATTTAAAAAGGGGCACATAAAAGGCGCAAGTACATTTAAAAAGGGGCACATAAAAGGCACAAGTACATTTAAAAAGGGGCACATAAAAGGTGCAAATAAAAGGCACAAGTACATTTAAAAAGGGGCACATAAAAGGCACAAGTACATTTAAAAAGGGGCACATAAAATGCACAAGTACATTTAAAAAATGGCACATAAAAGGCACAAGTACATTTAAAAAGGGGCACATAAAAGGCGCAAATAAAATGCACAAGTACATTTGAAAAGGGGCACATAAAGGGGCTAAAGTACATTTAAAAAGGGGCACATAAAAGGCACAAGTACATTTTTAAAAAGGGGCACATAAAATGCACTAGTACATTTAAAAAGAGGCACATAAAATGCACAAGTAGATTTAAAAAGGGGAAAATAAAAAGCACAAGTACATTTAAAAAGGGACACATAAAAGGCACAAGTACATTTAAAAAGGGGCACATAAAAGGCACTAGTACATTTGAAAAGGGGCACATAAAGGGGCAAAAGTACATTTAAAAAGGGGCACATAAAAGGCACAAGTACATTTTTAAAAAGGGGCACATAAAATTCACTAGTACATTTAAAAAGAGGCACATAAAAGGCACAAATAAAAGGCACAAGTACATTTAAAAAGGGGCAAATAAAAGGCACACGTACATTTAAAAATGGGCACATAAAAGGCGCAAATAAAAGGCACAAGTACATTTAAAAAGGGGCACATAAAAGGCACAAGTACATTTACAAAGGGGCACATAAAAGGCACAAGTACATTTAAAAAGGGGCACATAAAAGGCACAAGTACATTTAAAAAAGGACACATAAAAGGTGCAAGTACATTTAAAAAGGGGCACATAAAAGGTGCAAGTACATTTAAATAGGGGCACTTAAAAGGCGCAAGTACATTTAAAAAGGGGCACATAAAAGGCACAAATAAAAGGCAAAAGTACATTTAAAAAGGGGCAAATAAAAGGCACAAGTACATTTAAAAATGGGCACATAAAAGGCGCAAATAAAAGGCACAAGTACATTTAAAAAGGGGCACATAAAAGGCACAAGTACATTTAAAAAGGGGCACATAAAAGGCACAAGTACATTTTTAAAAAAGGGGCACAAAAAATGCACAAGTACATTTAAAAAGGGGCACATAAATGGCGCAAGTACATTTAAAAAGGGGCATATAAAAAGGCACAAGTACATTTAAAAAGGGGCACATAAAAGGCACAAGTACATTTATAAAGGGGAAAATAAAAGGCACAAGTACATTTAAAAAGGGGCACATAAAATTCACAAGTACATTTAAAAAGGAGAAAATAAAAGGCACAAGTACATTTAAAAAGGGGCACATAAAAGGCACATGTACATTTAGAAAGGGGCCCATAAAAGGCACAAGTACTTTTAAAAAGGGGCACATAAAAGGCGCAAGTACATTTAAAAAGGGGCAAATAAAAGGCACAAGTACATTTAAAAAGGGGCACATAAAAGGCGCAAATAAAAGGCACAAGTACATTTAAAAAGGGGCACATAAAAGGCACAAGTACATTTAAAAAGGGGCACATAAAAGGCGTAAGTACATTTAAAAAGGGGCACATAAAAGGTGCAAGTACATTGAAATAGGTGCACTTAAAAGGCGCATGTACATTTAAAAAGGGGCACATAAAAGGCACACGTACATTTAAAAATGGGCACATATAAGGCACAAGTACATTTAAAAAGGGGCAAATAAAAGGCACACGTACATTTAAAAAGGGGCACATAAAAGGCACAAGTACATTTAAAAAGGGGCACATAAAAGGCACAAGTACATTTAAAAAGGGGCACATAAAAGGCACAAGTACATTTAAAAAAGGACACATAAAAGGTGCAAGTACATTTAAAAAGGGGCACATAAAAGGTGCAAGTACATTTAAATAGGGGCACTTAAAAGGCGCAAGTACATTTAAAAAGGGGCACATAAAAGGCACAAGTACATTTAAAAAGGGGCAAATAAAAGGCACAAGTACATTTAAAAATGGGCACATAAAAGGCGCAAATAAAAGGCACAAGTACATTTAAAAAGGGGCACATAAAAGGCACAAGTACATTTAAAAAGGGGCACATAAAAGGCACAAGTACATTTTTAAAAAAGGGGCACAAAAAATGCACAAGTACATTTAAAAAGGGGCACATAAATGGCGCAAGTACATTTAAAAAGGGGCATATAAAAAGGCACAAGTACATTTAAAAAGGGGCACATAAAAGGCACAAGTACATTTATAAAGGGGAAAATAAAAGGCACAAGTACATTTAAAAAGGGGCACATAAAATTCACAAGTACATTTAAAAAGGAGAAAATAAAAGGCACAAGTACATTTAAAAAGGGGCACATAAAAGGCACAAGTACATTTAAAAAAGGACACATAAAAGGTGCAAGTATATTTAAAAAGGGGCACATAAAAGGTGCAAGTACATTTAAATAGGGGCACTTAAAAGGCGCAAGTACATTTAAAAAGGGGCAAATAAAAGGCACAAGTACATTTAAAAAGGGGCAAATAAAAGGCACAAGTACATTTAAAAATGGGCACATAAAAGGCGCAAATAAAAGGCACAAGTACATTTAAAAAGGGGCACATAAAAGTCACAAGTACATTTAAAAAGGGGCACATAAAAGGCACAAGTACATTTTTAAAAAAGGAGCACAAAAAATGCACAAGTACATTTAAAAAGGGGCACATAAATGGCGCAAGTACATTTAAAAAGGGGCATATAAAAAGGCACAAGTACATTTAAAAAGGGGCACATAAAAGGCACAAGTACATTTATAAAGGGGAAAATAAAAGGCACAAGTACATTTAAAAAGGGGCACATAAAATTCACAAGTACATTTAAAAAGGAGAAAATAAAAGGCACAAGTACATTTAAAAAGGGGCACATAAAAGGCACAAGTACATTTAGAAAGGGGCCCATAAAAGGCACAAGTACATTTAAAAAGGGGCACATAAAAGGCACTAGTACATTTAAAAAGGGGCACATAAAAGGCGTAAGTACATTTAAAAAGGGACACATAAAAGGCGCAAGTACATTTAAAAAGGGGCACATAAAAGGCGTAAGTACATTTAAAAAGGGACACATAAAAGGCGCAAGTACATTTAAAAAGGGGCACATAAAAGGTGCAAGTACATTGAAATAGGGGCACTTAAAAGGCACAGGTACATTTAAAAAGGGGCACATAAAAGGCACAAATAAAAGGCACAAGTACATTTAAAAAGGGGCAAATAAAAGGCACACGTACATTTAAAAATGGGCACATAAAAGGCACAAGTACATTTAAAAAGGGGCACATAAAAGGCACAAGTACATTTAAAAAGGGGCACATAAAAGGCACAAGTACATTTAAAAAAGGACACATAAAAGGTGCAAGTACATTTAAAAAGGGGCACAAAAAATGCACAAGTAAATTTAAAAAGGGGCACATAAATGGCGCAAGTACATTTAAAAAGGGGCATATAAAAAGGCACAAGTACATTTAAAAAGGGGCACATAAAAGGCACAAGTACATTTATAAAGGGGAAAATAAAAGGCACAAGTACATTTAAAAAGGGGCACATAAAATTCACAAGTACATTTAAAAAGGAGAAAATAAAAGGCACAAGTACATTTAAAAAGGGGCACATAAAAGGCACAAGTACATTTAGAAAGGGGCCCATAAAAGGCACAAGTACATTTAAAAAGCGGCACATAAAAGGCGCAAGTACATTTAAAAAGGGGCAAATAAAAGGCACAAGTACATTTAAAAAGGGGCACATAAAAGGCGCAAATAAAAGGCACAAGTACATTTAAAAAGGGGCACATAAAAGGCACAAGTACATTTAAAAAGGGGCACATAAAAAGGCACAAGTACATTTAAAAAGGGGCACATAAAAGGCACAAGTATATTTTTAAAAAGGGGCACATAAAATGCACAAGTACATTTAAAAAGGGGAAAATAAAAGGCACAAGTACATTTAAAAAGGCGCAAATAAAAGGCACAAGTACATTTAAAAAGGGGCACATAAAAGGCACAAGTACATTTAAACAGGGGCACATAAAATGCACAGGTACATTTAAAAAGGGTAACATAAAATGCACAAGTACATTTAAAAAGGGGCACATAAATGGCGCAAGTAAATTTAAAAAGGGGCACACAAAAGGCACAAGTACATTTAAAAAGGGGCACATAAAAGGTGCAAATAAAAGGCACAAGTACATTTAAAAAGGGGCACATAAAAGGCACAAGTACATTTAAAAAGGGGCACATAAAAGGCACAAGTACATTTAAAAAGTTGCCAATAAAAGGCACAAGTACATTTAAAAAGGGCCACATAAAAGGCACAAGTACATTTAAAAAGGTGCACATAAAAGGTGCAAGTACATTTAAAAAGGGGCACATAAAATTCACAAATACATTTAAAAAGGAGAAAATAAAAGGCACAAGTACATTTAAAAAGGGGCACATAAAAGGCACAAGTACATTTAGAAAGGGGCCCATAAAAGGAAAGTACATTTAAAAAGGGGCACATAAAAGGCGCAACTACATTTAAAAAGGGGCAATTAAAAGGCACAAGTACATTTAAAAAGGGGAACATAAAATGCGCAAATAAAAGGCACAAGTACATTTAAAAAGGGGCACATAAAAAGGCACAAGTACATTTAAAAAGGGGCACATAAAAGGCACAAGTACATTTTTAAAAAGGGGCACATAAAATGCACAAGTACATTTAAAAAGGGGCACACAAAAGGCACAAGTACATTTAAAAAGGGGCACATAAAAGGCGCAAATAAAAGGCACAAGTACATTTAAAAAGGGGCACATAAAAGGCACAAGTACATTTAAAAAGGGGCACATAAATGGCGCAAGTACATTTAAAAAGGGGCACACAAAAGGCACAAGTACATTTAAAAGGGGCACATAAAAGGCGCAAATAAAAAGCACAAGTACATTTAAAAAGGGGCACATAAAAGGCGCAAGTACATTTAAAAAGGGGCACATAAAAGGCACAAGTACATTTAAAAAGGGGCACATAAAAGGTGCAAATAAAAGGCACAAGTACATTTAAAAAGGGGCACATAAAAGGCACAAGTACATTTAAAAAGGGGCACATAAAATGCACAAGTACATTTAAAAAGGGGCACATAAAAGGCGCAAGTACATTTAAAAAGGGGCACATAAAATGCACAAGTACATTTAAAAAGGGGCACATAAAAGGTGCAAATAAAAGGCACAAGTACATTTAAAAAGGGGCACATAAAAGGCACAAGTACATTTAAAAAGGGGCACATAAAAGGCACAAGTACATTTAAAAAGGGGCACATAAAATGCACAGGTACATTTAAAAAGGGTAACATAAAATGCACAAGTACATTTAAAAAGGGGCACATAAAAGGCACAAGTATATTTAAAAAGGGGCACATAAAATGCACAAGTACATTTAAAAAGGGGCACATAAATGGCGCAAGTACATTTAAAAAGGGGCACACAAAAGGCACAAGTACATTTAAAAAGGGGCACATAAAAGGCACAAGTACATTTAAAAAGGGGCACATAAAAGGCACAAGTACATTTAAAAAGGGGAAAATAAAAAGCACAAGTACATTTAAAAAGGGACACATAAAAGGCACAAGTACATTTAAAAAGGGGCACATAAAAGGCACTAGTACATTTAAAAAGGGGCACATAAAAGGCGCAAATAAAAGGTACAAGTACATTTGAAAAGTGGCACATAAAGGGGCAAAAGTACATTTAAAAAGGGGCACATAAAAGGCACAAGTACATTTTTAAAAAGGGGCACATAAAATGCACTAGTACATTTAAAAAGAGGCACATAAAAGGCACAAGTACATTTAAAAAGGGGCACATAAAAGGCACAAGTACATTTAAAAAGGGGCACATAAAATGCACAAGTACATTTAAAAAGGGGCACATAAAAGGCGCAAGTACATTTAAAAAGGGACACATAAAAGGCGCAAATAAAAGACACAAGTACATTAAAAAAGGGGCACATAAAAGTCGCAAATAAAATTAAAAAGGGGCACATAAAAGGCACAAGTACATATAAAAAGGGGCACATAAAAGGCACAAGTACATTTAAAAAGTTGCACATAAAAGGCACAAGTACATTTAAAAAGGGCCACATAAAAGGCACAAGTACATTTAAAAAGGGGCACATAAAAGGCGCAAGTACATTTAAAAAGGGGCACATAAAAGGCACAAGTACATTTAAAAAGGGGCACATAAAAGGTGCAAATAAAAGGCACAAGTACATTTAAAAAGGGGCACATAAAAGGCACAAGTACATTTAAAAAGGGGCACATAAAATGCACAAGTACATTTAAAAAGGGGCACATAAAAGGCACAAGTACATTTAAAAAGGGGCACATAAAGGGGCAAAAGTACATTTAAAAAGGGGCACATAAATGGCGCAAGTACATTTAAAAAATGGCACATAAAAGGCACAAGTACATTTAAAAAGGGGCACATAAAAGGTGCAAATAAAAGGCACAAGTACATTTAAAAAGGGGCACATAAAAGGCACATGTACATTTAAAAAGGGGCACATAAAATGCACAAGTACATTTAAAAAGGGGCACATAAAAGGCACAAGTACATTTAAAAAGGGGCACATAAAAGGAGCAAATAAAAGGCACAAGTACATTTGAAAAGGGGCACATAAAGGGGCAAAAGTACATTTAAAAAGGGGCACATAAATGGCGCAAGTACATTTAAAAAGGGGCACATAAAAGGCACAAGTACATTTTTAAAAAAGGGGCACAAAAAATGCACAAGTACATTTAAAAAGGGGTACATAAATGGCGCAAGTACATTTAAAAAGGGGCATATAAAAAGGCACAAGTACATTTAAAAAGGGGCACATAAAAGGCACAAGTACATTTATAAAGGGGAAAATAAAAGGCACAAGTACATTTAAAAAGGGGCACATAAAATTCACAAGTACATTTATAAAGGGGAAAATAAAAGGCACAAGTACATTTAAAAAGGGGCACATAAAAGGCACAAGTACATTTAAAAAGGGGAAAATAAAAAGCACAAGTACATTTAAAAAGGGACACATAAAAGGCACAATTACATTTAAAAAGGGACACATAAAAGGCACAATTACATTTAAAAAGGGGCACATAAAAGGCACAAGTACATTTGAAAAGGGGCACATAAAGGGGCAAAAGTACATTTAAAAAGGGGCACATAAAAGGCACAAGTACATTTAGAAAGGGGCCCATAAAAGGCACATGTACATTTAAAAAGGGGCACATAAAAGGCGCAAGTACATTTAAAAAGGGGCAAATAAAAGTCACAAGTACATTTAAAAAGGGGCACATAAAAGGCGCAAATAAAAGGCACAAGTACATTTAAAAAGGGGCACATAAAAGGCACAAGTACATTTAAAAAGCGGCACATGAAAAGGCACAAGTACATTTAAAAAGGGGCACATAAAAGGCACAAGTATATTTTTAAAAAGGGGCACATAAAATGCACAAGTACATTTAAAAAGCGGAAAATAAAAGGCACAAGTACATTTAAAAAGGGGCACATAAAATGCACAAGTACATTTAAAAAGGGGCACATAAATGGCGCAAGTACATTTAAAAAGGGGCACATAAATGGCGCAAGTAAATTTAAAAAGGGGCGCACAAAAGGCACAAGTACTTTTAAAAAGGGGCACACAAAAGGCACAAGTACATTTAAAAAGGGGCACATAAAAGGCACAAGTACATTTAAAAAGGGGCACATAAAATGCACAGGTACATTTAAAAAGGGTAACATAAAATGCACAAGTACATTTAAAAAGGGGCACATAAATGGCGCAAGTAAATTTAAAAAGGGGCGCACAAAAGGCACAAGTACTTTTAAAAAGGGGCACATAAAAGGTGCAAATAAAAGGCACAAGTACATTTAAAAAGGGGCACATAAAAGGCACAAGTATATTTAAAAAGGGGCACATAAAATGCACAAGTACATTTAAAAAGGGCACATAAATGGCGCAAGTACATTTAAAAAGGGGCACACAAAAGGCACAAGTACATTTAAAAAGGGGCACATAAAAGGCACAAGTACATTTAAAAAGGGGCACATAAAATGCACAGGTACATTTAAAAAGGGGCACATAAATGGCGCAAGTAAATTTAAAAAGGGGCACACAAAAGGCACAAGTACTTTTAAAAAGGGGCACATAAAAGGTGCAAATAAAAGGCACAAGTACATTTAAAAAGGGGCACATAAAAGGCACAAGTACATTTAAAAAGGGGCACATAAAAGGCACAAGTACATTTAAAAAGGAGCACATAAACGGCACAAGTACATTTAAAAAGGGCCACATAAAAGGCACAAGTACATTTAAAAAGTTGCACATAAAAGGCACAAGTACATTTAAAAAGGGCCACATAAAAGGCACAAGTACATTTAAAAAGGGGCACATAAAAGGCGCAAGTACATTTAAAAAGGGGCACATAAAAGGCACAAGTACATTTAAAAAGGGGCACATAAAAGGTGCAAATAAAAGGCACAAGTACATTTAAAAAGGGGCACATAAAAGGCACAAGTACATTTAAAAAGGGGCACATAAAATGCACAAGTACATTTAAAAAGGGGCACATAAAAGGCACAAGTACATTTAAAAAGGGGCACATAAAGGGGCAAAAGTACATTTAAAAAGGGGCACATAAATGGCGCAAGTACATTTAAAAAATGGCACATAAAAGGCACAGGTACATTTAAAAAGGGGCACATAAAAGGCACATGTACATTTATTTTATTTTTTTGTAAATATCTGTTTATTAATTTTGAAAACAACACATATAAAATAAAGAATATGGGGAAGGACATGTGGAGGGGTTACAGAAAATAAAGAAGGGGCGGGGTTAGGGAGGGGGAGGGAGGGATGTTCCAAGATATCTTGAGAAACCTGACGCAGCAGGTCCAATAATGTTCAGCATCATATCCATATAACAAATTATAATGTAAAAGAAATACCCATACCAAAACACAGTATACCATCGCACATTACAACTACTGCTTATCGTTCTCGTGTCTCTTCATGATCACTTGAACTCTATCACATTACTACCTATATTGTCAACCTTCAAAAAAAAAAAAAAAAAAAAAAAAAAAAGAAGAAAAAATATATATATAAAAGTCAGCGATTGTTTCAAAAAAAAAAAAAAATCTATACCCATATATAGGTCCATTCCCTTTGGGGAAAAAATAAAAAAAAAAGAAATCGCATCAGTTTGGCTAGGAGTCTATCCAGGTCCTGATCCCAGGGTCCTGGATATACTCCATCCAGTGAAACCACATATCTACATATTTCGTATGTTTAAATTCAGAAAATGCAACCACTTCCTCCAGTCTGCGCGTCAGTTCAACTTTTATAATCCATTCTCGGAAAGACGGGGGGTTTGGGTCCTTCCAGTGAAGGGGGATCAGAACATTGGCCGCGTTAATCAAATGGCGGACCACTGAATTCTTATAGCTAGAAATCGATTGCGTGGTATGATGTAGTAAATACGGGCCTGGGAGAAATGGAGGGGGGAAATCTGTGAATTTGGGTAACACCTCATGTATCCGTTTCCAGAATGGGACAATTTTCGGACACTCCCACCAAATATGTAGGAGAGTCCCAGAAGTTTTCCCACATCTCCAGCATAGATCTGAGAGATCTGGGAATGCCTTATTCAGCCTCACTGGAGTCTGATACCACCGAGTCAACAGTTTATAATAAGTTTCCTGTACCTTGGTCTGCAGAGAACATTTATGTATAAGAGTGCAGATCTTATCCCAGCCCACTTGGTCGATGTCTATCTGTAGATCCCTTTCCCAATTTCCCATGAAGGTCAACGGGGGTTGTTCTAATTCTGATATCAATATTTTATACATTAAGGAAACCCCGTGGGTGGGGATTTGGGTTTTAGTGCAAAGAATTTCAAAATAAGTATGTTCTCGTGACAAATTGTGCTTCATGGGGAGTTTGTGGAAATAACTTTGGAGCTGCAGGTAATGGAAATGGTCCAATCCAGTTGGGTGGACCTTTTCGAAAATCTCCGCAAAAGACTTTAGTTTAGTCCTATCCATAAATTGCGAGATCGGCGCCTGATCAGTTGGGGCCGACCTTAAAAAAAGACCTGGGGATTGACCTGGAGGGAAATCAGGATTATTTCGAATCGGCAAAAATGGGGAAGGATAGGTAGTAAGTGAATGTTTACTCGATAAGGAATGAAAAACAAACAGGGTGGCTTTCATAAATGGTTGGTGCTTAAGGGTCGAAATGGCGTGTCTCTTGGGAAGCCAGATCAGTTGTGCAAGTGGGGTTTGGGTATAAGTGGACTCAATATTAACCCATAGCTTGTGTGGGGGTTTATGTGCCCATTCCATAATTCTTACCAAATGGCAGGCCTGATAATATTTCCGCGGATCAGGCAGACCTGTGCCTCCTTCTATCTTTGGTCTGGTCAGGATCTGATATTTGATCCTGGGTCTTTTTTTGGCCCATACAAATCTCAAAAATAAGGATTTTAGTGAAGCAAAAAAGGCTGATGGGATGGTTATCGGAAGGGTTTGAAATAAATATAATAGCCGAGGCAACACATTCATTTTTATAGTATTAATTCGCCCGAACCAAGATATATATTGGGGTGCCCAACTATTTAAATCTGTACTCAATGTGGCCAAAAAAGGGGCAAAATTGTAAGAGTATATGTTTGAAAGATCCTTGGTCAGCCAAATCCCTAGATATTTCATTTTACCTTTACACCATCTGAATGGAAATGTCTGCTCAAGCCGCCGTTCAGTCTCCCCAGGAAGGTTAATATTCAAAATCTCAGACTTAGAGTAATTAATTTTGAGATTGGACAGTTCACCGTAAACCCGGAACTCTTTCATAACATTGGGTATGGATACCATTGGATTAGAGACTGGGAAAAGTAAATCGTCTGCGTAGCCTAAAATCTTGTGGTGCGTATCCCCAATAGTTAAACCTGTAATATCAGGGTTGCATCTAATTGCTTCCATAAAGGGCTCCAGTGCTAGGATAAATAACATTGGGGACAGCGGGCAACCCTGTCTGGTCCCATTAGAAATACCAAACGGTTCCGTGAGCATACCATTAATCCTCAGTCTGGCTGAGGGTGCTGAGTACAAAGACATAACCCAACGGAGCATATTGGGTCCGAACCTCATCCGTCGTAAAGCCTCTGACATAAAAGTCCAGTCCAGTCTGTCAAAGGCCTTTTCAGCGTCCGTTGATAAAAAAAGGGCTTTGGAGTCTGTCGTTGTTGCGAACTGTATGAGGTCTAGGGCTCTAATAGTACCATCTCTGGCCTCTCTACCTGGTACAAATCCAGTCTGGTCCGGGTGAATTAAGTCGGGGAGAAAAGGTTTTATTCTAGAGGCTAAAATTTTCGAGAATAGCTTTAGGTCGACGTTCAGAAGTGAAATGGGACGAAAACTGCTGCACAGTTCAGGGTCTTTCCCTTCCTTGGGAATTAGCGTGATGTTGGCCATCAGTGTGTGAGGGTGGAATTCTTTCCCCTCTAACAGGGTGTTGAAAGAAGTAACCAAGTGTTGCCCTAACGTGTCTAAGAATTTTTTATAGTAACTGAGAGGAAGGCCATCTGGGCCAGGGCATTTACCCGCTTTGGAAGTCTTAATCGCATTACTCAATTCTTCCAGGGTGATTGGGGTCTCTAGAGCAGCTGCATCTGTCGGTGACAGCTGGCGCTTAATAAACTTATCTAGATAAATTGATATCTCAGTTTTGTGACTTGTCCCCGTAGAGGGTTGTGGTTCCCTTTTAAGATTGTATAACTGTGCGTAATAATCTTTGAATTCCTTGCCTATTGTAAGGGGAAGTCTATGTTGTGTGCCTGAAACACTGCGTATCTTGGGGATGTAGAGCAACCGTCTTTTTTTTCGGAGAGCCCGTGCTAAATATTTCCCGGGTTTGTCCCCGTGTTCATAGAACATTGCCTTTAATTTAATAACAGATCTGTGTGCTAGGGCGTTCAAAATAGTGGCTAATTCCTTACGTAAGGCCAGGAGGCGTTGGAAATCTGCTGGGTTAAGCTGGTCTTTATGAACCTTTTCGAGGGCAGTAATATCTGCGTATAGACTTTGAAGTCGTCGTGCATTGGCTTTTTTCCTCTCCGCACCCATGCGTATGAAATGACCCCTTATAACGCATTTATGTGCCTCCCAGGTAGTCAGTGAAGAAATCTCGGGAGAGCAATTCTCCTGAAAATACCTTGTCAAAGCTGTTTGGGTCTCAATATAGGCCTCGGGGTCGGAGAGGAAAGACTCATTCAGTCTCCATGATGTTCCTAGAGGACGAGTCAACTGAGAAGTAATTGACAGTAACAGAGGTGCATGATCTGACCACGTTATAGATTCATACCGAGCGTCCACCAACTTCGGAAGCTGATAGTATGGCATAAAAAAATAATCTATACGGGTATAGACCCCTCGTGACGTAGAATAAAAACTGTAATCCCTCTCTTGGGGGTGAAGGGCTCTCCAACAATCAACTAGTTGGTATTCGTTAAGTACTTCTTTAATTCTAAGGCCAACATGGATTGGGGTGTAAGTGCGTCCGCTAGAGGTGTCGAGTTTAGGGTCAAGAGCAATATTGAAATCCCCCCCCACAACCAGTATGCCTTCTTGGAAAGACTGAAGTCTGCGTAGACATTTGGTCAGAAAACGCTGTTGTCTAGTGTTTGGGAGATATATATTCGCGAAAGTATATTGTACGTCCAGGATTGTCCCCTTCACGAATATATATCTGCCTTCTTCATCAGACAACTGTGCACTCTCGTTAAATGGTGTGTATTTATCAAAAAGAATGGCCGTTCCCTTAGATTTAGTCTCAGGGTTGTTACTGAAAAATCCTTTGGGGTATGCAGAGTTCGTCAATTTAGGGTGTGTTGTTCCTCTAAAATGGGTTTCTTGTAGGAAAGCGACAGCAACTTTGTGGAATTTGAGGTCTCTCAGTAAGTGGGATCTCTTTTCAGGGATGTTAAGTCCTTTAACATTGTAAGAAAACATAATAAGATTACGTTTAGCTTGGGTTCTGGTATGTGTATCTTGCATTGTGGTATTTGAGTGACTCATTTAAAAAGCCACAGATGCTGTATTGTAGGGGTTACTAAAAAATGGGGGAAATAAGGAGAAATGAAAAATGAAAAATTATAGAACTATGGACAGAACAGAAAATGGAAACCTCAAAACCCAGGCGAGGTTCCGCAACACTTCACTAGTGGCGACTATTGTACTCAAGGTCCCCCCCAGAACAATGGGGAAAGGTGACCCGGACAATATATATCGACGCCTACGGTGTGGGGACAATGGTGGATAGGCCGAACTGGCCGTTTGGGACAAACTAACAAGAAAAAACGTACAAGAGGAGGATCTGCTCCTCCACCCACCCAACTTGCTTTGTAACATACAAAACGCTTTCCAGCCCAAGAAACATGTGGGCATATAACTCGAAAAACACAAATATACACCCTGCCACATCCCTATGCGGGACGGCCTCCCTCCACTCCTCAGTCCCAAGACTGGGGGGTGAGAGGGGGCTCGTAAATACCCTCTCATACATCTTATACACCCACAATAGAACCCTGGGTACCTCCATGTTAGCTTCTTCTTCGCCCTACACCTCCCCTTGGTCTCTCCCCTGATGTCCAGGCGGAGTGATGGAAACTCCCTCCCGGGCACCTGGGCAGGGACCGGTATCTATGTGCTGTGTCTGACTCTCGGACCCCGGAGGGTTACCACCTCGAAACTACGGTCAGGGGTGGCACAACCCCAACTTGCTTCCCTTTTCCCACCCATAAATCACAAACACATTACAATATAAAACCATTGGGGTTAATAGCGATACTTATGTGGTTCTCGCTGCTCTGTCCTTTTGGGGCTGATTATAGTTGTCAGATATGTGAGATCCTGGCTGTATTCCATGGTATGTTGTGGCCTGCGGGCCAGCCTGGGAACAGTCCAGCTTTCAGCCTGTGCAGTTCCATACAATACAGTGATATGTTGATCTATGTAGAACTGCCAGTCTCTCAGGTCCCTTGGTGGCTGGGGTGGTGGTGTTGGTGGGAGAGGGGGGGGGGCAAGATGAACCCAACCGCGAGCGTCAGCAATCAGGGACAAGTCTTGCGGAGCGATACTCCCATCCTTTTCTCCGATTCTATCTGGTGGGGCCCTTCTCAGTAAGTACCCAGGTCTCATTTGGTCGTGGGGTAAAAATGGTGATGGCTGGGGTCTTGGTCGTACGAGAAAACATTCACAGAGTTCAGTAGCAAGCCACACCGTCCTTGTATGAGCCGCCAATTACTCTTCCACATCTATTTGGCGGTTAAGGATCCGATCCGCGGTATTTACAGGCCTTGTGGCTCTGTGTCTTATCTGGCGTTGGGGCCTTGGAGCTCCGGCATACGGTCAACGTCCTCGGCCATTTATGTGATTGGCGTTGCCCTGTTGCAAATCTGGCAAATTCCAATCCGGGATGTCAATCGTGGGGAGACCCAAACCGTTCAGAAAATCAGGTAAATCTTGAAAATATCGTAGAATTAGTGTCCGGTCTCCATCCCTGACTGAAAGACTAAAGGGATGTCCCCAACGATAGCGGAGTTGACGCCTCTGCAGTTCCATTGTCAGGGGCCTAAGAATCCTCCTCGTTTGCAGAGTAATGTCTGACAGATCTTGGAATAGGGCTACACGGTGGCCTTCATATTCCCATGGGCCTGACTCCCTTGCTGCCCTCATTATGGCTTCCTTCAGCTGAAAATCAGGGAGACAACAGATAATGTCTCTTGGCGGGCCTGATGGTGGGCCGCGTGGTCTTAGAGCTCTGTGGGCCCTGTCTACTTGTATAACCGTCTCCGCCGGCCTGTCGAGCAGGAAATTAAATAGGCGAGTGGTGGTCTGCACCACATCTTCCTGGCTTGTACCTTGCGCTTCAGGTAGGCCGCGGATCCGAATATTATGCCTGCGGCCTCTATTATCCAGGTCCTCCAGTCGCCTTCGGTATTCAGCAAAATAGAGCGTATGTTGTGTCACCAAATTCGAGGTAGAATCCAGCCTTTGAGTATGTTGTTCCAGGGTGGCTTCTTGTTGCAGCACTTTCTGGGCCAGAGCCTTGTGTTCTACTCTGAAATCCTCGATTGCGTCTTTCACCGTTGCTTTAAGTTCAACAAGTAGTGTGCTGAAATCGGCCCGCCATGGAGCCGAGGAAAATAAGTTATTGATCGCCGTTTGTTCTGATGAGGTAGGTTGGGGAGCCGGCAAAGGGTCCGGTGTATCCCCTTCGAGTTCCAGTGAACTGGCGGGAGAGAAGGCCTCTTGATCCGCCGATGTCTGGGAAGCGAGGGCCGCGGGTGTGTTGAAATAAGCCCGCAAGGATGCAGAAATTGGCTTACCCCGTCCCCCGGGTGTTTGGGGATCAGGTCCTGGTTTTTTATTGCGTCCCATGTCGATTTTGCTTGTTTGCTCGCAAAGTTTAGGCGGGTGGAGAGAGGAGCTCCTTCTTTATGCGACCATCTTCAACCTCGTCCAGGCACATGTACATTTAAAAAGGGGCACATAAAATGCACAAGTACATTTAAAAAGGGGCACATAAAAGGCACAAGTACATTTAAAAAGGGGCACATAAAAGGAGCAAATAAAAGGCACAAGTACATTTGAAAAGGGGCACATAAAGGGGCAAAAGTACATTTAAAAAGGGGCACATAAATGGCGCAAGTACATTTAAAAAGGGGCACATAAAAGGCACAAGTACATTTTTAAAAAAGGGGCACAAAAAATGCACAAGTACATTTAAAAAGGGGCACATAAATGGCGCAAGTACATTTAAAAAGGGGCATATAAAAAGGCACAAGTACATTTAAAAAGGGGCACATAAAAGGCACAAGTACATTTATAAAGGGGAAAATAAAAGGCACAAGTACATTTAAAAAGGGGCACATAAAATTCACAAGTACATTTATAAAGGGGAAAATAAAAGGCACAAGTACATTTAAAAAGGGGCACATAAAAGGCACAAGTACATTTAAAAAGGGGAAAATAAAAAGCACAAGTACATTTAAAAAGGGACACATAAAAGGCACAATTACATTTAAAAAGGGACACATAAAAGTCACAATTACATTTAAAAATGGGCACATAAAAGGCACAAGTACATTTGAAAAGGGGCACATAAAGGGGCAAAAGTAAATTTAAAAAGGGGCACAAAAAAGGCACAAGTACATTTAGAAAGGGGCCCATAAAAGGCGCAAGTACATTTAAAAAGGGGCAAATAAAAGTCACAAGTACATTTAAAAAGGGGCACATAAAAGGCGCAAATAAAAGGCACAAGTACATTTAAAAAGGGGCACATAAAAGGCGCAAGTACATTTAAAAAGGGGCAAATAAAAGTCACAAGTACATTTAAAAAGGGGCACATAAAAGGCGCAAATAAAAGGCACAAGTACATTTAAAAAGGGGCACATAAAAGGCACAAGTACATTTAAAAAGGGGCACATGAAAAGGCACAAGTACATTTAAAAAGGGGCACATAAAAGGCACAAGTATATTTTTAAAAAGGGGAACATAAAATGCACAAGTACATTTAAAAAGGGGAAAATAAAAGGCACAAGTACATTTAAAAAGGGGCACATAAAATGCACAAGTACATTTAAAAAGGGGCACATAAATGGCGCAAGTACATTTAAAAAGGGGCACATAAATGGCGCAAGTAAATTTAAAAAGGGGCGCACAAAAGGCACAAGTACTTTTAAAAAGGGGCACACAAAAGGCACAAGAACATTTAAAAAGGGGCACATAAAAGGCACAAGTACATTTAAAAAGGGGCACATAAAATGCACAGGTACATTTAAAAAGGGTAACATAAAATGCACAAGTACATTTAAAAAGGGGCACATAAATGGCGCAAGTAAATTTAAAAAGGGGCGCACAAAAGGCACAAGTACTTTTAAAAAGGGGCACATAAAAGGTGCAAATAAAAGGCACAAGTACATTTAAAAAGGGGCACATAAAAGGCACAAGTATATTTAAAAAGGGGCACATAAAATGCACAAGTACATTTAAAAAGGGGCACATAAATGGCGCAAGTACATTTAAAAAGGGGCAAACAAAAGGCACAAGTACATTTAAAAAGGGGCACATAAAAGGCACAAGTACATTTAAAAAGGGGCACATAAAATGCACAGGTACATTTAAAAAGGGGCACATAAATGGCGCAAGTAAATTTAAAAAGGGGCACACAAAAGGCACAAGTACTTTTAAAAAGGGGCACATAAAAGGTGCAAATAAAAGGCACAAGTACATTTAAAAAGGGGCACATAAAAGGCACAAGTACATTTAAAAAGGGGCACATAAAAGGCACAAGTACATTTAAAAAGGGGCACATAAAAGGCACAAGTACATTTAAAAAGGGGCACATAAAAGGCACAAGTAGATTTAAAAAGGGGCACATAAAAGGCACAAGTAGATTTAAAAAGAGGCACATAAATGGCACAAGTACATTTAAAAAGGGGCACATAAAAGGCACAAGTACATTTAAAAAGGGGCACATAAAAGGCGCAAATAAAAGGTACAAGTACATTTGAAAAGTGGCACATAAAGGGGCAAAAGTACATTTAAAAAGGGGCACATAAAAGGCACAAGTACATTTTTAAAAAGGGGCACATAAAATGCACTAGTACATTTAAAAAGAGGCACATAAAAGGCACAAGTACATTTAAAAAGAGGCACATAAAAGGCACAAGTACATTTAAAAAGGGACACATAAAAGGCGCAAATAAAAGACACAAGTACATTAAAAAAGGGGCACATAAAAGTCGCAAATAAAATTAAAAAGGGGCACATAAAAGGCACAAGTACATATAAAAAGGGGCACATAAAAGGCACAAGTACATTTAAAAAGTTGCACATAAAAGGCACAAGTACATTTAAAAAGGGCCACATAAAAGGCACAAGTACATTTAAAAAGGGGCACATAAAAGGCGCAAGTACATTTAAAAAGGGGCACATAAAAGGCACAAGTACATTTAAAAAGGGGCACATAAAAGGTGCAAATAAAAGGCACAAGTACATTTAAAAAGGGGCACATAAAAGGCACAAGTACATTTAAAAAGGGGCACATAAAATGCACAAGTACATTTAAAAAGGGGCACATAAAAGGCACAAGTACATTTAAAAAGGGGCACATAAAGGGGCAAAAGTACATTTAAAAAGGGGCACATAAATGGCGCAAGTACATTTAAAAAATGGCACATAAAAGGCACAAGTACATTTAAAAAGGGGCACATAAAAGGTGCAAATAAAAGGCACAAGTACATTTAAAAAGGGGCACATAAAAGGCACATGTACATTTAAAAAGGGGCACATAAAATGCACAAGTACATTTAAAAAGGGGCACATAAAAGGCACAAGTACATTTAAAAAGGGGCACATAAAAGGAGCAAATAAAAGGCACAAGTACATTTGAAAAGGGGCACATAAAGGGGCAAAAGTACATTTAAAAAGGGGCACATAAATGGCGCAAGTACATTTAAAAAGGGGCACATAAAAAGCACAAGTACATTTTTAAAAAAGGGGCACAAAAATGCACAAGTACATTTAAAAAGGGGTACATAAATGGCGCAAGTACATTTAAAAAGGGGCATATAAAAAGGCACAAGTACATTTAAAAAGGGGCACATAAAAGGCACAAGTACATTTATAAAGGGGAAAATAAAAGGCACAAGTACATTTAAAAAGGGGCACATAAAATTCACAAGTACATTTATAAAGGGGAAAATAAAAGGCACAAGTACATTTAAAAAGGGGCACATAAAAGGCACAAGTACATTTAAAAAGGGGAAAATAAAAAGCACAAGTACATTTAAAAAGGGACACATAAAAGGCACAATTACATTTAAAAAGGGACACATAAAAGGCACAATTACATTTAAAAAGGGGCACATAAAAGGCACAAGTACATTTGAAAAGGGGCACATAAAGGGGCAAAAGTATATTTAAAAAGGGGCACATAAAAGGCACAAGTACATTTAGAAAGGGGCCCATAAAAGGCACATGTACATTTAAAAAGGGGCACATAAAAGGCGCAAGTACATTTAAAAAGGGGCAAATAAAAGTCACAAGTACATTTAAAAAGGGGCACATAAAAGGCGCAAATAAAAGGCACAAGTACATTTAAAAAGGGGCACATAAAAGGCACAAGTACATTTAAAAAGGGGCACATGAAAAGGCACAAGTACATTTAAAAAGGGGCACATAAAAGGCACAAGTATATTTTTAAAAAGGGGCACATAAAATGCACAAGTACATTTAAAAAGGGGAAAATAAAAGGCACAAGTACATTTAAAAAGGGGCACATAAAATGCACAAGTACATTTAAAAAGGGGCACATAAATGGCGCAAGTACATTTAAAAAGGGGCACATAAATGGCGCAAGTAAATTTAAAAAGGGGCGCACAAAAGGCACAAGTACTTTTAAAAAGGGGCACACAAAAGGCACAAGTACAATTAAAAAGGGGCACATAAAAGGCACAAGTACATTTAAAAAGGGGCACATAAAATGCACATGTACATTTAAAAAGGGTAACATAAAATGCACAAGTACATTTAAAAAGGGGCACATAAATGGCGCAAGTAAATTTAAAAAGGGGCGCACAAAAGGCTCAAGTACTTTTAAAAAGGGGCACATAAAAGGTGCAAATAAAAGGCACAAGTACATTTAAAAAGGGGCACATGAAAGGCACAAGTATATTTAAAAAGGGGCACATAAAATGCACAAGTACATTTAAAAAGGGGCACATAAATGGCGCAAGTACATTTAAAAAGGGGCACACAAAAGGCACAAGTACATTTAAAAAGGGGCACATAAAAGGCACAAGTACATTTAAAAAGGGGCACATAAAATGCACAGGTACATTTAAAAAGGGGTACATAAATGGCGCAAGTAAATTTAAAAAGGGGCACACAAAAGGCACAAGTACTTTTAAAAAGGGGCACATAAAAGGTGCAAATAAAAGGCACAAGTACATTTAAAAAGGGGCACATAAAAGGCACAAGTACATTTAAAAAGGGGCACATAAAAGGCACAAGTACATTTAAAAAGGAGCACATAAACGGCACAAGTACATTTAAAAAGGGCCACATAAAAGGCACAAGTACATTTAAAAAGTTGCACATAAAAGGCACAAGTACATTTAAAAAGGGCCACATAAAAGGCACAAGTACATTTAAAAAGGGGCACATAAAAGGCGCAAGTACATTTAAAAAGGGGCACATAAAAGGCACAAGTACATTTAAAAAGGGGCACATAAAAGGTGCAAATAAAAGGCACAAGTACATTTAAAAAGGGGCACATAAAAGGCACAAGTACATTTAAAAAGGGGCACATAAAGGGGCAAAAGTACATTTAAAAAGGGGCACATAAAAGGCACAAGTACATTTAAAAAGGAGCACATAAACGGCACAAGTACATTTAAAAAGGGGCACATAAAAGGCACAAGTACATTTAAAAAGGGGCACATAAAAGGCACAAGTACATTTAAAAAGGAGCACATAAACGGCACAAGTACATTTAAAAAGGGCCACATAAAAGGCACAAGTACATTTAAAAAGTTGCACATAAAAGGCACAAGTACATTTAAAAAGGGCCACATAAAAGGCACAAGTACATTTAAAAAGGGGCACATAAAAGGCGCAAGTACATTTAAAAAGGGGCACATAAAAGGCACAAGTACATTTAAAAAGGGGCACATAAAAGGTGCAAATAAAAGGCACAAGTACATTTAAAAAGGGGCACATAAAAGGCACAAGTACATTTAAAAAGGGGCACATAAAGGGGCAAAAGTACATTTAAAAAGGGGCACATAAATGGCGCAAGTACATTTAAAAAATGGCACATAAAAGGCACAGGTACATTTAAAAAGGGGCACATAAAAGGCACATGTACATTTAAAAAGGGGCACATAAAATGCACAAGTACATTTAAAAAGGGGCACATAAAAGGCACAAGTACATTTAAAAAGGGGCACATAAAAGGAGCAAATAAAAGGCACAAGTACATTTGAAAAGGGGCACATAAAGGGGCAAAAGTACATTTAAAAAGGGGCACATAAATGGCGCAAGTACATTTAAAAAGGGGCACATAAAAGGCACAAGTACATTTTTAAAAAAGGGGCACAAAAAATGCACAAGTACATTTAAAAAGGGGCACATAAATGGCGCAAGTACATTTAAAAAGGGGCAAATAAAAAGGCACAAGTACATTTAAAAAGGGGCACATAAAAGGCACAAGTACATTTATAAAGGGGAAAATAAAAGGCACAAGTACATTTAAAAAGGGGCACATAAAATTCACAAGTACATTTATAAAGGGGAAAATAAAAGGCACAAGTACATTTAAAAAGGGGCACATAAAAGGCACAAGTACATTTAAAAAGGGGCACATAAAAGGCACAAGTACATTTAAAAAGGGGAAAATAAAAAGCACAAGTACATTTAAAAAGGGACACATAAAAGGCACAATTACATTTAAAAAGGGACACATAAAAGGCACAATTACATTTAAAAAGGGGCACATAAAAGGCACAAGTACATTTGAAAAGGGGCACATAAAGGGGCAAAAGTAAATTTAAAAAGGGGCACAAAAAAGGCACAAGTACATTTAAAAAGGGGCCCATAAAAGGCTCAAGTACATTTAAAAAGGGGCAAATAAAAGTCACAAGTACATTTAAAAAGGGGCACATAAAAGGCGCAAATAAAAGGCACAAGTACATTTAAAAAGGGGCACATAAAAGGCGCAAGTACATTTAAAAAGGGGCTAATAAAAGTCACAAGTACATTTAAAAAGGGGCACATAAAAGGCGCAAATAAAAGGCACAAGTACATTTAAAAAGGGGCACATAAAAGGCACAAGTACATTTAAAAAGGGGCACATGAAAAGGCACAAGTACATTTAAAAAGGGGCACATAAAAGGCACAAGTATATTTTTAATAAGGGGCACATAAAATGCACAAGTACATTTAAAAAGGGGAAAATAAAAGGCACAAGTACATTTAAAAAGGGGCACATAAAATGCACAAGTACATTTAAAAGGGGGCACATAAATGGCGCAAGTACATTTAAAAAGGGGCACATAAATGGCGCAAGTAAATTTAAAAAGGGGCGCACAAAAGGCACAAGTACTTTTAAAAAGGGGCACACAAAAGGCACAAGTACATTTAAAAAGGGGCACATAAAAGGCACAAGTACATTTAAAAAGGGGCACATAAAATGCACAGGTACATTTAAAAAGGGTAACATAAAATGCACAAGTACATTTAAAAAGGGGCGCACAAAAGGCACAAGTACTTTTAAAAAGGGGCACACAAAAGGCAAAAGTACATTTAAAAAGGGGCACATAAAAGGCACAAGTACATTTAAAAAGGGGCACATAAAATGCACAGGTACATTTAAAAAGGGTAACATAAAATGCACAAGTACATTTAAAAAGGGGCACATAAATGGCGCAAGTAAATTTAAAAAGTGGCGCACAAAAGGCACAAGTACTTTTAAAAAGGGGCACATAAAAGGTGCAAATAAAAGGCACAAGTACATTTAAAAAGGGGCACATAAAAGGCACAAGTATATTTAAAAAGGGGCACATAAAATGCACAAGTACATTTAAAAAGGGGCACATAAATGGCGCAAGTACATTTAAAAAGGGGCAAACAAAAGGCACAAGTACATTTAAAAAGGGGCACATAAAAGGCACAAGTACATTTAAAAAGGGGCACATAAAATGCACAGGTACATTTAAAAAGGGGCACAAAAATGGCGCAAGTAAATTTAAAAAGGGGCACACAAAAGGCACAAGTACTTTTAAAAAGGGGCACATAAAAGGTGCAAATAAAAGGCACAAGTACATTTAAAAAGGGGCACATAAAAGGCACAAGTACATTTAAAAAGGGGCACATAAAAGGCACAAGTACATTTAAAAAGGGGCACATAAAAGGCACAAGTACATTTAAAAAGGTGCACATAAAAGGCACAAGTAGATTTAAAAAGGGGCACATAAAAGGCACAAGTAGATTTAAAAAGAGGCACTTAAATGGCGCAAGTACATTTAAAAAGGGGCACATAAAAGGCACAAGTACATTTAAAAAGGGGCACATAAAAGGCGCAAATAAAAGGTACAAGTACATTTGAAAAGTGGCACATAAAGGGGCAAAAGTACATTTAAAAAGGGGCACATAAAAGGCACAAGTACATTTTTAAAAAGGGGCACATAAAATGCACTAGTACATTTAAAAAGAGGCACATAAAAGGCACAAGTACATTTAAAAAGGGGCACATAAAAGGCACAAGTACATTTAAAAAGGGGCACATAAAATGCACAAGTACATTTAAAAAGGGGCACATGAAAAGGCACAAGTACATTTAAAAAGGGCACATAAAAGGCACAAGTATATTTTTAAAAAGGGGCACATAAAATGCACAAGTACATTTAAAAAGGGGAAAATAAAAGGCACAAGTACATTTAAAAAGGGGCACATAAAATGCACAAGTACATTTAAAAAGGGGCACATAAAAGGCACAATTACATTTAAAAAGGGGCACATAAAATGCACAAGTACATTTAAAAAGGGGCACATAAAAGGCGCAAATAAAAGGTACAAGTACATTTGAAAAGTGGCACATAAAGGGGCAAAAGTACATTTAAAAAGGGGCACATAAAAGGCACAAGTACATTTTTAAAAAGGGGCACATAAAATGCACTAGTACATTTAAAAAGAGGCACATAAAAGGCACAAGTACATTTAAAAAGAGGCACATAAAAGGCACAAGTACATTTAAAAAGGGACACATAAAAGGCGCAAATAAAAGACACAAGTACATTAAAAAAGGGGCACATAAAAGTCGCAAATAAAATTAAAAAGGGGCACATAAAAGGCACAAGTACATATAAAAAGGGGCACATAAAAGGCACAAGTACATTTAAAAAGTTGCACATAAAAGACACAAGTACATTTAAAAAGGGCCACATAAAAGGCACAAGTACATTTAAAAAGGGGCACATAAAAGGCGCAAGTACATTTAAAAAGGGGCACATAAAAGGCACAAGTACATTTAAAAAGGGGCACATAAAAGGTGCAAATAAAAGGCACAAGTACATTTAAAAAGGGGCACATAAAAGGCACAAGTACATTTAAAAAGGGGCACATAAAATGCACAAGTACATTTAAAAAGGGGCACATAAAAGGCACAAGTACATTTAAAAAGGGGCACATAAAGGGGCAAAAGTACATTTAAAAAGGGGCACATAAATGGCGCAAGTACATTTAAAAAATGGCACATAAAAGGCACAAGTACATTTAAAAAGGGGCACATAAAAGGTGCAAATAAAAGGCACAAGTACATTTAAAAAGGGGCACATAAAAGGCACATGTACATTTAAAAAGGGGCACATAAAATGCACAAGTACATTTAAAAAGGGGCACATAAAAGGCACAAGTACATTTAAAAAGGGGCACATAAAAGGAGCAAATAAAAGGCACAAGTACATTTGAAAAGGGGCACATAAAGGGGCAAAAGTACATTTAAAAAGGGGCACATAAATGGCGCAAGTACATTTAAAAAGGGGCACATAAAAGGCACAAGTACATTTTTAAAAAAGGGGCACAAAAAATGCACAAGTACATTTAAAAAGGGGTACATAAATGGCGCAAGTACATTTAAAAAGGGGCATATAAAAAGGCACAAGTACATTTAAAAAGGGGCACATAAAAGGCACAAGTACATTTATAAAGGGGAAAATAAAAGGCACAAGTACATTTAAAAAGGGGCACATAAAATTCACAAGTACATTTATAAAGGGGAAAATAAAAGGCACAAGTACATTTAAAAAGGGGCACATAAAAGGCACAAGTACATTTAAAAAGGGGAAAATAAAAAGCACAAGTACATTTAAAAAGGGACACATAAAAGGCACAATTACATTTAAAAAGGGGACACATAAAAGGCACAATTACATTTAAAAAGGGGCACATAAAAGGCACAAGTACATTTGAAAAGGGGCACATAAAGGGGCAAAAGAACATTTAAAAAGGGGCACATAAAAGGCACAAGTACATTTAGAAAGGGGCCCATAAAAGGCACATGTACATTTAAAAAGGGGCACATAAAAGGCGCAAGTACATTTAAAAAGGGGCAAATAAAAGTCACAAGTACATTTAAAAAGGGGCACATAAAAGGCGCAAATAAAAGGCACAAGTACATTTAAAAAGGGGCACATAAAAGGCACAAGTACATTTAAAAAGGGGCACATGAAAAGGCACAAGTACATTTAAAAAGGGGCACATAAAAGGCACAAGTATATTTTTAAAAAGGGGCACATAAAATGCACAAATACATTTAAAAAGGGGAAAATAAAAGGCACAAGTACATTTAAAAAGGGGCACATAAAATGCACAAGTACATTTAAAAAGGGGCACATAAATGGCGCAAGTACATTTAAAAAGGGGCACATAAATGGCGCAAGTAAATTTAAAAAGGGGCGCACAAAAGGCACAAGTACTTTTAAAAAGGGGCACACAAAAGGCACAAGTACAATTAAAAAGGGGCACATAAAAGGCACAAGTACATTTAAAAAGGGGCACATAAAATGCACAGGTACATTTAAAAAGGGTAACATAAAATGCACAAGTACATTTAAAAAGGGGCACATAAATGGCGCAAGTAAATTTAAAAAGGGGCGCACAAAAGGCTCAAGTACTTTTAAAAAGGGGCACATAAAAGGTGCAAATAAAAGGCACAAGTACATTTAAAAAGGGGCACATGAAAGGCACAAGTATATTTAAAAAGGGGCACATAAAATGCACAAGTACATTTAAAAAGGGGCACATAAATGGCGCAAGTACATTTAAAAAGGGGCACACAAAAGGCACAAGTACTTTTAAAAAGGGGCACATAAAAGGTGCAAATAAAAGGCACAAGTACATTTAAAAAGGGGCACATAAAAGGCACAAGTACATTTAAAAAGGGGCACATAAAAGGCACAAGTACATTTAAAAAGGAGCACATAAACGGCACAAGTACATTTAAAAAGGGCCACATAAAAGGCACAAGTACATTTAAAAAGTTGCACATAAAAGGCACAAGTACATTTAAAAAGGGCCACATAAAAGGCACAAGTACATTTAAAAAGGGGCACATAAAAGGCGCAAGTACATTTAAAAAGGGGCACATAAAAGGCACAAGTACATTTAAAAAGGGGCACATAAAAGGTGCAAATAAAAGGCACAAGTACATTTAAAAAGGGGCACATAAAAGGCAAAAGTACATTTAAAAAGGGGCACATAAATGGCGCAAGTACATTTAAAAAATGGCACATAAAAGGCACAGGTACATTTAAAAAGGGGCACATAAAAGGCACATGTACATTTAAAAAGGGGCACATAAAATGCACAAGTACATTTAAAAAGGGGCACATAAAAGGCACAAGTATATTTAAAAAGGGGCACATAAAAGGAGCAAATAAAAGGCACAAGTACATTTGAAAAGGGGCACATAAAGGGGCAAAAGTACATTTAAAAAGGGGCACATAAATGGCGCAAGTACATTTAAAAAGGGGCACATAAAAGGCACAAGTACATTTTTAAAAAAGGGGCACAAAAAATGCACAAGTACATTTAAAAAGGGGCACATAAATGGCGCAAGTACATTTAAAAAGGGGCATATAAAAAGGCACAAGTACATTTAAAAAGGGGCACATAAAAGGCACAAGTACATTTATAAAGGGGAAAATAAAAGGCACAAGTACATTTAAAAAGGGGCACATAAAATTCACAAGTACATTTATAAAGGGGAAAATAAAAGGCACAAGTACATTTAAAAAGGGGCACATAAAAGGCACAAGTACATTTAAAAATGGGAAAATAAAAAGCACAAGTACATTTAAAAAGGGACACATAAAAGGCACAATTACATTTAAAAAGGGACACATAAAAGGCACAATTACATTTAAAAAGGGGCACATAAAAGGCACAAGTACATTTGAAAAGGGGCACATAAAGGGGCAAAAGTAAATTTAAAAAGGGGCACAAAAAAGGCACAAGTACATTTAGAAAGGGGCCCATAAAAGGCGCAAGTACATTTAAAAAGGGGCAAATAAAAGTCACAAGTACATTTAAAAAGGGGCACATAAAATGCGCAAATAAAAGGCACAAGTACATTTAAAAAGGGGCACATAAAAGGCGCAAGTACATTTAAAAAGGGGCAAATAAAAGTCACAAGTACATTTAAAAAGGGGCACATAAAAGGCGCAAATAAAAGGCACAAGTACATTTAAAAAGGGGCACATAAAAGGCACAAGTACATTTAAAAAGGGGCACATGAAAAGGCACAAGTACATTTAAAAAGGGGCACATAAAAGGCACAAGTATATTTTTAAAAAGGGGCACATAAAATGCACAAGTACATTTAAAAAGGGGAAAATAAAAGGCACAAGTACATTTAAAAAGGGGCACATAAAATGCACAAGTACATTTAAAAAGGGGCACATAAATGGCGCAAGTACATTTAAAAAGGGGCACATAAATGGCGCAAGTAAATTTAAAAAGGGGCGCACAAAAGGCACAAGTACTTTTAAAAAGGGGCACACAAAAGGCACAAGTACATTTAAAAAGGGGCACATAAAAGGCGCAAGTACATTTAAAAAGGGGCACATAAAATGCACAGGTACATTTAAAAAGGGTAACATAAAATGCACAAGTACATTTAAAAAGGGGCACATAAATGGCGCAAGTAAATTTAAAAAGGGGCACACAAAAGGCACAAGTACTTTTAAAAAGGGGCACATAAAAGGTGCAAATAAAAGGCACAAGTACATTTAAAAAGGGGCACATAAAAGGCACAAGTACATTTAAAAAGGGGCACATAAAAGGCACAAGTACATTTAAAAAGGGGCACATAAAAGGCACAAGTAGATTTAAAAAGGGGCACATAAATGGCGCAAGTACATTTAAAAAAGGGGCACATAAACGGCACAAGTACATTTAAAAAGGGGCACATAAAAGGCGCAAATAAAAGGTACAAGTACATTTGAAAAGTGGCACATAAAGGGGCAAAAGTACATTTAAAAAGGGGCACATAAAAGGCACAAGCACATTTTTAAAAAGGGGCACATAAAATGCACTAGTACATTTAAAAAGAGGCACATAAAAGGCACAAGTACATTTAAAAAGGGGCACATAAAAGGCACAAGTACATTTAAAAAGGGGCACATAAAATGCACAAGTACATTTAAAAAGGGGCACATAAAAGGCGCAAGTACATTTAAAAAGGGACACATAAAAGGCGCAAATAAAAGACAAAAGTACATTAAAAAAGGGTCACATAAAAGGCGCAAATAAAATTAAAAAGGGGCACATAAAAGGCACAAGTACATATAAAAAGGGGCACATAAAAGGCACAAGTACATTTAAAAAGGAGCACATAAACGGCACAAGTACATTTAAAAAGGGCCACATAAAAGGCACAAGTACATTTAAAAAGTTGCACATAAAAGGCACAAGTACATTTAAAAAGGGCCATATAAAAGGCACAAGTACATTTAAAAAGGGGCACATAAAAGGCGCAAGTACATTTAAAAAGGGGCACATAAAAGGCACAAGTACATTTAAAAAGGGGCACATAAAAGGTGCAAATAAAAGGCACAAGTACATTTAAAAATGGGCACATAAAAGGCACAAGTACATTTAAAAAGGGGCACATAAAATGCACAAGTACATTTAAAAAGGGGCACATAAAAGGCACAAGTACATTTAAAAAGGGGCACATAAAAGGAGCAAATAAAAGGCACAAGTACATTTGAAAAGGGGCACATAAAGGGGCAAAAGTACATTTAAAAAGGGGCACATAAAAGGCACAAGTACATTTTTAAAAAGGGGCACATAAAATGCACTAGTACATTTAAAAAGAGGCACATAAAATGCACAAGTAGATTTAAAAAGGGGAAAATAAAAAGCACAAGTACATTTAAAAAGGGACACATAAAATAAAAGGCACAAATACATTTAAAAAAGGGCACATAAAAGGCACTAGTACATTTAAAAGGGGCACATAAAAGGCGCAAGTACATTTAAAAAGGGGCACATAAAAGGTGCAAGTACATTGAAATAGGGGCACTTAAAAGGCTCAAGTACATTTAAAAAGGGTCACATAAAAGGCACAAATAAAAGGCACAAGTACATTTAAAAAGGGGCACATAAAAGGTGCAAGTACATTGAAATAGGGGCACTTAAAAGGCGCAAGTACATTTAAAAAGGGTCACATAAAAGGCACAAATAAAAGGCACAAGTACATTTAAAAAGGGGCAAATAAAAGGCACACGTACATTTAAAAATGGGCACATAAAAGGCGCAAATAAAAGGCACAAGTACATTTAAAAATGGGCACATAAAAGGTACAAGTACATTTAAAAAGTGGAACATAAAAAGGCACAAGTACATTTAAAAAGGGGCACATAAAAGGCACAAGTACATTTAAAAAGGGGCACATAAAAGGCACAAGTACATTTAAAAAGGGGCACATAAAAGGCGCAAGTACATTTAAAAAGGGACACATAAAAGGCGCAAATAAAAGACACAAGTACATTAAAAAAGGGGCACATAAAAGGCGCAAATAAAAAACACAAGTACATTTAAAAGGGAAAGGGGAACATAAAAGGCACAAGTACATTTAAAAAGGGGCACATAAAAGGCGCAAGTACATATAAAAAGGGGCACATAAAAGGCACAAGTACATTTAAAAAGGAGCACATAAACGGCACAAGTACATTTAAAAAGGGCCACATAAAAGGCACAAGTACATTTAAAAAGGGCCACATAAAAGGCACAAGTACTTTTAAAAAGGGGCACATAAAAGGCGCAAGTACATTTGAAAAAGGGCACATAAACGGCACATGTACATTTAAAAAGGGGCACATAAAATGCACAAGTACATTTAAAAAGGGGCACATAAAATGCACAAGTACATTTAAAAAGGGCCACATAAAAGGCGCAAGTACATTAAAAAAAGGGGCACATAAAAGGCACAGGTACATTTAAAAAGGGGCACATAAAAGGCGCAAATAAAAAACACAAGTACATTTAAAATTGGAAGGGGAACATAAAAGGCACAAGTACATTTAAAAAGGAGCACATAAAAGGCACAAGTACATTTAAAAAGGGGCACATAAAAGGCACAAATAAAAGACACAAGTACATTAAAAAAGGGGCACATAAAAGGCGCAAATAAAAGACACAAGTACATTTAAAAAGGGGCACATAAAAGGCGCAAATAAAAAACACAAGTACATTTAAAATTGGAAGGGGAACATAAAAGGCACAAGTACATTTAAAAAGGAGCACATAAAAGGCACAAGTACATTTAAAAAGGGGCACATAAAAGGCACAAGTACATTTAAAAAGGGGCACATAAAAGGCACAAGTACATTTAAAAAGGAGCACATAAACGGCACAAGTACATTTAAAAAGAGGCACATAAAAGGCACAAGTACATTTAAAAAGGGGCACATAAAAGGCACAAGTAGATTTAAAAAGGGGCACATAAAAGGCACAAGTACATTTAGAAAGGGGCCCATAAAAGGCACAAGTACATTTAAAAAGGGGCACATAAAAGGCGCAACTACATTTAAAAAGGGGCAATTAAAAGGCACAAGTACATTTAAAAAGGGGCACATAAAAGGCGCAAATAAAAGGCACAAGTACATTTAAAAAGGGGCCCATAAAAGGCACAAGTACATTTAAAAAAAGGCACATAAAAGGCGCAAGTACATTTAAAAAGGGGCAAATAAAAGGCACAAGTACATTTAAAAAGGGGCACATAAAAGGCACAAGTACATTTTTAAAAAGGGGCCCATAAAAGGCACAAGTACATTTAAAAAGGGGCACATAAATGGCGCAAGTACATTTAAAAAGGGGCACACAAAAGGCACAAGTACATTTAAAATGGGGCACATAAAAGGCGCAAATAAAAGGCACAAGTACATTTAAAAAGGGGCACATAAAATGCACAAGTACATTTAAAAAGGGTAACATAAAATACACAAGTACATTTAAAAAGGGGCACATTATGGCGCAAGTGCATTTAAAAAGGGGCACACAAAAGGCACAAGTACATTTAAAAAGGGGCACATAAAAGGCGCAAATAAAAAGCACAAGTACATTTAAAAAGGGGCACATAAAAGGCACAAGTACATTTAAAAAGGGGCACATAAAAGGTGCAAATAAAAGGCACAAGTACATTTAAAAAGGGGCACATAAAAGGCACAAGTACATTTAAAAAGGGGCACATAAAATGCACAAGTACATTTAAAAAGGGGCACATAAAATGCACAAGTACATTTAAAAAGGGGCACATAAAAGGCGCAAGTACATTTACAAAGGGACACATAAAAGGCACAAGTACATTTAAAAAGGGGCACATAAATGGCGCAAGTACATTTAAAAAGGGGCACATAAAAGGCACAAGTACATTAAAAAAGGGACACATAAAAGGCGCAAATAAAAGGCACAAGTACATTTGAAAAGGGGCACATAAAATGCACAAGTACATTTAAAAAGGGGCACATAAATGGCGCAAGTACATTTAAAAAGGGGCACACAAAAGGCACAAGTACATTTAAAAAGGGGCACATAAAAGTCGCAAATAAAAGGCACAAGTACATTTAAAAAGGGGCACATAAAAGGCACAAGTACATTTAAAAAGGGGCACATAAAAGGTGCAAATAAAAGGCACAAGTACATTTAAAAAGGGGCACATAAAAGGCACAAGTACATTTAAAAAGGTGCACATAAAAGGCACAAGTACATTTAAAAAGGGGCACATAAAATGCACAAGTACATTTAAAAAGGGGCACATAAAATGCACAAGTAGATTTAAAAAGGGGCACATAAATGGCGCAAGTACATTTAAAAAGGGGCACATAAAAGGCACAAGTACATTAAAAAAGGGACACATAAAAGGCGCAAATAAAAGGCACAAGTACATTTGAAAAGGGGCACATAAAGGGGCAAAAGTACATTTAAAAAGGGGCACATAAAAGGCACAAGTACATTTTTAAAAAGGGGCACATAAAATGCACTAGTACATTTAAAAGAGGCACATAAAATGCACAAGTAGATTTAAAAAGGGGAAAATAAAAAGCACAAGTACATTTAAAAAGGGGCACATAAAAGGCACAAGTACATTTAAAAAGGGGCACATAAAAGGCACAAGTACATTTAAAAAGGAGCACATAAACGGCACAAGTACATTTAAAAAGGGCCACATAAAAGGCACAAGTACATTTAAAAAGTTGCACATAAAAGGCACAAGTACATGTAAAAAGGGCCACATAAAAGGCACAAGTACATTTAAAAAGGGGCACATAAAAGGCGCAAGTTCATTTAAAAAGGGGCACATAAAATTCACAAGTACATTTAAATAGGAGAAAATAAAAGGCACAAGTACATTTAAAAAGGGGCACATAAAAGGCCCAAGTACATTTAGAAAGGGGCCCATAAAAGGCCCAAGTACATTTAAAAAGGGGCACATAAAAGGCGCAAGTACATTTAAAAAGGGGCAAATAAAAGGCACAAGTACATTTAAAAAGGGGCACATAAAAGGCGCAAATAAAAGGCACAAGTACATTTAAAAAGGGGCACATAAAAGGCACAGGTACATTTAAAAAGGGGCACATAAAAGGCACAAGTAGATTTAAAAAGGGGCACATAAAATGCACAAGTAGATTTAAAAAGGGGCACATAAAATGCACAAGTAGATTTAAAAAGGGGCACATAAATGGTGCAAGTACATTTAAAAAGGGGCACATAAAAGGCACAAGTACATTTAAAAAGGGGCACATAAAAGGCGCAAATAAAAGGCACAAGTACATTTGAAAAGGTGCACATAAAAGGCACAAGTACATTTGAAAAGGGGCACATAAAAGGCACAAGTAGATTTAAAAAGGGACACATAAAATGCACATGTAGATTTAAAAAGGGGCACATAAATGGCGCAAGTACATTTAAAAAGGGGCACATAAAAGGCACAAGTACATTTAAAAAGGGGCACATAAAAGGCGCAAATAAAAGGCACAAGTACATTTGAAAAGGGGCACATAAAGGGGCAAAAGTACATTTAATAAGGGGCACATAAAAGGCACAAGTACATTTTTAAAAAGGGGCACATAAAATACACAAGTAGATTTAAAAAGGGGAAAATAAAAAGCACAAGTACATTTAAAAAGGGACACATAAAAGGCACAAGTACATTTAAAAAGGGGCACATAAAAGGCGTAAGTACATTTAAAAAGGGACACATAAAAGGCGCAAGTACATTTAAAAAGGGGCACATAAAAGGCGTAAGTACATTTAAAAAGGGACACATAAAAGGCGCAAGTACATTTAAAAAGGGGCACATAAAACGGTGCAAGTACATTGAAATAGGGGCACTTAAAAGGCGCAAGTTCATTTAAAAAGGGGCACATAAAAGGCACAAATAAAAGGCACAAGTACATTTAAAAAGGGGCAAATAAAAGGCACACGTACATTTAAAAATGGGCACATAAAAGGCGCAAATAAAAGGCACAAGTACATTTAAAAAGGGGCACATAAAAGGCCCAAGTACATTTAAAAAGGGGCACATAAAAGGCGCAAGTACATTTAAAAAGGAGCAAATAAAAGGCACAAGTACATTTAAAAAGGGGCACATAAAAGGCGCAAATAAAAGGCACAAGTACATTTAAAAAGGGGCACATAAAAGGCACAGGTACATTTAAAAAGGGGCACATAAAAGGCACAAGTAGATTTAAAAAGGGGCACATAAAATGCACAAGTAGATTTAAAAAGGGGCACATAAAATGCACAAGTAGATTTAAAAAGGGGCACATAAATGGCGCAAGTACATTTAAAAAGGGGCACATAAAAGGCACAAGTACATTTAAAAAGGGGCACATAAAAGGCGCAAATAAAAGGCACAAGTACATTTAAAAAGGGGCACATAAAAGGCACAAGTACATTTAAAAAGGGGCACATAAAAGGCACAAGTACATTTAAAAAGGAGCACATAAACGGCACAAGTACATTTAAAAAGGGCCACATAAAAGGCGCAAGTACATTAAAAAAAGGGGCACATAAAAGGCACAAGTAGATTTAAAAAGGGGCACATAAATGGCGCAAGTACATTTAAAAAGGGGCACATAAAAGGCACAAGTACATTTAAAAAGGGGCACATAAAAGGCGCAAATAAAAGGCACAAGTACATTTAAAAAGGGGAAAATAAAAGGCACAAGTACATTTAAAAAGGGGCACATAAAAGGCACAAGTACATTTAAAAAGGGGCACATAAATGGCGCAAGTACATTTAAAAAGGGGCACACAAAAGGCGCAAATAAAAGACACAAGTACATTTAAAAAGGGGCACATAAAAGGCGCAAATAAAAGGCACAAGTACATTTAAAAAGGGGCACATAAAAGGCACAAGTACATTTAAAAAGGGGCACATAAAAGGCACAAGTACATTTAAAAAGGGCCACATAAAAGGCACAAGTACATTTAAAAAGTTGCACATAAAAGGCACAAGTACATTTAAAAAGGGGCACATAAAAGGCGCAAGTACATTTAAAAAGGAGCAAATAAAAGGCACAAGTACATTTAAAAAGGGGCACATAAAAGGCACAGGTACATTTAAAAAGGGGCACATAAAAGGCACAAGTAGATTTAAAAAGGGGCACATAAAATGCACAAGTAGATTTAAAAAGGGGCACATAAAATGCACAAGTAGATTTAAAAAGGGGCACATAAATGGCGCAAGTACATTTAAAAAGGGGCACATAAAAGGCACAAGTACATTTAAAAAGGGGCACATAAAAGGCGCAAATAAAAGGCACAAGTACATTTAAAAAGGGGAAAATAAAAGGCACAAGTACATTTAAAAAGGGGCACATAAAAGGCACAAGTACATTTAAAAAGGGGCACATAAATGGCGCAAGTACATTTAAAAAGGGGCACACAAAAGGCGCAAATAAAAGACACAAGTACATTTAAAAAGGGGCACATAAAAGGCGCAAGTAAATTTAAAAGGGGCAAATAAAAGGCACAAGTACATTTAAAAAGGTGCCCATAAAAGGCACAAGTACATTTAAAAAGGGGCACATAAAAGGCGCAAGTACATTTAAAAAGGGTCAAATAAAAGGCACAAGTACATTTAAAAAGGGGCACATAAAAGGCGCAAATAAAAGGCACAAGTACATTTAAAAAGGGGAAAATAAAAGGCACAAGTACATTTAAAAAGGGGCACATAAAAGGCACAAGTACATTTAAAAAGGGGCACATAAATGGAGCAAGTACATTTAAAAAGGGGCACACAAAAGGCGCAAATAAAAGGCACAAGTACATTTAAAAAGGGGCACATAAAAGGCACAAGTACATTTAAAAAGGGGCACATAAAAGGCGCAAATAAAAGGCACAAGTACATTTAAAAAGGGGCACATGAAAGGCACAAGTACATTTAAAAAGGGGCACATAAAAGGCACAAGTACATTTAAAAAGGAGCACATAAACGGCACAAGTACATTTAAAAAGGGCCACATAAAAGGCACAAGTACATTTAAAAAGTTGCACATAAAAGGCACAAGTACATTTAAAAAGGGCCACATAAAAGGCGCAAGTACATTTAAAAAAGGGCACATAAAAGGCACAAGTACATTTAAAAAGGGGCACATAAAATGCACAAGTACATTTAAAAAGGGGCACATAAAATGCACAAGTACATTTAAAAAGGGCCACATAAAAGGCGCAAGTACATTAAAAAAAGGGGCACATAAAAGGCACAAGTACATTTAAAAAGGGGCACATAAAAGGCACAAGTACATTTTTAAAAAGGGGCACATAAAATGCACTAGTACATTTAAAAGAGGCACATAAAATGCACAAGTAGATTTAAAAAGGGGAAAATAAAAAGCACAAGTACATTTAAAAAGGGGCACATAAAATGCACAAGTACATTTAAAAAGGGGCACATAAAAGGCGTAAGTACATTTAAAAAGGGACACATAAAATGCGCAAGTACATTTAAAAAGGGGCACATAAAAGGTGCAAGTACATTGAAATAGGGGCACTTAAAAGGCGCAAGTACATTTAAAAAGGGGCACATAAAAGGCACAAATAAAAGGCACAAGTACATTTAAAAAGGGGCAAATAAAAGGCACACGTACATTTAAAAATGGGCACATAAAAGGTGCAAATAAAAGGCACAAGTACATTTAAAAAGGGGCACATAAAAGGCACAAGTACATTTAAAAAGGGGCACATAAAAGGCGCAAGTAAATTTAAAAGGGGCAAATAAAAGGCACAAGTACATTTAAAAAGGTGCCCATAAAAGGCACAAGTACATTTAAAAAGGGGCACATAAAAGGCGCAAGTACATTTAAAAAGGGTCAAATAAAAGGCACAAGTACATTTAAAAAGGGGCACATAAAAGGCGCAAATAAAAGGCACAAGTACATTTAAAAAGGGGAAAATAAAAGGCACAAGTACATTTAAAAAGGGGCACATAAAAGGCACAAGTACATTTAAAAAGGGGCACATAAATGGAGCAAGTACATTTAAAAAGGGGCACACAAAAGGCGCAAATAAAAGGCACAAGTACATTTAAAAAGGGGCACATAAAAGGCACAAGTACATTTAAAAAGGGGCACATAAAAGGCGCAAATAAAAGGCACAAGTACATTTAAAAAGGGGCACATAAAAGGCACAAGTACATTTAAAAAGGGGCACATAAAAGGCACAAGTACATTTAAAAAGGAGCACATAAACGGCACAAGTACATTTAAAAAGGGCCACATAAAAGGCACAAGTACATTTAAAAAGTTGCACATAAAAGGCACAAGTACATTTAAAAAGGGCCACATAAAAGGCGCAAGTACATTTAAAAAAGGGCACATAAAAGGAACAAGTACATTTAAAAAGGGGCACATAAAATGCACAAGTACATTTAAAAAGGGGCACATAAAATGCACAAGTACATTTAAAAAGGGCCACATAAAAGGCGCAAGTACATTAAAAAAAGGGGCACATAAAAGGCACAGGTACATTTAAAAGGGGGCACATAAAAGGCGCAAATAAAAGACACAAGTACATTTAAAAAGGGGCACATAAAAGGCGCAAATAAAAAACACAAGTACATTTAAAATTGGAAGGGGAACATAAAAGGCACAAGTACATTTAAAAAGGAGCACATAAAAGGCACAAGTACATTTAAAAAGGGGCACATAAAAGGCACAAATAAAAGACACAAGTACATTAAAAAAGGGGCACATAAAAGGCGCAAATAAAAGACACAAGTACATTTAAAAAGGGGCACATAAAAGGCGCAAATAAAAAACACAAGTACATTTAAAATTGGAAGGGGAACATAAAAGGCACAAGTACATTTAAAAAGGAGCACATAAAAGGCACAAGTACATTTAAAAAGGGGCACATAAAAGGCACAAGTACATTTAAAAAGGGGCACATAAAAGGCACAAGTACATTTAAAAAGGAGCACATAAACGGCACAAGTACATTTAAAAAGAGGCACATAAAAGGCACAAGTACATTTAAAAAGGGGCACATAAAAGGCACAAGTAGATTTAAAAAGGGGCACATAAAAGGCACAAGTACATTTAGAAAGGGGCCCATAAAAGGCACAAGTACATTTAAAAAGGGGCACATAAAAGGCGCAACTACATTTAAAAAGGGGCAATTAAAAGGCACAAGTACATTTAAAAAGGGGCACATAAAAGGCGCAAATAAAAGGCACAAGTACATTTAAAAAGGGGCCCATAAAAGGCACAAGTACATTTAAAAAAAGGCACATAAAAGGCGCAAGTACATTTAAAAAGGGGCAAATAAAAGGCACAAGTACATTTAAAAAGGGGCACATAAAAGGCACAAGTACATTTTTAAAAAGGGGCCCATAAAAGGCACAAGTACATTTAAAAAGGGGCACATAAATGGCGCAAGTACATTTAAAAAGGGGCACACAAAAGGCACAAGTACATTTAAAATGGGGCACATAAAAGGCGCAAATAAAAGGCACAAGTACATTTAAAAAGGGGCACATAAAATGCACAAGTACATTTAAAAAGGGTAACATAAAATACACAAGTACATTTAAAAAGGGGCACATTATGGCGCAAGTGCATTTAAAAAGGGGCACACAAAAGGCACAAGTACATTTAAAAAGGGGCACATAAAAGGCGCAAATAAAAAGCACAAGTACATTTAAAAAGGGGCACATAAAAGGCACAAGTACATTTAAAAAGGGGCACATAAAAGGTGCAAATAAAAGGCACAAGTACATTTAAAAAGGGGCACATAAAAGGCACAAGTACATTTAAAAAGGGGCACATAAAATGCACAAGTACATTTAAAAAGGGGCACATAAAATGCACAAGTACATTTAAAAAGGGGCACATAAAAGGCGCAAGTACATTTACAAAGGGACACATAAAAGGCACAAGTACATTTAAAAAGGGGCACATAAATGGCGCAAGTACATTTAAAAAGGGGCACATAAAAGGCACAAGTACATTAAAAAAGGGACACATAAAAGGCGCAAATAAAAGGCACAAGTACATTTGAAAAGGGGCACATAAAATGCACAAGTACATTTAAAAAGGGGCACATAAATGGCGCAAGTACATTTAAAAAGGGGCACACAAAAGGCACAAGTACATTTAAAAAGGGGCACATAAAAGTCGCAAATAAAAGGCACAAGTACATTTAAAAAGGGGCACATAAAAGGCACAAGTACATTTAAAAAGGGGCACATAAAAGGTGCAAATAAAAGGCACAAGTACATTTAAAAAGGGGCACATAAAAGGCACAAGTACATTTAAAAAGGTGCACATAAAAGGCACAAGTACATTTAAAAAGGGGCACATAAAATGCACAAGTACATTTAAAAAGGGGCACATAAAATGCACAAGTAGATTTAAAAAGGGGCACATAAATGGCGCAAGTACATTTAAAAAGGGGCACATAAAAGGCACAAGTACATTAAAAAAGGGACACATAAAAGGCGCAAATAAAAGGCACAAGTACATTTGAAAAGGGGCACATAAAGGGGCAAAAGTACATTTAAAAAGGGGCACATAAAAGGCACAAGTACATTTTTAAAAAGGGGCACATAAAATGCACTAGTACATTTAAAAGAGGCACATAAAATGCACAAGTAGATTTAAAAAGGGGAAAATAAAAAGCACAAGTACATTTAAAAAGGGGCACATAAAAGGCACAAGTACATTTAAAAAGGGGCACATAAAAGGCACAAGTACATTTAAAAAGGAGCACATAAACGGCACAAGTACATTTAAAAAGGGCCACATAAAAGGCACAAGTACATTTAAAAAGTTGCACATAAAAGGCACAAGTACATGTAAAAAGGGCCACATAAAAGGCACAAGTACATTTAAAAAGGGGCACATAAAAGGCGCAAGTTCATTTAAAAAGGGGCACATAAAATTCACAAGTACATTTAAATAGGAGAAAATAAAAGGCACAAGTACATTTAAAAAGGGGCACATAAAAGGCCCAAGTACATTTAGAAAGGGGCCCATAAAAGGCCCAAGTACATTTAAAAAGGGGCACATAAAAGGCGCAAGTACATTTAAAAAGGGGCAAATAAAAGGCACAAGTACATTTAAAAAGGGGCACATAAAAGGCGCAAATAAAAGGCACAAGTACATTTAAAAAGGGGCACATAAAAGGCACAGGTACATTTAAAAAGGGGCACATAAAAGGCACAAGTAGATTTAAAAAGGGGCACATAAAATGCACAAGTAGATTTAAAAAGGGGCACATAAAATGCACAAGTAGATTTAAAAAGGGGCACATAAATGGTGCAAGTACATTTAAAAAGGGGCACATAAAAGGCACAAGTACATTTAAAAAGGGGCACATAAAAGGCGCAAATAAAAGGCACAAGTACATTTGAAAAGGTGCACATAAAAGGCACAAGTACATTTGAAAAGGGGCACATAAAAGGCACAAGTAGATTTAAAAAGGGACACATAAAATGCACATGTAGATTTAAAAAGGGGCACATAAATGGCGCAAGTACATTTAAAAAGGGGCACATAAAAGGCACAAGTACATTTAAAAAGGGGCACATAAAAGGCGCAAATAAAAGGCACAAGTACATTTGAAAAGGGGCACATAAAGGGGCAAAAGTACATTTAATAAGGGGCACATAAAAGGCACAAGTACATTTTTAAAAAGGGGCACATAAAATACACAAGTAGATTTAAAAAGGGGAAAATAAAAAGCACAAGTACATTTAAAAAGGGACACATAAAAGGCACAAGTACATTTAAAAAGGGGCACATAAAAGGCGTAAGTACATTTAAAAAGGGACACATAAAAGGCGCAAGTACATTTAAAAAGGGGCACATAAAAGGCGTAAGTACATTTAAAAAGGGACACATAAAAGGCGCAAGTACATTTAAAAAGGGGCACATAAAACGGTGCAAGTACATTGAAATAGGGGCACTTAAAAGGCGCAAGTTCATTTAAAAAGGGGCACATAAAAGGCACAAATAAAAGGCACAAGTACATTTAAAAAGGGGCAAATAAAAGGCACACGTACATTTAAAAATGGGCACATAAAAGGCGCAAATAAAAGGCACAAGTACATTTAAAAAGGGGCACATAAAAGGCCCAAGTACATTTAGAAAGGGGCCCATAAAAGGCCCAAGTACATTTAAAAAGGGGCACATAAAAGGCGCAAGTACATTTAAAAAGGAGCAAATAAAAGGCACAAGTACATTTAAAAAGGGGCACATAAAAGGCGCAAATAAAAGGCACAAGTACATTTAAAAAGGGGCACATAAAAGGCACAGGTACATTTAAAAAGGGGCACATAAAAGGCACAAGTAGATTTAAAAAGGGGCACATAAAATGCACAAGTAGATTTAAAAAGGGGCACATAAAATGCACAAGTAGATTTAAAAAGGGGCACATAAATGGCGCAAGTACATTTAAAAAGGGGCACATAAAAGGCACAAGTACATTTAAAAAGGGGCACATAAAAGGCGCAAATAAAAGGCACAAGTACATTTAAAAAGGGGCACATAAAAGGCACAAGTACATTTAAAAAGGGGCACATAAAAGGCACAAGTACATTTAAAAAGGAGCACATAAACGGCACAAGTACATTTAAAAAGGGCCACATAAAAGGCGCAAGTACATTAAAAAAAGGGGCACATAAAAGGCACAAGTAGATTTAAAAAGGGGCACATAAATGGCGCAAGTACATTTAAAAAGGGGCACATAAAAGGCACAAGTACATTTAAAAAGGGGCACATAAAAGGCGCAAATAAAAGGCACAAGTACATTTAAAAAGGGGAAAATAAAAGGCACAAGTACATTTAAAAAGGGGCACATAAAAGGCACAAGTACATTTAAAAAGGGGCACATAAATGGCGCAAGTACATTTAAAAAGGGGCACACAAAAGGCGCAAATAAAAGACACAAGTACATTTAAAAAGGGGCACATAAAAGGCGCAAATAAAAGGCACAAGTACATTTAAAAAGGGGCACATAAAAGGCACAAGTACATTTAAAAAGGGGCACATAAAAGGCACAAGTACATTTAAAAAGGGCCACATAAAAGGCACAAGTACATTTAAAAAGTTGCACATAAAAGGCACAAGTACATTTAAAAAGGGGCACATAAAAGGCGCAAGTACATTTAAAAAGGAGCAAATAAAAGGCACAAGTACATTTAAAAAGGGGCACATAAAAGGCGCAAATAAAAGGCACAAGTACATTTAAAAAGGGGCACATAAAAGGCACAGGTACATTTAAAAAGGGGCACATAAAAGGCACAAGTAGATTTAAAAAGGGGCACATAAAATGCACAAGTAGATTTAAAAAGGGGCACATAAAATGCACAAGTAGATTTAAAAAGGGGCACATAAATGGCGCAAGTACATTTAAAAAGGGGCACATAAAAGGCACAAGTACATTTAAAAAGGGGCACATAAAAGGCGCTAATAAAAGGCACAAGTACATTTAAAAAGGGGAAAATAAAAGGCACAAGTACATTTAAAAAGGGGCACATAAAAGGCACAAGTACATTTAAAAAGGGGCACATAAATGGCGCAAGTACATTTAAAAAGGGGCACACAAAAGGCGCAAATAAAAGACACAAGTACATTTAAAAAGGGGCACATAAAAGGCGCAAGTAAATTTAAAAGGGGCAAATAAAAGGCACAAGTACATTTAAAAAGGTGCCCATAAAAGGCACAAGTACATTTAAAAAGGGGCACATAAAAGGCGCAAGTACATTTAAAAAGGGTCAAATAAAAGGCACAAGTACATTTAAAAAGGGGCACATAAAAGGCGCAAATAAAAGGCACAAGTACATTTAAAAAGGGGAAAATAAAAGGCACAAGTACATTTAAAAAGGGGCACATAAAAGGCACAAGTACATTTAAAAAGGGGCACATAAATGGAGCAAGTACATTTAAAAAGGGGCACACAAAAGGCGCAAATAAAAGGCACAAGTACATTTAAAAAGGGGCACATAAAAGGCACAAGTACATTTAAAAAGGGGCACATAAAAGGCGCAAATAAAAGGCACAAGTACATTTAAAAAGGGGCACATGAAAGGCACAAGTACATTTAAAAAGGGGCACATAAAAGGCACAAGTACATTTAAAAAGGAGCACATAAACGGCACAAGTACATTTAAAAAGGGCCACATAAAAGGCACAAGTACATTTAAAAAGTTGCACATAAAAGGCACAAGTACATTTAAAAAGGGCCACATAAAAGGCGCAAGTACATTTAAAAAAGGGCACATAAAAGGCACAAGTACATTTAAAAAGGGGCACATAAAATGCACAAGTACATTTAAAAAGGGGCACATAAAATGCACAAGTACATTTAAAAAGGGCCACATAAAAGGCGCAAGTACATTAAAAAAAGGGGCACATAAAAGGCACAAGTACATTTAAAAAGGGGCACATAAAAGGCACAAGTACATTTTTAAAAAGGGGCACATAAAATGCACTAGTACATTTAAAAGAGGCACATAAAATGCACAAGTAGATTTAAAAAGGGGAAAATAAAAAGCACAAGTACATTTAAAAAGGGGCACATAAAATGCACAAGTACATTTAAAAAGGGGCACATAAAAGGCGTAAGTACATTTAAAAAGGGACACATAAAATGCGCAAGTACATTTAAAAAGGGGCACATAAAAGGTGCAAGTACATTGAAATAGGGGCACTTAAAAGGCGCAAGTACATTTAAAAAGGGGCACATAAAAGGCACAAATAAAAGGCACAAGTACATTTAAAAAGGGGCAAATAAAAGGCACACGTACATTTAAAAATGGGCACATAAAAGGTGCAAATAAAAGGCACAAGTACATTTAAAAAGGGGCACATAAAAGGCACAAGTACATTTAAAAAGGGGCACATAAAAGGCGCAAGTAAATTTAAAAGGGGCAAATAAAAGGCACAAGTACATTTAAAAAGGTGCCCATAAAAGGCACAAGTACATTTAAAAAGGGGCACATAAAAGGCGCAAGTACATTTAAAAAGGGTCAAATAAAAGGCACAAGTACATTTAAAAAGGGGCACATAAAAGGCGCAAATAAAAGGCACAAGTACATTTAAAAAGGGGAAAATAAAAGGCACAAGTACATTTAAAAAGGGGCACATAAAAGGCACAAGTACATTTAAAAAGGGGCACATAAATGGAGCAAGTACATTTAAAAAGGGGCACACAAAAGGCGCAAATAAAAGGCACAAGTACATTTAAAAAGGGGCACATAAAAGGCACAAGTACATTTAAAAAGGGGCACATAAAAGGCGCAAATAAAAGGCACAAGTACATTTAAAAAGGGGCACATAAAAGGCACAAGTACATTTAAAAAGGGGCACATAAAAGGCACAAGTACATTTAAAAAGGAGCACATAAACGGCACAAGTACATTTAAAAAGGGCCACATAAAAGGCACAAGTACATTTAAAAAGTTGCACATAAAAGGCACAAGTACATTTAAAAAGGGCCACATAAAAGGCGCAAGTACATTTAAAAAAGGGCACATAAAAGGAACAAGTACATTTAAAAAGGGGCACATAAAATGCACAAGTACATTTAAAAAGGGGCACATAAAATGCACAAGTACATTTAAAAAGGGCCACATAAAAGGCGCAAGTACATTAAAAAAAGGGGCACATAAAAGGCACAGGTACATTTAAAAGGGGGCACATAAAAGGCGCAAATAAAAGACACAAGTACATTTAAAAAGGGGCACATAAAAGGCGCAAATAAAAAACACAAGTACATTTAAAAGGGGAAGGGGAACATAAAAGGCACAAGTACATTTAAAAAGGGGCACATAAAAGGCGCAAATAAAAGGCTCAAGTACATTTAAAAAGGGGCACATAAAAGGCACAAGTACATTTAAAAAGGGGCACATAAAAGGCACAAGTACATTTAAAAAGGAGCACATAAACGGCACAAGTACATTTAAAAAGGGCCACATAAAAGGCACAAGTACATTTAAAAAGTTGCACATAAAAGGCACAAGTACATTTAAAAAGGGCCACATAAAAGGCACAAGTACATTTAAAAAGGGGCACATAAAAGGCGCAAGTTCATTTAAAAAGGGGCACATAAAATTCACAAGTACATTTAAATAGGAGAAAATAAAAGGCACAAGTACATTTAAAAAGGGGCACATAAAAGGCCCAAGTACATTTAGAAAGGGGCCCATAAAAGGCCCAAGTACATTTAAAAAGGGCCACATAAAAGGCGCAAGTACATTAAAAAAAGGGGCACATAAAAGGCACAGGTACATTTAAAAGGGGGCACATAAAAGGCGCAAATAAAAGACACAAGTACATTTAAAAAGGGGCACATAAAAGGCGCAAATAAAAAACACAAGTACATTTAAAAGGGGAAGGGGAACATAAAAGGCACAAGTACATTTAAAAAGGGGCACATAAAAGGCGCAAATAAAAGGCTCAAGTACATTTAAAAAGGGGCACATAAAAGGCACAAGTACATTTAAAAAGGGGCACATAAAAGGCACAAGTACATTTAAAAAGGAGCACATAAACGGCACAAGTACATTTAAAAAGGGCCACATAAAAGGCACAAGTACATTTAAAAAGTTGCACATAAAAGGCACAAGTACATGTAAAAAGGGCCACATAAAAGGCACAAGTACATTTAAAAAGGGGCACATAAAAGGCGCAAGTTCATTTAAAAAGGGGCACATAAAATTCACAAGTACATTTAAATAGGAGAAAATAAAAGGCACAAGTACATTTAAAAAGGGGCACATAAAAGGCCCAAGTACATTTAGAAAGGGGCCCATAAAAGGCCCAAGTACATTTAAAAAGGGGCACATAAAAGGCGCAAGTACATTTAAAAAGGGGCAAATAAAAGGCACAAGTACATTTAAAAAGGGGCACATAAAAGGCGCAAATAAAAGGCACAAGTACATTTAAAAAGGGGCACATAAAAGGCACAGGTACATTTAAAAAGGGGCACATAAAAGGCACAAGTAGATTTAAAAAGGGGCACATAAAATGCACAAGTAGATTTAAAAAGGGGCACATAAAATGCACAAGTAGATTTAAAAAGGGGCACATAAATGGTGCAAGTACATTTAAAAAGGGGCACATAAAAGGCACAAGTACATTTAAAAAGGGGCACATAAAAGGCGCAAATAAAAGGCACAAGTACATTTGAAAAGGTGCACATAAAAGGCACAAGTACATTTGAAAAGGGGCACATAAAAGGCACAAGTAGATTTAAAAAGGGACACATAAAATGCACATGTAGATTTAAAAAGGGGCACATAAATGGCGCAAGTACATTTAAAAAGGGGCACATAAAAGGCACAAGTACATTTAAAAAGGGGCACATAAAAGGCGCAAATAAAAGGCACAAGTACATTTGAAAAGGGGCACATAAAGGGGCAAAAGTACATTTAATAAGGGGCACATAAAAGGCACAAGTACATTTTTAAAAAGGGGCACATAAAATGCACAAGTAGATTTAAAAAGGGGAAAATAAAAAGCACAAGTACATTTAAAAAGGGACACATAAAAGGCACAAGTACATTTAAAAAGGGGCACATAAAAGGCGTAAGTACATTTAAAAAGGGACACATAAAAGGCGCAAGTACATTTAAAAAGGGGCACATAAAAGGCGTAAGTACATTTAAAAAGGGACACATAAAAGGCGCAAGTACATTTAAAAAGGGGCACATAAAACGGTGCAAGTACATTGAAATAGGGGCACTTAAAAGGCGCAAGTTCATTTAAAAAGGGGCACATAAAAGGCACAAATAAAAGGCACAAGTACATTTAAAAAGGGGCAAATAAAAGGCACACGTACATTTAAAAATGGGCACATAAAAGGCGCAAATAAAAGGCACAAGTACATTTAAAAAGGGGCACATAAAAGGCCCAAGTACATTTAGAAAGGGGCCCATAAAAGGCCCAAGTACATTTAAAAAGGGGCACATAAAAGGCGCAAGTACATTTAAAAAGGAGCAAATAAAAGGCACAAGTACATTTAAAAAGGGGCACATAAAAGGCGCAAATAAAAGGCACAAGTACATTTAAAAAGGGGCACATAAAAGGCACAGGTACATTTAAAAAGGGGCACATAAAAGGCACAAGTAGATTTAAAAAGGGGCACATAAAATGCACAAGTAGATTTAAAAAGGGGCACATAAAATGCACAAGTAGATTTAAAAAGGGGCACATAAATGGCGCAAGTACATTTAAAAAGGGGCACATAAAAGGCACAAGTACATTTAAAAAGGGGCACATAAAAGGCGCAAATAAAAGGCACAAGTACATTTAAAAAGGGGCACATAAAAGGCACAAGTACATTTAAAAAGGGGCACATAAAAGGCACAAGTACATTTAAAAAGGAGCACATAAACGGCACAAGTACATTTAAAAAGGGCCACATAAAAGGCGCAAGTACATTAAAAAAAGGGGCACATAAAAGGCACAAGTAGATTTAAAAAGGGGCACATAAATGGCGCAAGTACATTTAAAAAGGGGCACATAAAAGGCACAAGTACATTTAAAAAGGGGCACATAAAAGGCGCAAATAAAAGGCACAAGTACATTTAAAAAGGGGAAAATAAAAGGCACAAGTACATTTAAAAAGGGGCACATAAAAGGCACAAGTACATTTAAAAAGGGGCACATAAATGGCGCAAGTACATTTAAAAAGGGGCACACAAAAGGCGCAAATAAAAGACACAAGTACATTTAAAAAGGGGCACATAAAAGGCGCAAATAAAAGGCACAAGTACATTTAAAAAGGGGCACATAAAAGGCACAAGTACATTTAAAAAGGAGCACATAAAAGGCACAAGTACATTTAAAAAGGGCCACATAAAAGGCACAAGTACATTTAAAAAGTTGCACATAAAAGGCACAAGTACATTTAAAAAGGGGCACATAAAAGGCGCAAGTACATTTAAAAAGGAGCAAATAAAAGGCACAAGTACATTTAAAAAGGGGCACATAAAAGGCGCAAATAAAAGGCACAAGTACATTTAAAAAGGGGCACATAAAAGGCACAGGTACATTTAAAAAGGGGCACATAAAAGGCACAAGTAGATTTAAAAAGGGGCACATAAAATGCACAAGTAGATTTAAAAAGGGGCACATAAAATGCACAAGTAGATTTAAAAAGGGGCACATAAATGGCGCAAGTACATTTAAAAAGGGGCACATAAAAGGCACAAGTACATTTAAAAAGGGGCACATAAAAGGCGCAAATAAAAGGCACAAGTACATTTAAAAAGGGGAAAATAAAAGGCACAAGTACATTTAAAAAGGGGCACATAAAAGGCACAAGTACATTTAAAAAGGGGCACATAAATGGCGCAAGTACATTTAAAAAGGGGCACACAAAAGGCGCAAATAAAAGACACAAGTACATTTAAAAAGGGGCACATAAAAGGCGCAAGTAAATTTAAAAGGGGCAAATAAAAGGCACAAGTACATTTAAAAAGGTGCCCATAAAAGGCACAAGTACATTTAAAAAGGGGCACATAAAAGGCGCAAGTACATTTAAAAAGGGTCAAATAAAAGGCACAAGTACATTTAAAAAGGGGCACATAAAAGGCGCAAATAAAAGGCACAAGTACATTTAAAAAGGGGAAAATAAAAGGCACAAGTACATTTAAAAAGGGGCACATAAAAGGCACAAGTACATTTAAAAAGGGGCACATAAATGGAGCAAGTACATTTAAAAAGGGGCACACAAAAGGCGCAAATAAAAGGCACAAGTACATTTAAAAAGGGGCACATAAAAGGCACAAGTACATTTAAAAAGGGGCACATAAAAGGCGCAAATAAAAGGCACAAGTACATTTAAAAAGGGGCACATGAAAGGCACAAGTACATTTAAAAAGGGGCACATAAAAGGCACAAGTACATTTAAAAAGGAGCACATAAACGGCACAAGTACATTTAAAAAGGGCCACATAAAAGGCACAAGTACATTTAAAAAGTTGCACATAAAAGGCACAAGTACATTTAAAAAGGGCCACATAAAAGGCGCAAGTACATTTAAAAAAGGGCACATAAAAGGCACAAGTACATTTAAAAAGGGGCACATAAAATGCACAAGTACATTTAAAAAGGGGCACATAAAATGCACAAGTACATTTAAAAAGGGCCACATAAAAGGCGCAAGTACATTAAAAAAAGGGGCACATAAAAGGCACAAGTACATTTAAAAAGGGGCACATAAAAGGCACAAGTACATTTTTAAAAAGGGGCACATAAAATGCACTAGTACATTTAAAAGAGGCACATAAAATGCACAAGTAGATTTAAAAAGGGGAAAATAAAAAGCACAAGTACATTTAAAAAGGGGCACATAAAATGCACAAGTACATTTAAAAAGGGGCACATAAAAGGCGTAAGTACATTTAAAAAGGGACACATAAAATGCGCAAGTACATTTAAAAAGGGGCACATAAAAGGTGCAAGTACATTGAAATAGGGGCACTTAAAAGGCGCAAGTACATTTAAAAAGGGGCACATAAAAGGCACAAATAAAAGGCACAAGTACATTTAAAAAGGGGCAAATAAAAGGCACACGTACATTTAAAAATGGGCACATAAAAGGTGCAAATAAAAGGCACAAGTACATTTAAAAAGGGGCACATAAAAGGCACAAGTACATTTAAAAAGGGGCACATAAAAGGCGCAAGTAAATTTAAAAGGGGCAAATAAAAGGCACAAGTACATTTAAAAAGGTGCCCATAAAAGGCACAAGTACATTTAAAAAGGGGCACATAAAAGGCGCAAGTACATTTAAAAAGGGTCAAATAAAAGGCACAAGTACATTTAAAAAGGGGCACATAAAAGGCGCAAATAAAAGGCACAAGTACATTTAAAAAGGGGAAAATAAAAGGCACAAGTACATTTAAAAAGGGGCACATAAAAGGCACAAGTACATTTAAAAAGGGGCACATAAATGGAGCAAGTACATTTAAAAAGGGGCACACAAAAGGCGCAAATAAAAGGCACAAGTACATTTAAAAAGGGGCACATAAAAGGCACAAGTACATTTAAAAAGGGGCACATAAAAGGCGCAAATAAAAGGCACAAGTACATTTAAAAAGGGGCACATAAAAGGCACAAGTACATTTAAAAAGGGGCACATAAAAGGCACAAGTACATTTAAAAAGGAGCACATAAACGGCACAAGTACATTTAAAAAGGGCCACATAAAAGGCACAAGTACATTTAAAAAGTTGCACATAAAAGGCACAAGTACATTTAAAAAGGGCCACATAAAAGGCGCAAGTACATTTAAAAAAGGGCACATAAAAGGAACAAGTACATTTAAAAAGGGGCACATAAAATGCACAAGTACATTTAAAAAGGGGCACATAAAATGCACAAGTACATTTAAAAAGGGCCACATAAAAGGCGCAAGTACATTAAAAAAAGGGGCACATAAAAGGCACAGGTACATTTAAAAGGGGGCACATAAAAGGCGCAAATAAAAGACACAAGTACATTTAAAAAGGGGCACATAAAAGGCGCAAATAAAAAACACAAGTACATTTAAAAGGGGAAGGGGAACATAAAAGGCACAAGTACATTTAAAAAGGGGCACATAAAAGGCGCAAATAAAAGGCTCAAGTACATTTAAAAAGGGGCACATAAAAGGCACAAGTACATTTAAAAAGGGGCACATAAAAGGCACAAGTACATTTAAAAAGGAGCACATAAACGGCACAAGTACATTTAAAAAGGGCCACATAAAAGGCACAAGTACATTTAAAAAGTTGCACATAAAAGGCACAAGTACATTTAAAAAGGGCCACATAAAAGGCACAAGTACATTTAAAAAGGGGCACATAAAAGGCGCAAGTTCATTTAAAAAGGGGCACATAAAATTCACAAGTACATTTAAATAGGAGAAAATAAAAGGCACAAGTACATTTAAAAAGGGGCACATAAAAGGCCCAAGTACATTTAGAAAGGGGCCCATAAAAGGCCCAAGTACATTTAAAAAGGGGCATATAAAAGGCGCAAGTACATTTAAAAAGGGGCAAATAAAAGGCACAAGTACATTTAAAAAGGGGCACATAAAAGGCGCAAATAAAAGGCACAAGTACATTTAAAAAGGGGCACATAAAAGGCACAGGTACATTTAAAAAGGGGCACATAAAAGGCACAAGTAGATTTAAAAAGGGGCACATAAAATGCACAAGTAGATTTAAAAAGGGGCACATAAAATGCACAAGTAGATTTAAAAAGGGGCACATAAATGGTGCAAGTACATTTAAAAAGGGGCACATAAAAGGCACAAGTACATTTAAAAAGGGGCACATAAAAGGCGCAAATAAAAGGCACAAGTACATTTGAAAAGGTGCACATAAAAGGCACAAGTACATTTGAAAAGGGGCACATAAAAGGCACAAGTAGATTTAAAAAGGGGCACATAAAATGCACATGTAGATTTAAAAAGGGGCACATAAATGGCGCAAGTACATTTAAAAAGGGGCACATAAAAGGCACAAGTACATTTAAAAAGGGGCACATAAAAGGCGCAAATAAAAGGCACAAGTACATTTGAAAAGGGGCACATAAAGGGGCAAAAGTACATTTAATAAGGGGCACATAAAAGGCACAAGTACATTTTTAAAAAGGGGCACATAAAATGCACAAGTAGATTTAAAAAGGGGAAAATAAAAAGCACAAGTACATTTAAAAAGGGACACATAAAAGGCACAAGTACATTTAAAAAGGGGCACATAAAAGGCGTAAGTACATTTAAAAAGGGACACATAAAAGGCGCAAGTACATTTAAAAAGGGGCACATAAAAGGCGTAAGTACATTTAAAAAGGGACACATAAAAGGCGCAAGTACATTTAAAAAGGGGCACATAAAACGGTGCAAGTACATTGAAATAGGGGCACTTAAAAGGCGCAAGTTCATTTAAAAAGGGGCACATAAAAGGCACAAATAAAAGACACAAGTACATTTAAAAAGGGGCAAATAAAAGGCACACGTACATTTAAAAATGGGCACATAAAAGGCGCAAATAAAAGGCACAAGTACATTTAAAAAGGGGCACATAAAAGGCCCAAGTACATTTAGAAAGGGGCCCATAAAAGGCCCAAGTACATTTAAAAAGGGGCACATAAAAGGCGAAAGTACATTTAAAAAGGAGCAAATAAAAGGCACAAGTACATTTAAAAAGGGGCACATAAAAGGCGCAAATAAAAGGCACAAGTACATTTAAAAAGGGGCACATAAAAGGCACAGGTACATTTAAAAAGGGGCACATAAAAGGCACAAGTAGATTTAAAAAGGGGCACATAAAATGCACAAGTAGATTTAAAAAGGGGCACATAAAATGCACAAGTAGATTTAAAAAGGGGCACATAAATGGCGCAAGTACATTTAAAAAGGGGCACATAAAAGGCACAAGTACATTTAAAAAGGGGCACATAAAAGGCGCAAATAAAAGGCACAAGTACATTTAAAAAGGGGAAAATAAAAGGCACAAGTACATTTAAAAAGGGGCACATAAAAGGCACAAGTACATTTAAAAAGGGGCACATAAAAGGCGCAAATAAAAGGCACAAGTACATTTGAAAAGGGGCACATAAAAGGCACAAGTACATTTGAAAAGGGGCACATAAAAGGCACAAGTAGATTTAAAAAGGGGCACATAAAATGCACATGTAGATTTAAAAAGGGGCACATAAATGGCGCAAGTACATTTAAAAAGGGGCACATAAAAGGCACAAGTACATTTAAAAAGGGGCACATAAAAGGCGCAAATAAAAGGCACAAGTACATTTAAAAAGGGGCACACAAAAGGCGCAAGTACATTTAAAAAGGGGCACATAAAATTCACAAGTACATTTAAAAAGGAGAAAATAAAAGGCACAAGTACATTTAAAAAGGGGCACATAAAAGGCACAAGTACATTTAGAAAGGGGCCCATAAAAGGCACAAGTACATTTAAAAAGGGGCACATAAAAGGCGCAAATACATTTAAAAAGGGGCAATTAAAAGGCACAAGTACATTTAAAAAGGGGCACATAAAAGGCGCAAATAAAAGGCACAAGTACATTTAAAAAGGGGCCCATAAAAGGCACAAGTACATTTAAAAAGGGGCACATAAAAGGCGCAAGTACATTTAAAAAGGGGAAAATAAAAGGCACAAGTACATTTAAAAAGGGGCACATAAATGGCGCAAGTACATTTAAAAAGGGGCACACAAAAGGCACAAGTACATTTAAAATGGGGTACATAAAAGGCGCAAATAAAAGGCACAAGTACATTTAAAAAGGGGCACATAAAATGCACAAGTACATTTAAAAAGGGTAACATAAAATACACAAGTACATTTAAAAAGGGGCACATTATGGCGCAAGTGCATTTAAAAAGGGGCACACAAAAGGCACAAGTACATTTAAAAAGGGGCACATAAAAGGCACAAGTACATTTAAAAAGGGGCACATAAAAGGTGCAAATAAAAGGCACAAGTACATTTAAAAAGGGGCACATAAAAGGCACAAGTACATTTAAAAAGGGGCACATAAAATGCACAAGTACATTTAAAAAGGGGCACATAAAATGCACAAGTACATTTAAAAAGGGGCACATAAAAGGCGCAAGTACATTTAAAAAGGGGCACATAAAAGGCACAAGTACATTTAAAAAGGGGCACATAAAATGCACAAGTACATTTAAAAAGGGGAAAATAAAAGGCACAAGTACATTTAAAAAGGGGCACATAAAATGCACAAGTACATTTAAAAAGGGGCACATAAATGGCGCAAGTACATTTAAAAAGGGGCACACAAAAGGCACAAGTACATTTAAAAAGGGGCACATAAAAGTCGCAAATAAAAGGCACAAGTACATTTAAAAAGGGGCACATAAAAGGCACAAGTACATTTAAAAAGGGGCACATAAAATGCACAAGTACATTTAAAAAGGGTAACATAAAATGCACAAGTACATTTAAAAAGGGGCACATAAATGGCGCAAGTAAATTTAAAAAGGGGCACACAAAAGGCACAAGTACATTTAAAAAGGGGCACATAAAAGGTGCAAATAAAAGGCACAAGTACATTTAAAAAGGGGCACATAAAAGGCACAAGTACATTTAAAAAGGGGCACATAAAAGGCACAAGTACATTTAAAAAGGGGCACATAAAAGGCACAAGTACATTTAAAAAGGGGCACATAAAAGGCACAAGTACATTTAAAAAGGGACACATAAAAGGCGCAAATAAAAGGCACAAGTACATTTGAAAAGGGGCACATAAAGGGGCAAAAGTACATTTAAAAAGGGGCACATAAAAGGCACAAGTACATTTTTAAAAAGGGGCACATAAAATGCACTAGTACATTTAAAAAGAGGCACATAAAATGCACTAGTAGATTTAAAAAGGGGAAAATAAAAAGCACAAGTACATTTAAAAAGGAACACATAAAAGGCACAAGTACATTTAAAAAGGGACACATAAAATGCGCAAGTACATTTAAAAAGGGGCACATAAAAGGCACAAATAAAAGGCACAAGTACATTTAAAAAGGGGCAAATAAAAGGCACACGTACATTTAAAAATGGGCACATAAAAGGTGCAAATAAAATGCACAAGTACATTTAAAAAGGGGCACATAAAAGGCGCAAGTACATTTAAAAAGGGTCAAATAAAAGGCACAAGTACATTTAAAAAGGGGCACATAAAAGGCGCAAATAAAAGGCACAAGTACATTTAAAAAGGGGCACATAAAAGGCGCAAGTACATTTAAAAAGGGTCAAATAAAAGGCACAAGTACATTTAAAAAGGGGCACATAAAAGGCGCAAATAAAAGGCACAAGTACATTTAAAAAGGGGCACATAAAAGGCACAAGTACATTTAAAAAGGGGCACATAAAAGGCGCAAATAAAAGGCACAAGTACATTTAAAAAGGGGCACATAAAAGGCACAAGTACATTTAAAAAGGGGCACATAAATGGCACAAGTACATTTAAAAAGGGGCACATAAATGGCGCAAGTACATTTAAAAAGGGGCACACAAAAGGCGCAAATAAAAGACACAAGTACATTTAAAAAGGGGCACATAAAAGGCGCAAATAAAAGGCACAAGTACATTTAAAAAGGGGCACATAAAAGGCACAAGTACATTTAAAAAGGGGCACATAAAAGGCACAAGTACATTTAAAAAGGAGCACATAAACGGCACAAGAACATTTAAAAAGGGCCACATAAAAGGCACAAGTACATTTAAAAAGTTGCACATAAAAGGCACAAGTACATTTAAAAAGGGCCACATAAAAGGCGCAAGTACATTTAAAAAATTGCACATAAAAGGCACAAGTACATTTAAAAAGGGGCACATAAAATGCACAAGTACATTTAAAAAGGGGCACATAAAATGCACAAGTACATTTAAAAAGGGCCACATAAAAGGAGCAAGTACATTAAAAAAAGGGGCACATAAAAGGCACAGGTACATTTAAAAGGGGGCACATAAAAGGCGCAAATAAAAGACACAAGTACATTTAAAAAGGGGCACATAAAAGGCGCAAATAAAAAACACAAGTACATTTAAAAGGGGAAGGGGAACATAAAAGGCACAAGTACATTTAAAAAGGGGCACATAAAAGGCGCAAATAAAAGGCTCAAGTATATTTAAAAAGGGGCACATAAAAGGCACAAGTACATTTAAAAAGGGGCACATAAAAGGCACAAGTACATTTAAAAAGGAGCACATAAACGGCACAAGTACATTTAAAAAGGGGCACATAAAAGGCGCAAATAAAAGGCACAAGTACATTTAAAAAGGTGAAAATAAAAGGCACAAGTACATTTAAAAAGGGGCACATAAAAGGCACAAGTACATTTAAAAAGGGGCACATAAATGGCGCAAGTACATTTAAAAAGGGGCACACAAAAGGCGCAAATAAAAGACACAAGTACATTTAAAAAGGGGCACATAAAAGGCGCAAGTACATTTAAAAAGGGGCACATAAAAGGCACAAGTACATTTAAAAAGGGGCACATAAAAGGCACAAGTACATTTAAAAAGGAGCACATAAACGGCACAAGTACATTTAAAAAGGGGCACATAAAAGGCGCAAATAAAAGGCACAAGTACATTTGAAAAGGGGCACATAAAAGGCACAAGTACATTTGAAAAGGGGCACATAAAAGGCACAAGTAGATTTAAAAAGGGGCACATAAAATGCACATGTAGATTTAAAAAGGGGCACATAAATGGCGCAAGTACATTTAAAAAGGGGCACATAAAAGGCACAAGTACATTTAAAAAGGGGCACATAAAAGGCGCAAATAAAAGGCACAAGTACATTTAAAAAGGGGCACACAAAAGGCGCAAGTACATTTAAAAAGGGGCACATAAAATTCACAAGTACATTTAAAAAGGAGAAAATAAAAGGCACAAGTACATTTAAAAAGTTGCACATAAAAGGCACAAGTACATTTAGAAAGGGGCCCATAAAAGGCACAAGTACATTTAAAAAGGGGCACATAAAAGGCGCAAATACATTTAAAAAGGGGCAATTAAAAGGCACAAGTACATTTAAAAAGGGGCACATAAAAGGCGCAAATAAAAGGCACAAGTACATTTAAAAAGGGGCCCATAAAAGGCACAAGTACATTTAAAAAGGGGCACATAAAAGGCGCAAGTACATTTAAAAAGGGGAAAATAAAAGGCACAAGTACATTTAAAAAGGGGCACATAAATGGCGCAAGTACATTTAAAAAGGGGCACACAAAAGGCACAAGTACATTTAAAATGGGGTACATAAAAGGCGCAAATAAAAGGCACAAGTACATTTAAAAAGGGGCACATAAAATGCACAAGTACATTTAAAAAGGGTAACATAAAATACACAAGTACATTTAAAAAGGGGCACATTATGGCGCAAGTGCATTTAAAAAGGGGCACACAAAAGGCACAAGTACATTTAAAAAGGGGCACATAAAAGGCGCAAATAAAAAGCACAAGTACATTTAAAAAGGGGCACATAAAAGGCACAAGTACATTTAAAAAGGGGCACATAAAAGGTGCAAATAAAAGGCACAAGTACATTTAAAAAGGGGCACATAAAAGGCACAAGTACATTTAAAAAGGGGCACATAAAATGCACAAGTACATTTAAAAAGGGGCACATAAAATGCACAAGTACATTTAAAAAGGGGCACATAAAAGGCGCAAGTACATTTAAAAAGGGGCACATAAAAGGCACAAGTACATTTAAAAAGGGGCACATAAAATGCACAAGTACATTTAAAAAGGGGAAAATAAAAGGCACAAGTACATTTAAAAAGGGGCACATAAAATGCACAAGTACATTTAAAAAGGGGCACATAAATGGCGCAAGTACATTTAAAAAGGGGCACACAAAAGGCACAAGTACATTTAAAAAGGGGCACATAAAAGTCGCAAATAAAAGGCACAAGTACATTTAAAAAGGGGCACATAAAAGGAACAAGTACATTTAAAAAGGGGCACATAAAATGCACAAGTACATTTAAAAAGGGTAACATAAAATGCACAAGTACATTTAAAAAGGGGCACATAAATGGCGCAAGTAAATTTAAAAAGGGGCACACAAAAGGCACAAGTACATTTAAAAAGGGGCACATAAAAGGCACAAGTACATTTAAAAAGGGGCACATAAAAGGCACAAGTACATTTAAAAAGGGGCACATAAAATGCACAAGTAGATTTAAAAAGGGGCACATAAATGGCGCAAGTACATTTAAAAAGGGGCACATAAAAGGCACAAGTACATTTAAAAAGGGACACATAAAAGGCGCAAATAAAAGGCACAAGTACATTTGAAAAGGGGCACATAAAGGGGCAAAAGTACATTTAAAAAGGGGCACATAAAAGGCACAAGTACATTTTTAAAAAGGGGCACATAAAATGCACTAGTACATTTAAAAAGAGGCACATAAAATGCACAAGTAGATTTAAAAAGGGGAAAATAAAAAGCACAAGTACATTTAAAAAGGAACACATAAAAGGAACAAGTACATTTAAAAAGGGGCACATAAAAGGCACAAGTACATTTAAAAAGGGGCACATAAAAGGCGTAAGTACATTTAAAAAGGGACACATAAAATGCGCAAGTACATTTAAAAAGGGGCACATAAAAGGTGCAAGTACATTGAAATAGGGGCACTTAAAAGGCGCAAGTACATTTAAAAAGGGGCACATAAAAGGCACAAATAAAAGGCACAAGTACATTTAAAAAGGGGCAAATAAAAGGCACACGTACATTTAAAAATGGGCACATAAAAGGTGCAAATAAAAGGCACAAGTACATTTAAAAAGGTGCCCATAAAAGGCACAAGTACATTTAAAAAGGGGCACATAAAAGGCGCAAGTACATTTAAAAAGGGTCAAATAAAAGGCACAAGTACATTTAAAAAGGGGCACATAAAAGGCGCAAATAAAAGGCACAAGTACATTTAAAAAGGGGCACATAAAAGGCACAAGTACATTTAATAAGGGGCACATAAAAGGCACAAGTACATTTAAAAAGGGGCACATAAAAGTCACAAGTACATTTAAAAAGGAGCACATAAACGGCACAAGAACATTTAAAAAGGGCCACATAAAAGGCACAAGTACATTTAAAAAGTTGCACATAAAAGGCACAAGTACATTTAAAAAGGGCCACATAAAAGGCGCAAGTACATTTAAAAAAGGGCACATAAAAGGCACAAGTACATTTAAAAAGGGGCACATAAAATGCACAAGTACATTTAAAAAGGGGCACATAAAATGCACAAGTACATTTAAAAAGGGCCACATAAAAGGCGCAAGTACATTAAAAAAAGGGGCACATAAAAGGCACAGGTACATTTAAAAGGGGGCACATAAAAGGCGCAAATAAAAGACACAAGTACATTTAAAAAGGGGCACATAAAAGGCACAAGTACATTTAAAAGGGGAAGGGGAACATAAAAGGCACAAGTACATTTAAAAAGGGGCACATAAAAGGCGCAAATAAAAGGCTCAAGTACATTTAAAAAGGGGCACATAAAAGGCACAAGTACATTTAAAAAGGGGCACATAAAAGGCACAAGTACATTTAAAAAGTAGCACATAAACGGCACAAGTACATTTAAAAAGGGCCACATAAAAGGCACAAGTACATTTAAAAAGTTGCACATAAAAGGCACAAGTACATTTAAAAAGGGCCACATAAAAGGCACAAGTACATTTAAAAAGGGGCACATAAAAGGCGCAAGTTCATTTAAAAAGGGGCACATAAAATTCACAAGTACATTTAAAAAGGAGAAAATAAAAGGCACAAGTACATTTAAAAAGGGGCACATAAAAGGCCCAAGTACATTTAGAAAGGGGCCCATAAAAGGCCCAAGTACATTTAAAAAGGGGCACATAAAAGGCGCAAGTACTTTTAAAAAGGGGCAAATAAAAGGCACAAGTACATTTAAAAAGGGGCACATAAAAGGCGCAAATAAAAGGCACAAGTACATTTAAAAAGGGGCACATAAAAGGCACAGGTACATTTAAAAAGGGGCACATAAAAGGCACAAGTAGATTTAAAAAGGGGCACATAAAATGCACAAGTAGATTTAAAAAGGGGCACATAAAATGCACAAGTAGATTTAAAAAGGGGCACATAAATGGTGCAAGTACATTTAAAAAGGGGCACATAAAAGGCACAAGTACATTTAAAAAGGGGCACATAAAAGGCGCAAATAAAAGGCACAAGTACATTTGAAAAGGGGCACATAAAAGGCACAAGTACATTTGAAAAGGGGCACATAAAAGGCACAAGTAGATTTAAAAAGTGGCACATAAAATGCACATGTAGATTTAAAAAGGGGCATATAAATGGCGCAAGTACATTTAAAAAGGGGCACATAAAAGGCACAAGTACATTTAAAAAGGGGCACATAAAAGGCGCAAATAAAAGGCACAAGTACATTTGAAAAGGGGCACATAAAGCGGCAAAAGTACATTTAATAAGGGGCACATAAAAGGCACAAGTACATTTTTAAAAAGGGGCACATAAAATGCACAAGTAGATTTAAAAAGGGGAAAATAAAAAGCACAAGTACATTTAAAAAGGGACACATAAAAGGCACAAGTACATTTAAAAAGGGGCACATAAAATTCACTAGTACATTTAGAAAGGGGCACATAAAAGGCGTAAGTACATTTAAAAAGGGACACATAAAAGGCGCAAGTACATTTAAAAAGGGGCACATAAAAGGCGTAAGTACATTTAAAAAGGGACACATAAAAGGCGCAAGTACATTTAAAAAGGGGCACATAAAAGGCGTAAGTACATTTAAAAAGGGACACATAAAACGGTGCAAGTACATTGAAATAGGGGCACTTAAAAGGCGCAAGTTCATTTAAAAAGGGGCACATAAAAGGCACAAATAAAAGGCACAAGTACATTTAAAAAGGGGCAAATAAAAGGCACACGTACATTTAAAAAGGGGCACATAAAAGGCACAAATAAAAGGCACAAGTACATTTAAAAAGGGGCAAATAAAAGGCACACGTACATTTAAAAAGGGGCACATAAAAGGCGCAAATAAAAGGCACAAGTACATTTAAAAAGGGGCACATAAAAGGCCCAAGTACATTTAGAAAGGGGCCCATAAAAGGCCCAAGTACATTTAAAAAGGGGCACATAAAAGGCGCAAGTACATTTAAAAAGGGGCAAATAAAAGGCACAAGTACATTTAAAAAGGGGCACATAAAAGGCACAGGTACATTTAAAAAGGGGCACATAAAAGGCACAAGTAGATTTAAAAAGGGGCACATAAAATGCACAAGTAGATTTAAAAAGGGGCACATAAAATGCACAAGTAGATTTAAAAAGGGCACATAAATGGCGCAAGTACATTTAAAAAGGGGCACATAAAAGGCACAAGTACATTTAAAAAGGGGCACATAAAAGGCGCAAATAAAAGGCACAAGTACATTTAAAAAGGGGAAAATAAAAGGCACAAGTACATTTAAAAAGGGGCACATAAAAGGCACAAGTACATTTAAAAAGGGGCACATAAATGGCGCAAGTACATTTAAAAAGGGGCACACAAAAGGCGCAAATAAAAGACACAAGTACATTTAAAAAGGGGCACATAAAAGGCGCAAATAAAAGGCACAAGTACATTTAAAAAGGGGCACATAAAAGGCACAAGTACATTTAAAAAGGGGCACATAAAAGGCACAAGTACATTTAAAAAGGAGCACATAAACGGCACAAGTACATTTAAAAAGGGCCACATAAAAGGCACAAGTACATTTAAAAAGTTGCACATAAAAGGCACAAGTACATTTAAAAAGGGCCACATAAAAGGCGCAAGTACATTTAAAAAAGGGCACATAAAAGGCACAAGTACATTTAAAAAGGGGCACATAAAATGCACAAGTACATTTAAAAAGGGGCACATAAAATGCACAAGTACATTTAAAAAGGGCCACATAAAAGGCGCAAGTACATTAAAAAAAGGGGCACATAAAAGGCACAGGTACATTTAAAAGGGGGCACATAAAAGGCGCAAATAAAAGACACAAGTACATTTAAAAGGGGAAGGGGAACATAAAAGGCACAAGTACATTTAAAAAGGGGCACATAAAAGGCGCAAATAAAAGGCTCAAGTACATTTAAAAAGGGGCACATAAAAGGCACACGTACATTTAAAAAGGGGCACATAAAAGGCACAAGTACATTTAAAAAGGAGCACATAAACGGCACAAGTACATTTAAAAAGGGCCACATAAAAGGCACAAGTACATTTAAAAAGTTGCACATAAAAGGCACAAGTACATTTAAAAAGGGCCACATAAAAGGCACAAGTACATTTAAAAAGGGGCACATAAAAGGCGCAAGTTCATTTAAAAAGGGGCACATAAAATTCACAAGTACATTTAAAAAGGAGAAAATAAAAGGCACAAGTACATTTAAAAAGGGGCACATAAAAGGCCCAAGTACATTTAGAAAGGGGCCCATAAAAGGCCCAAGTACATTTAAAAAGGGGCACATAAAAGGCGCAAGTACATTTAAAAAGGGGCAAATAAAAGGCACAAGTACATTTAAAAAGGGGCACATAAAAGGCGCAAATAAAAGGCACAAGTACATTTAAAAAGGGGCACATAAAAGGCACAGGTACATTTAAAAAGGGGCACATAAAAGGCACAAGTAGATTTAAAAAGGGGCACATAAAATGCACAAGTAGATTTAAAAAGGGGCACATAAAATGCACAAGTAGATTTAAAAACTGGCACATAAATGGTGCAAGTACATTTAAAAAGGGGCACATAAAAGGCACAAGTACATTTAAAAAGGGGCACATAAAAGGCGCAAATAAAAGGCACAAGTACATTTGAAAAGGGGCACATAAAAGGCACAAGTACATTTGAAAAGGGGCACATAAAAGGCACAAGTAGATTTAAAAAGGGGCACATAAAATGCACATGTAGATTTAAAAAGGGGAACATAAATGGCGCAAGTACATTTAAAAAGGGGCACATAAAAGGCACAAGTACATTTAAAAAGGGGCACATAAAAGGCGCAAATAAAAGGCACAAGTACATTTGAAAAGGGGCACATAAAGGGGCAAAAGTACATTTAATAAGGGGCACATAAAAGGCACAAGTACATTTTTAAAAAGGGGCACATAAAATGCACAAGTAGATTTAAAAAGTGGAAAATAAAAAGCACAAGTACATTTAAAAAGTGACACATAAAAGGCACAAGTACATTTAAAAAGGGGCACATAAAAGGCACTAGTACATTTAGAAAGGGGCACATAAAAGGCGTAAGTACATTTAAAAAGGGACACATAAAAGGCGCAAGTACATTTAAAAAGGGGCACATAAAAGGCGTAAGTACATTTAAAAAGGGACACATAAAAGGCGCAAGTACATTTAAAAAGGGGCACATAAAATGGTGCAAGTACATTGAAATAGGGGCACTTAAAAGGCGCAAGTTCATTTAAAAAGGGGCACATAAAAGGCACAAATACATTTAAAAAGGGGCAAATAAAAGGCACACGTACATTTAAAAATGGGCACTTAAAAGGCGCAAATAAAAGGCACAAGTACATTTAAAAAGGGGCACATAAAAGGCCCAAGTACATTTAGAAAGGGGCCCATAAAAGGCCCAAGTACATTTAAAAAGGGGCACATAAAAGGCGCAAGTACATTTAAAAAGGGGCAAATAAAAGGCACAAGTACATTTAAAAAGGGGCACATAAAAGGCGCAAATAAAAGGCACAAGTACATTTAAAAAGGGGCACATAAAAGGCACAGGTACATTTAAAAATGGGCACATAAAAGGCACAAGTAGATTTAAAAAGGGGCACATAAAATGCACAAGTAGATTTAAAAAGGGGCACATAAAATGCACAAGTAGATTTAAAAAGGGGCACATAAATGGCGCAAGTACATTTAAAAAGGGGCACATAAAAGGCACAAGTACATTTAAAAAGGGGCACATAAAAGGCGCAAATAAAAGGCACAAGTACATTTGAAAAGGGGCACATAAAAGGCACAAGTACATTTGAAAAGGGGCACATAAAAGGCACAAGTAGATTTAAAAAGGGGCACATAAAATGCACAAGTAGATTTAAAAAGGGGCACATAAATGGCGCAAGTACATTTAAAAAGGGGCACATAAAAGGCACAAGTACATTTAAAAAGGGGCACATAAAAGGCGCAAATAAAAGGCACAAGTACATTTAAAAAGGGGCACATAAAAGGCGCAAGTACATTTAAAAAGGGTCAAATAAAAGGCACAAGTACATTTAAAAAGGGGCACATAAAAGGCGCAAATAAAAGGCACAAGTACATTTAAAAAGGGGAAAATAAAAGGCACAAGTACATTTAAAAAGGGGCACATAAAAGGCAAAAGTACATTTAAAAAGGGGCACATAAATGGAGCAAGTACATTTAAAAAGGGGCACACAAAAGGCGCAAATAAAAGGCACAAGTACATTTAAAAAGGGGCACATAAAAGGCACAAGTACATTTAAAAAGGGGCACATAAAAGGCGCAAATAAAAGGCACAAGTACATTTAAAAAGGGGCACATAAAAGGCACAAGTACATTTAAAAAGGGGCACATAAAAGGCACAAGTACATTTAAAAAGGAGCACATAAACGGCACAAGTACATTTAAAAAGGGCCACATAAAAGGCACAAGTACATTTAAAAAGTTGCACATAAAAGGCACAAGTACATTTAAAAAGGGCCACATAAAAGGCGCAAGTACATTTAAAAAAGGGCACATAAAAGGAACAAGTACATTTAAAAAGGGGCACATAAAATGCACAAGTACATTTAAAAAGGGGCACATAAAATGCACAAGTACATTTAAAAAGGGCCACATAAAAGGCGCAAGTACATTAAAAAAAGGGGCACATAAAAGGCACAGGTACATTTAAAAGGGGGCACATAAAAGGCGCAAATAAAAGACACAAGTACATTTAAAAAGGGGCACATAAAAGGCGCAAATAAAAAACACAAGTACATTTAAAAGGGGAAGGGGAACATAAAAGGCACAAGTACATTTAAAAAGGGGCACATAAAAGGCGCAAATAAAAGGCTCAAGTACATTTAAAAAGGGGCACATAAAAGGCACAAGTACATTTAAAAAGGGGCACATAAAAGGCACAAGTACATTTAAAAAGGAGCACATAAACGGCACAAGTACATTTAAAAAGGGCCACATAAAAGGCACAAGTACATTTAAAAAGTTGCACATAAAAGGCACAAGTACATTTAAAAAGGGCCACATAAAAGGCACAAGTACATTTAAAAAGGGGCACATAAAAGGCGCAAGTTCATTTAAAAAGGGGCACATAAAATTCACAAGTACATTTAAATAGGAGAAAATAAAAGGCACAAGTACATTTAAAAAGGGGCACATAAAAGGCCCAAGTACATTTAGAAAGGGGCCCATAAAAGGCCCAAGTACATTTAAAAAGGGGCACATAAAAGGCGCAAGTACATTTAAAAAGGGGCAAATAAAAGGCACAAGTACATTTAAAAAGGGGCACATAAAAGGCGCAAATAAAAGGCACAAGTACATTTAAAAAGGGGCACATAAAAGGCACAGGTACATTTAAAAAGGGGCACATAAAAGGCACAAGTAGATTTAAAAAGGGGCACATAAAATGCACAAGTAGATTTAAAAAGGGGCACATAAAATGCACAAGTAGATTTAAAAAGGGGCACATAAATGGTGCAAGTACATTTAAAAAGGGGCACATAAAAGGCACAAGTACATTTAAAAAGGGGCACATAAAAGGCGCAAATAAAAGGCACAAGTACATTTGAAAAGGTGCACATAAAAGGCACAAGTACATTTGAAAAGGGGCACATAAAAGGCACAAGTAGATTTAAAAAGGGGCACATAAAATGCACATGTAGATTTAAAAAGGGGCACATAAATGGCGCAAGTACATTTAAAAAGGGGCACATAAAAGGCACAAGTACATTTAAAAAGGGGCACATAAAAGGCGCAAATAAAAGGCACAAGTACATTTGAAAAGGGGCACATAAAGGGGCAAAAGTACATTTAATAAGGGGCACATAAAAGGCACAAGTACATTTTTAAAAAGGGGCACATAAAATGCACAAGTAGATTTAAAAAGGGGAAAATAAAAAGCACAAGTACATTTAAAAAGGGACACATAAAAGGCACAAGTACATTTAAAAAGGGGCACATAAAAGGCGTAAGTACATTTAAAAAGGGACACATAAAAGGCGCAAGTACATTTAAAAAGGGGCACATAAAAGGCGTAAGTACATTTAAAAAGGGACACATAAAAGGCGCAAGTACATTTAAAAAGGGGCACATAAAACGGTGCAAGTACATTGAAATAGGGGCACTTAAAAGGCGCAAGTTCATTTAAAAAGGGGCACATAAAAGGCACAAATAAAAGACACAAGTACATTTAAAAAGGGGCAAATAAAAGGCACACGTACATTTAAAAATGGGCACATAAAAGGCGCAAATAAAAGGCACAAGTACATTTAAAAAGGGGCACATAAAAGGCCCAAGTACATTTAGAAAGGGGCCCATAAAAGGCCCAAGTACATTTAAAAAGGGGCACATAAAAGGCGAAAGTACATTTAAAAAGGAGCAAATAAAAGGCACAAGTACATTTAAAAAGGGGCACATAAAAGGCGCAAATAAAAGGCACAAGTACATTTAAAAAGGGGCACATAAAAGGCACAGGTACATTTAAAAAGGGGCACATAAAAGGCACAAGTAGATTTAAAAAGGGGCACATAAAATGCACAAGTAGATTTAAAAAGGGGCACATAAAATGCACAAGTAGATTTAAAAAGGGGCACATAAATGGCGCAAGTACATTTAAAAAGGGGCACATAAAAGGCACAAGTACATTTAAAAAGGGGCACATAAAAGGCGCAAATAAAAGGCACAAGTACATTTAAAAAGGGGAAAATAAAAGGCACAAGTACATTTAAAAAGGGGCACATAAAAGGCACAAGTACATTTAAAAAGGGGCACATAAAAGGCGCAAATAAAAGGCACAAGTACATTTGAAAAGGGGCACATAAAATGCACAAGTACATTTAAAAAGGGTAACATAAAATACACAAGTACATTTAAAAAGGGGCACAGTATGGCGCAAGTGCATTTATAAAGGGGCACACAAAAGGCACAAGTACATTTAAAAAGGGGCACATAAAAGGCACAAGTACATTTAAAAAGGGGCACATAAAAGGTGCAAATAAAAGGCACAAGTACATTTAAAAAGGGGCACATAAAAGGCACAAGTACATTTAAAAAGGGGCACATAAAATGCACAAGTACATTTAAAAAGGGGCACATAAAATGCACAAGTACATTTAAAAAGGGGCACATAAAAGGCGCAAGTACATTTAAAAAGGGGCACATAAAAGGCACAAGTACATTTAAAAAGGGGCACATAAAATGCACAAGTACATTTAAAAAGGGGAAAATAAAAGGCACAAGTACATTTAAAAAGGGGCACATAAAATGCACAAGTACATTTAAAAAGGGGCACATAAATGGCGCAAGTACATTTAAAAAGGGGCACACAAAAGGCACAAGTACATTTAAAAAGGGGCACATAAAAGTCGCAAATAAAAGGCACAAGTACATTTAAAAAGGGGCACATAAAAGGCACAAGTACATTTAAAAAGGGGCACATAAAATGCACAAGTACATTTAAAAAGGGTAACATAAAATGCACAAGTACATTTAAAAAGGGGCACATAAATGGCGCAAGTAAATTTATAAAGGGGCACACAAAAGGCACAAGTACATTTAAAAAGGGGCACATAAAAGGTGCAAATAAAAGGCACAAGTACATTTAAAAAGGGGCACATAAAAGGCACAAGTACATTTAAAAAGGGGCACATAAAAGGCACAAGTACATTTAAAAAGGGGCACATAAAAGGCACAAGTACATTTAAAAAGGGGCACATAAAAGGCACAAGTACATTTAAAAAGGGACACATAAAAGGCGCAAATAAAAGGCACAAGTACATTTGAAAAGGGGCACATAAAGGGGCAAAAGTACATTTAAAAAGGGGCACATAAAAGGCACAAGTACATTTTTAAAAAGGGGCACATAAAATGCACTAGTACATTTAAAAAGAGGCACATAAAATGCACTAGTAGATTTAAAAAGGGGAAAATAAAAAGCACAAGTACATTTAAAAAGGAACACATAAAAGGCACAAGTACATTTAAAAAGGGACACATAAAATGCGCAAGTACATTTAAAAAGGGGCGCATAAAAGGCACAAATAAAAGGCACAAGTACATTTAAAAAGGGGCAAATAAAAGGCACACGTACATTTAAAAATGGGCACATAAAAGGTGCAAATAAAATGCACAAGTACATTTAAAAAGGGGCACATAAAAGGCGCAAGTACATTTAAAAAGGGTCAAATAAAAGGCACAAGTACATTTAAAAAGGGGCACATAAAAGGCGCAAATAAAAGGCACAAGTACATTTAAAAAGGGGCACATAAAAGGCGCAAGTACATTTAAAAAGGGTCAAATAAAAGGCACAAGTACATTTAAAAAGGGGCACATAAAAGGCGCAAATAAAAGGCACAAGTACATTTAAAAAGGGGCACATAAAAGGCACAAGTACATTTAAAAAGGGGCACATAAAAGGCGCAAATAAAAGGCACAAGTACATTTAAAAAGGGGCACATAAAAGGCACAAGTACATTTAAAAAGGGGCACATAAATGGCACAAGTACATTTAAAAAGGGGCACATAAATGGCGCAAGTACATTTAAAAAGGGGCACACAAAAGGCGCAAATAAAAGACACAAGTACATTTAAAAAGGGGCACATAAAAGGCGCAAATAAAAGGCACAAGTACATTTAAAAAGGGGCACATAAAAGGCACAAGTACATTTAAAAAGGGGCACATAAAAGGCACAAGTACATTTAAAAAGGAGCACATAAACGGCACAAGAACATTTAAAAAGGGCCACATAAAAGGCACAAGTACATTTAAAAAGTTGCACATAAAAGGCACAAGTACATTTAAAAAGGGCCACATAAAAGGCGCAAGTACATTTAAAAAATTGCACATAAAAGGCACAAGTACATTTAAAAAGGGGCACATAAAATGCACAAGTACATTTAAAAAGGGGCACATAAAATGCACAAGTACATTTAAAAAGGGCCACATAAAAGGAGCAAGTACATTAAAAAAAGGGGCACATAAAAGGCACAGGTACATTTAAAAGGGGGCACATAAAAGGCGCAAATAAAAGACACAAGTACATTTAAAAAGGGGCACATAAAAGGCGCAAATAAAAAACACAAGTACATTTAAAAGGGGAAGGGGAACATAAAAGGCACAAGTACATTTAAAAAGGGGCACATAAAAGGCGCAAATAAAAGGCTCAAGTATATTTAAAAAGGGGCACATAAAAGGCACAAGTACATTTAAAAAGGGGCACATAAAAGGCACAAGTACATTTAAAAAGGAGCACATAAACGGCACAAGTACATTTAAAAAGGGGCACATAAAAGGCGCAAATAAAAGGCACAAGTACATTTAAAAAGGTGAAAATAAAAGGCACAAGTACATTTAAAAAGGGGCACATAAAAGGCACAAGTACATTTAAAAAGGGGCACATAAATGGCGCAAGTACATTTAAAAAGGGGCACACAAAAGGCGCAAATAAAAGACACAAGTACATTTAAAAAGGGGCACATAAAAGGCGCAAGTACATTTAAAAAGGGGCACATAAAAGGCACAAGTACATTTAAAAAGGGGCACATAAAAGGCACAAGTACATTTAAAAAGGAGCACATAAACGGCACAAGTACATTTAAAAAGGGGCACATAAAAGGCGCAAATAAAAGGCACAAGTACATTTGAAAAGGGGCACATAAAAGGCACAAGTACATTTGAAAAGGGGCACATAAAAGGCACAAGTAGATTTAAAAAGGGGCACATAAAATGCACATGTAGATTTAAAAAGGGGCACATAAATGGCGCAAGTACATTTAAAAAGGGGCACATAAAAGGCACAAGTACATTTAAAAAGGGGCACATAAAAGGCGCAAATAAAAGGCACAAGTACATTTAAAAAGGGGCACACAAAAGGCGCAAGTACATTTAAAAAGGGGCACATAAAATTCACAAGTACATTTAAAAAGGAGAAAATAAAAGGCACAAGTACATTTAAAAAGGGGCACATAAAAGGCACAAGTACATTTAGAAAGGGGCCCATAAAAGGCACAAGTACATTTAAAAAGGGGCACATAAAAGGCGCAAATACATTTAAAAAGGGGCAATTAAAAGGCACAAGTACATTTAAAAAGGGGCACATAAAAGGCGCAAATAAAAGGCACAAGTACATTTAAAAAGGGGCCCATAAAAGGCACAAGTACATTTAAAAAGGGGCACATAAAAGGCGCAAGTACATTTAAAAAGGGGAAAATAAAAGGCACAAGTACATTTAAAAAGGGGCACATAAATGGCGCAAGTACATTTAAAAAGGGGCACACAAAAGGCACAAGTACATTTAAAATGGGGTACATAAAAGGCGCAAATAAAAGGCACAAGTACATTTAAAAAGGGGCACATAAAATGCACAAGTACATTTAAAAAGGGTAACATAAAATACACAAGTACATTTAAAAAGGGGCACATTATGGCGCAAGTGCATTTAAAAAGGGGCACACAAAAGGCACAAGTACATTTAAAAAGGGGCACATAAAAGGCGCAAATAAAAAGCACAAGTACATTTAAAAAGGGGCACATAAAAGGCACAAGTACATTTAAAAAGGGGCACATAAAAGGTGCAAATAAAAGGCACAAGTACATTTAAAAAGGGGCACATAAAAGGCACAAGTACATTTAAAAAGGGGCACATAAAATGCACAAGTACATTTAAAAAGGGGCACATAAAATGCACAAGTACATTTAAAAAGGGGCACATAAAAGGCGCAAGTACATTTAAAAAGGGGCACATAAAAGGCACAAGTACATTTAAAAAGGGGCACATAAAATGCACAAGTACATTTAAAAAGGGGAAAATAAAAGGCACAAGTACATTTAAAAAGGGGCACATAAAATGCACAAGTACATTTAAAAAGGGGCACATAAATGGCGCAAGTACATTTAAAAAGGGGCACACAAAAGGCACAAGTACATTTAAAAAGGGGCACATAAAAGTCGCAAATAAAAGGCACAAGTACATTTAAAAAGGGGCACATAAAAGGAACAAGTACATTTAAAAAGGGGCACATAAAATGCACAAGTACATTTAAAAAGGGTAACATAAAATGCACAAGTACATTTAAAAAGGGGCACATAAATGGCGCAAGTAAATTTAAAAAGGGGCACACAAAAGGCACAAGTACATTTAAAAAGGGGCACATAAAAGGCACAAGTACATTTAAAAAGGGGCACATAAAAGGCACAAGTACATTTAAAAAGGGGCACATAAAATGCACAAGTAGATTTAAAAAGGGGCACATAAATGGCGCAAGTACATTTAAAAAGGGGCACATAAAAGGCACAAGTACATTTAAAAAGGGACACATAAAAGGCGCAAATAAAAGGCACAAGTACATTTGAAAAGGGGCACATAAAGGGGCAAAAGTACATTTAAAAAGGGGCACATAAAAGGCACAAGTACATTTTTAAAAAGGGGCACATAAAATGCACTAGTACATTTAAAAAGAGGCACATAAAATGCACAAGTAGATTTAAAAAGGGGAAAATAAAAAGCACAAGTACATTTAAAAAGGAACACATAAAAGGAACAAGTACATTTAAAAAGGGGCACATAAAAGGCACAAGTACATTTAAAAAGGGGCACATAAAAGGCGTAAGTACATTTAAAAAGGGACACATAAAATGCGCAAGTACATTTAAAAAGGGGCACATAAAAGGTGCAAGTACATTGAAATAGGGGCACTTAAAAGGCGCAAGTACATTTAAAAAGGGGCACATAAAAGGCACAAATAAAAGGCACAAGTACATTTAAAAAGGGGCAAATAAAAGGCACACGTACATTTAAAAATGGGCACATAAAAGGTGCAAATAAAAGGCACAAGTACATTTAAAAAGGTGCCCATAAAAGGCACAAGTACATTTAAAAAGGGGCACATAAAAGGCGCAAGTACTTTTAAAAAGGGTCAAATAAAAGGCACAAGTACATTTAAAAAGGGGCACATAAAAGGCGCAAATAAAAGGCACAAGTACATTTAAAAAGGGGCACATAAAAGGCACAAGTACATTTAATAAGGGGCACATAAAAGGCACAAGTACATTTAAAAAGGGGCACATAAAAGTCACAAGTACATTTAAAAAGGAGCACATAAACGGCACAAGAACATTTAAAAAGGGCCACATAAAAGGCACAAGTACATTTAAAAAGTTGCACATAAAAGGCACAAGTACATTTAAAAAGGGGCACATAAAAGGCGCAAGTACATTTAAAAAAGGGCACATAAAAGGCACAAGTACATTTAAAAAGGGGCACATAAAATGCACAAGTACATTTAAAAAGGGGCACATAAAATGCACAAGTACATTTAAAAAGGGCCACATAAAAGGCGCAAGTACATTAAAAAAAGGGGCACATAAAAGGCACAGGTACATTTAAAAGGGGGCACATAAAAGGCGCAAATAAAAGACACAAGTACATTTAAAAAGGGGCACATAAAAGGCACAAGTACATTTAAAAGGGGAAGGGGAACATAAAAGGCACAAGTACATTTAAAAAGGGGCACATAAAAGGCGCAAATAAAAGGCTCAAGTACATTTAAAAAGGGGCACATAAAAGGCACAAGTACATTTAAAAAGGGGCACATAAAAGGCACAAGTACATTTAAAAAGTAGCACATAAACGGCACAAGTACATTTAAAAAGGGCCACATAAAAGGCACAAGTACATTTAAAAAGTTGCACATAAAAGGCACAAGTACATTTAAAAAGGGCCACATAAAAGGCACAAGTACATTTAAAAAGGGGCACATAAAAGGCGCAAGTTCATTTAAAAAGGGGCACATAAAATTCACAAGTACATTTAAAAAGGAGAAAATAAAAGGCACAAGTACATTTAAAAAGGGGCACATAAAAGGCCCAAGTACATTTAGAAAGGGTCCCATAAAAGGCCCAAGTACATTTAAAAAGGGGCACATAAAAGGCGCAAGTACTTTTAAAAAGGGGCAAATAAAAGGCACAAGTACATTTAAAAAGGGGCACATAAAAGGCGCAAATAAAAGGCACAAGTACATTTAAAAAGGGGCACATAAAAGGCACAGGTACATTTAAAAAGGGGCACATAAAAGGCACAAGTAGATTTAAAAAGGGGCACATAAAATGCACAAGTAGATTTAAAAAGGGGCACATAAAATGCACAAGTAGATTTAAAAAGGGGCACATAAATGGTGCAAGTACATTTAAAAAGGGGCACATAAAAGGCACAAGTACATTTAAAAAGGGGCACATAAAAGGCGCAAATAAAAGGCACAAGTACATTTGAAAAGGGGCACATAAAAGGCACAAGTACATTTGAAAAGGGGCACATAAAAGGCACAAGTAGATTTAAAAAGGGGCACATAAAATGCACATGTAGATTTAAAAAGGGGCATATAAATGGCGCAAGTACATTTAAAAAGGGGCACATAAAAGGCACAAGTACATTTAAAAAGGGGCACATAAAAGGCGCAAATAAAAGGCACAAGTACATTTGAAAAGGGGCACATAAAGCGGCAAAAGTACATTTAATAAGGGGCACATAAAAGGCACAAGTACATTTTTAAAAAGGGGCACATAAAATGCACAAGTAGATTTAAAAAGGGGAAAATAAAAAGCACAAGTACATTTAAAAAGGGACACATAAAAGGCACAAGTACATTTAAAAAGGGGCACATAAAAGGCACTAGTACATTTAGAAAGGGGCACATAAAAGGCGTAAGTACATTTAAAAAGGGACACATAAAAGGCGCAAGTACATTTAAAAAGGGGCACATAAAAGGCGTAAGTACATTTAAAAAGGGACACATAAAAGGCGCAAGTACATTTAAAAAGGGGCACATAAAAGGCGTAAGTACATTTAAAAAGGGACACATAAAACGGTGCAAGTACATTGAAATAGGGGCACTTAAAAGGCGCAAGTTCATTTAAAAAGGGGCACATAAAAGGCACAAATAAAAGGCACAAGTACATTTAAAAAGGGGCAAATAAAAGGCACACGTACATTTAAAAAGGGGCACATAAAAGGCACAAATAAAAGGCACAAGTACATTTAAAAAGGGGCAAATAAAAGGCACACGTACATTTAAAAAGGGGCACATAAAAGGCGCAAATAAAAGGCACAAGTACATTTAAAAAGGGGCACATAAAAGGCCCAAGTACATTTAGAAAGGGGCCCATAAAAGGCCCAAGTACATTTAAAAAGGGGCACATAAAAGGCGCAAGTACATTTAAAAAGGGGCAAATAAAAGGCACAAGTACATTTAAAAAGGGGCACATAAAAGGCACAGGTACATTTAAAAAGGGGCACATAAAAGGCACAAGTAGATTTAAAAAGGGGCACATAAAATGCACAAGTAGATTTAAAAAGGGGCACATAAAATGCACAAGTAGATTTAAAAAGGGCACATAAATGGCGCAAGTACATTTAAAAAGGGGCACATAAAAGGCACAAGTACATTTAAAAAGGGGCACATAAAAGGCGCAAATAAAAGGCACAAGTACATTTAAAAAGGGGAAAATAAAAGGCACAAGTACATTTAAAAAGGGGCACATAAAAGGCACAAGTACATTTAAAAAGGGGCACATAAATGGCGCAAGTACATTTAAAAAGGGGCACACAAAAGGCGCAAATAAAAGACACAAGTACATTTAAAAAGGGGCACATAAAAGGCGCAAATAAAAGGCACAAGTACATTTAAAAAGGGGCACATAAAAGGCACAAGTACATTTAAAAAGGGGCACATAAAAGGCACAAGTACATTTAAAAAGGAGCACATAAACGGCACAAGTACATTTAAAAAGGGCCACATAAAAGGCACAAGTACATTTAAAAAGTTGCACATAAAAGGCACAAGTACATTTAAAAAGGGCCACATAAAAGGCGCAAGTACATTTAAAAAAGGGCACATAAAAGGCACAAGTACATTTAAAAAGGGGCACATAAAATGCACAAGTACATTTAAAAAGGGGCACATAAAATGCACAAGTACATTTAAAAAGGGCCACATAAAAGGCGCAAGTACATTAAAAAAAGGGGCACATAAAAGGCACAGGTACATTTAAAAGGGGGCACATAAAAGGCGCAAATAAAAGACACAAGTACATTTAAAAGGGGAAGGGGAACATAAAAGGCACAAGTACATTTAAAAAGGGGCACATAAAAGGCGCAAATAAAAGGCTCAAGTACATTTAAAAAGGGGCACATAAAAGGCACACGTACATTTAAAAAGGGGCACATAAAAGGCACAAGTACATTTAAAAAGGAGCACATAAACGGCACAAGTACATTTAAAAAGGGCCACATAAAAGGCACAAGTACATTTAAAAAGTTGCACATAAAAGGCACAAGTACATTTAAAAAGGGCCACATAAAAGGCACAAGTACATTTAAAAAGGGGCACATAAAAGGCGCAAGTTCATTTAAAAAGGGGCACATAAAATTCACAAGTACATTTAAAAAGGAGAAAATAAAAGGCACAAGTACATTTAAAAAGGGGCACATAAAAGGCCCAAGTACATTTAGAAAGGGGCCCATAAAAGGCCCAAGTACATTTAAAAAGGGGCACATAAAAGGCGCAAGTACATTTAAAAAGGGGCAAATAAAAGGCACAAGTACATTTAAAAAGGGGCACATAAAAGGCGCAAATAAAAGGCACAAGTACATTTAAAAAGGGGCACATAAAAGGCACAGGTACATTTAAAAAGGGGCACATAAAAGGCACAAGTAGATTTAAAAAGGGGCACATAAAATGCACAAGTAGATTTAAAAAGGGGCACATAAAATGCACAAGTAGATTTAAAAACTGGCACATAAATGGTGCAAGTACATTTAAAAAGGGGCACATAAAAGGCACAAGTACATTTAAAAAGGGGCACATAAAAGGCGCAAATAAAAGGCACAAGTACATTTGAAAAGGGGCACATAAAAGGCACAAGTACATTTGAAAAGGGGCACATAAAAGGCACAAGTAGATTTAAAAAGGGGCACATAAAATGCACATGTAGATTTAAAAAGGGGAACATAAATGGCGCAAGTAAATTTAAAAAGGGGCACATAAAAGGCACAAGTACATTTAAAAAGGGGCACATAAAAGGCGCAAATAAAAGGCACAAGTACATTTGAAAAGGGGCACATAAAGGGGCAAAAGTACATTTAATAAGGGGCACATAAAAGGCACAAGTACATTTTTAAAAAGGGGCACATAAAATGCACAAGTAGATTTAAAAAGTGGAAAATAAAAAGCACAAGTACATTTAAAAAGTGACACATAAAAGGCACAAGTACATTTAAAAAGGGGCACATAAAAGGCACTAGTACATTTAGAAAGGGGCACATAAAAGGCGTAAGTACATTTAAAAAGGGACACATAAAAGGCGCAAGTACATTTAAAAAGGGGCACATAAAAGGCGTAAGTACATTTAAAAAGGGACACATAAAAGGCGCAAGTACATTTAAAAAGGGGCACATAAAATGGTGCAAGTACATTGAAATAGGGGCACTTAAAAGGCGCAAGTTCATTTAAAAAGGGGCACATAAAAGGCACAAATACATTTAAAAAGGGGCAAATAAAAGGCACACGTACATTTAAAAATGGGCACATAAAAGGCTCAAATAAAAGGCACAAGTACATTTAAAAAGGGGCACATAAAAGGCCCAAGTACATTTAGAAAGGGGCCCATAAAAGGCCCAAGTACATTTAAAAAGGGGCACATAAAAGGCGCAAGTACATTTAAAAAGGGGCAAATAAAAGGCACAAGTACATTTAAAAAGGGGCACATAAAAGGCGCAAATAAAAGGCACAAGTACATTTAAAAAGGGGCACATAAAAGGCACAGGTACATTTAAAAATGGGCACATAAAAGGCACAAGTAGATTTAAAAAGGGGCACATAAAATGCACAAGTAGATTTAAAAAGGGGCACATAAAATGCACAAGTAGATTTAAAAAGGGGCACATAAATGGCGCAAGTACATTTAAAAAGGGGCACATAAAAGGCACAAGTACATTTAAAAAGGGGCACATAAAAGGCGCAAATAAAAGGCACAAGTACATTTGAAAAGGGGCACATAAAAGGCACAAGTACATTTGAAAAGGGGCACATAAAAGGCACAAGTAGATTTAAAAAGGGGCACATAAAATGCACAAGTAGATTTAAAAAGGGGCACATAAATGGCGCAAGTACATTTAAAAAGGGGCACATAAAAGGCACAAGTACATTTAAAAAGGGGCACATAAAAGGCGCAAATAAAAGGCACAAGTACATTTGAAAAGGGGCACATAAAGGGGCAAAAGTACATTTAAAAAGGGGCACATAAAAGGCACAAGTACATTTTTAAAAAGGGGCACATAAAATGCACAAGTAGATTTAAAAAGGGGAAAATAAAAAGCACAAGTACATTTAAAAAGGGACACATAAAAGGCACAAGTACATTTAAAAAGGGGCACATAAAAGGCACTAGTACATTTAGAAAGGGGCACATAAAAGGCGTAAGTACATTTAAAAAGGGACACATAAAAGGCGCAAGTACATTTAAAAAGGGGCACATAAAAGGCGTAAGTACATTTAAAAAGGGACACATAAAAGGCGCAAGTATATTTAAAAAGGTGCAAGTACATTGAAATAGGGGCACTTAAAAGGCGCAAGTTCATTTAAAAAGGGGCACATAAAAGGCACAAATAAAAGGCACAAGTACATTTAAAAAGGGGCAAATAAAAGGCACACGTACATTTAAAAATGGGCACATAAAAGGCCCAAATAAAAGGCACAAGTACATTTAAAAAGGGGCACATAAAAGGCACAAGTACATTTAAAAAGGGGCACATAAAAAGCACAAGTACATTTAAAAAGGGACACATAAAAGGAAAAAGTACATTTAAAAAGGGACACATAAAAGGAACAAGTACATTTAAAAAGGGGCACATAAAAGGCACAAGTACATTTAAAAAGGGGCACATAAAAGGCGTAAGTACATTTAAAAAGGGAACATAAAATGCGCAAGTACATTTAAAAAGGGGCACATAAAAGGTGCAAGTACATTGAAATAGGGGCACTTAAAAGGCGCAAGTACCTTTAAAAAGGGGCACATAAAAGGCACAAATAAAAGGCACAAGTACATTTAAAAAGGGGCAAATAAAAGGCACACGTACATTTAAAAATGGGCACATAAAAGGTGCAAATAAAAGGCACAAGTACATTTAAAAAGGGGCACATAAAAGGCACAAGTACATTTAAAAAGGGGCACATAAAAGGCGCAAGTACATTTAAAAAGGGGCAAATAAAAGGCACAAGTACATTTAAAAAGGGGCCCATAAAAGGCATAAGTACATTTAAAAAAGGCCACATAAAAGGCACAAGTACATTTAAAAAGGGGCACATAAAAGGCGCAAGTACATTTAAAAAGGTGCACATAAAATTCACAAGTACATTTAAAAAGGAGAAAATAAAAGGCACAAGTACATTTAAAAAGGGGCACATAAAAGGCACAAGTACATTTAGAAAGGGGCCCATAAAAGGCCCAAGTACATTTAAAAAGGGGCACATAAAAGGCGCAAGTACATTTAAAAAGGGGCAAATAAAAGGCACAAGTACATTTAAAAAGTTGCACATAAAAGGCACAAGTACATTTAAAAAGGGCCACATAAAAAGCACAAGTACATTTAAAAAGGGACACATAAAAGGAACAAGTACATTTAAAAAGGGACACATAAAAGGCACAAGTACATTTAAAAAGGGGCACATAAAAGGCACAAGTACATTTAAAAAGGGGCACATAAAAGGCACAAGTACATTTAAAAAGGGGCACATAAAAGGCGTAAGTACATTTAAAAAGGGAACATAAAACGCGCAAGTACATTTAAAAAGGGGCACATAAAAGGTGCAAGTACATTGAAATAGGGGCACTTAAAAGGCGCAAGTACATTTAAAAAGGTGCACATAAATGGCACAAATAAAAGGCACAAGTACATTTAAAAAGGGGCAAATAAAAGGCACACGTACATTTAAAAATGGGCACATAAAAGGTGCAAATAAAAGGCACAAGTACATTTAAAAAGGGGCACATAAAAGGCACAAGTACATTTAAAAAGGGGCACATAAAAGGCGCAAGTACATTTAAAAATTGGCAAATAAAAGGCACAAGTACATTTAAAAAGGGGCCCATAAAAGGCACAAGTACATTTAAAAAGGGGCACATAAAAGGCGCAAGTACATTTAAAAAGGGGCAAATAAAAGGCACAAGTACATTTAAAAAGGGGCACATAAAAGGCGCAAATAAAAGGCACAAGTACATTTAAAAAGGGGAAAATAAAAGGCACAAGTACATTTAAAAGGGGCACATAAAAGGCACAAGTACATTTAAAAAGAGGCACATAAATGGCGCAAGTACATTTAAAAAGGGGCACACAAAAGGCGCAAATAAAAGACACAAGTACATTTAAAAAGGGGCACATAAAAGGCGCAAATAAAAGGCACAAGTACATTTAAAAAGGGGCACATAAAAGGCACAAGTACATTATAAAAGGGGCACATAAAAGGCACAAGTACATTTAAAAAGGAGCACATAAACGGCACAAGTACATTTAAAAAGGGCCACATAAAAGGCACAAGTACATTTAAAAAGTTGCACATAAAAGGCACAAGTACATTTAAAAAGGGCCACATAAAAGGCGCAAGTACATTTAAAAAACGGCACATAAAAGGCACAAGTACATTTAAAAAGGGGCACATAAAATGCACAAGTACATTTAAAAAGGGGCACATAAAAGGCACAAGTACATTTAAAAAGGGGCACATAAAAGGCGCAAGTACATTTAAAAAGGGGCAAATAAAAGGCACAAGTACATTTAAAAAGGGGCACATAAAAGGCGCAAGTACATTTAAAAAGGGGCAAATAAAAGGCACAAGTACATTTAAAAAGGGGCACATAAAAGGCGCAAATAAAAGGCACAAGTACATTTAAAAAGGGGAAAATAAAAGGCACAAGTACATTTAAAAAGGGGCACATAAAAGGCACAAGTACATTTAAAAAGAGGCACATAAATGCGCAAGTACATTTAAAAAGGGGCACACAAAAGGCGCAAATAAAAGACACAAGTACATTTAAAAAGGGGCACATAAAAGGCGCAAATAAAAGGCACAAGTACATTTAAAAAGGGGCACATAAAAGGCACAAGTAGATTTAAAAAGGGGCACATAAAATGCACAAGTAGATTTAAAAAGGGGCACATAAAATGCACAAGTAGATTTAAAAACTGGCACATAAATGGTGCAAGTACATTTAAAAAGGGGCACATAAAAGGCACAAGTACATTTAAAAAGGGGCACATAAAAGGCGCAAATAAAAGGCACAAGTACATTTGAAAAGGGGCACATAAAAGGCACAAGTACATTTGAAAAGGGGCACATAAAAGGCACAAGTAGATTTAAAAAGGGGCACATAAAATGCACATGTAGATTTAAAAAGGGGAACATAAATGGCGCAAGTACATTTAAAAAGGGGCACATAAAAGGCACAAGTACATTTAAAAAGGGGCACATAAAAGGCGCAAATAAAAGGCACAAGTACATTTGAAAAGGGGCACATAAAAGGCACAAGTACATTTGAAAAGGGGCACATAAAAGGCACATGTAGATTTAAAAAGGGGAACATAAATGGCGCAAGTACATTTAAAAAGGGGCACATAAAGGGGCAAAAGTACATTTAATAAGGGGCACATAAAAGGCACAAGTACATTTTTAAAAAGGGGCACATAAAATGCACAAGTAGATTTAAAAAGTGGAAAATAAAAAGCACAAGTACATTTAAAAAGTGACACATAAAAGGCACAAGTACATTTAAAAAGGGGCACATAAAAGGCACTAGTACATTTAGAAAGGGGCACATAAAAGGCGTAAGTACATTTAAAAAGGGACACATAAAAGGCGCAAGTACATTTAAAAAGGGGCACATAAAAGGCGTAAGTACATTTAAAAAGGGACACATAAAAGGCGCAAGTACATTTAAAAAGGGGCACATAAAATGGTGCAAGTACATTGAAATAGGGGCACTTAAAAGGCGCAAGTTCATTTAAAAAGGGGCACATAAAAGGCACAAATACATTTAAAAAGGGGCAAATAAAAGGCACACGTACATTTAAAAATGGGCACATAAAAGGCGCAAATAAAAGGCACAAGTACATTTAAAAAGGGGCACATAAAAGGCCCAAGTACATTTAGAAAGGGGCCCATAAAAGGCCCAAGTACATTTAAAAAGGGGCACATAAAAGGCGCAAGTACATTTAAAAAGGGGCAAATAAAAGGCACAAGTACATTTAAAAAGGGGCACATAAAAGGCGCAAATAAAAGGCACAAGTACATTTAAAAAGGGGCACATAAAAGGCACAGGTACATTTAAAAATGGGCACATAAAAGGCACAAGTAGATTTAAAAAGGGGCACATAAAATGCACAAGTAGATTTAAAAAGGGGCACATAAAATGCACAAGTAGATTTAAAAAGGGGCACATAAATGGCGCAAGTACATTTAAAAAGGGGCACATAAAAGGCACAAGTACATTTAAAAAGGGGCACATAAAAGGCGCAAATAAAAGGCACAAGTACATTTGAAAAGGGGCACATAAAAGGCACAAGTACATTTGAAAAGGGGCACATAAAAGGCACAAGTAGATTTAAAAAGGGGCACATAAAATGCACAAGTAGATTTAAAAAGGGGCACATAAATGGCGCAAGTACATTTAAAAAGGGGCACATAAAAGGCACAAGTACATTTAAAAAGGGGCACATAAAAGGCGCAAATAAAAGGCACAAGTACATTTGAAAAGGGGCACATAAAGGGGCAAAAGTACATTTAAAAAGGGGCACATAAAAGGCACAAGTACATTTTTAAAAAGGGGCACATAAAATGCACAAGTAGATTTAAAAAGGGGAAAATAAAAAGCACAAGTACATTTAAAAAGGGACACATAAAAGGCACAAGTACATTTAAAAAGGGGCACATAAAAGGCACTAGTACATTTAGAAAGGGGCACATAAAAGGCGTAAGTACATTTAAAAAGGGACACATAAAAGGCGCAAGTACATTTAAAAAGGGGCACATAAAAGGCGTAAGTACATTTAAAAAGGGACACATAAAAGGCGCAAGTATATTTAAAAAGGTGCAAGTACATTGAAATAGGGGCACTTAAAAGGCGCAAGTACCTTTAAAAAGGGGCACATAAAAGGCACAAATAAAAGGCACAAGTACATTTAAAAAGGGGCAAATAAAAGGCACACGTACATTTAAAAATGGGCACATAAAAGGTGCAAATAAAAGGCACAAGTACATTTAAAAAGGGGCACATAAAAGGCACAAGTACATTTAAAAAGGGGCACATAAAAGGCGCAAGTACATTTAAAAAGGGGCAAATAAAAGGCACAAGTACATTTAAAAAGGGGCCCATAAAAGGCATAAGTACATTTAAAAAAGGCCACATAAAAGGCACAAGTACATTTAAAAAGGGGCACATAAAAGGCGCAAGTACATTTAAAAAGGTGCACATAAAATTCACAAGTACATTTAAAAAGGAGAAAATAAAAGGCACAAGTACATTTAAAAAGGGGCACATAAAAGGCACAAGTACATTTAGAAAGGGGCCCATAAAAGGCCCAAGTACATTTAAAAAGGGGCACATAAAAGGCGCAAGTACATTTAAAAAGGGGCAAATAAAAGGCACAAGTACATTTAAAAAGTTGCACATAAAAGGCACAAGTACATTTAAAAAGGGCCACATAAAAAGCACAAGTACATTTAAAAAGGGACACATAAAAGGAACAAGTACATTTAAAAAGGGACACATAAAAGGCACAAGTACATTTAAAAAGGGGCACATAAAAGGCACAAGTACATTTAAAAAGGGGCACATAAAAGGCACAAGTACATTTAAAAAGGGGCACATAAAAGGCGTAAGTACATTTAAAAAGGGAACATAAAACGCGCAAGTACATTTAAAAAGGGGCACATAAAAGGTGCAAGTACATTGAAATAGGGGCACTTAAAAGGCGCAAGTACATTTAAAAAGGTGCACATAAATGGCACAATTAAAAGGCACAAGTACATTTAAAAAGGGGCAAATAAAAGGCACACGTACATTTAAAAATGGGCACATAAAAGGTGCAAATAAAAGGCACAAGTACATTTAAAAAGGGGCACATAAAAGGCACAAGTACATTTAAAAAGGGGCACATAAAAGGCGCAAGTACATTTAAAAATTGGCAAATAAAAGGCACAAGTACATTTAAAAAGGGGCCCATAAAAGGCACAAGTACATTTAAAAAGGGGCACATAAAAGGCGCAAGTACATTTAAAAAGGGGCAAATAAAAGGCACAAGTACATTTAAAAAGGGGCACATAAAAGGCGCAAATAAAAGGCACAAGTACATTTAAAAAGGGGAAAATAAAAGGCACAAGTACATTTAAAAGGGGCACATAAAAGGCACAAGTACATTTAAAAAGAGGCACATAAATGGCGCAAGTACATTTAAAAAGGGGCACACAAAAGGCGCAAATAAAAGACACAAGTACATTTAAAAAGGGGCACATAAAAGGCGCAAATAAAAGGCACAAGTACATTTAAAAAGGGGCACATAAAAGGCACAAGTACATTATAAAAGGGGCACATAAAAGGCACAAGTACATTTAAAAAGGAGCACATAAACGGCACAAGTACATTTAAAAAGGGCCACATAAAAGGCACAAGTACATTTAAAAAGTTGCACATAAAAGGCACAAGTACATTTAAAAAGGGCCACATAAAAGGCGCAAGTACATTTAAAAAACGGCACATAAAAGGCACAAGTACATTTAAAAAGGGGCACATAAAATGCACAAGTACATTTAAAAAGGGGCACATAAAAGGCACAAGTACATTTAAAAAGGGGCACATAAAAGGCGCAAGTACATTTAAAAAGGGGCAAATAAAAGGCACAAGTACATTTAAAAAGGGGCCCATAAAAGGCATAAGTACATTTAAAAAGGGGCACATAAAAGGCGCAAGTACATTTAAAAAGGGGCAAATAAAAGGCACAAGTACATTTAAAAAGGGGCACATAAAAGGCGCAAATAAAAGGCACAAGTACATTTAAAAAGGGGAAAATAAAAGGCACAAGTACATTTAAAAAGGGGCACATAAAAGGCACAAGTACATTTAAAAAGAGGCACATAAATGCGCAAGTACATTTAAAAAGGGGCACACAAAAGGCGCAAATAAAAGACACAAGTACATTTAAAAAGGGGCACATAAAAGGCGCAAATAAAAGGCACAAGTACATTTAAAAAGGGGCACATAAAAGGCACAAGTACATTTAAAAAGGGGCACATAAAAGGCACAAGTACATTTAAAAAGGGGCACATAAAAGGCGCAAGTACATTTAAAAAGGGGCAAATAAAAGGCACAAGTACATTTAAAAAGTTGCACATAAAAGGCACAAGTACATTTAAAAAGGGCCACATAAAAGGCACAAGTACATTTAAAAAGGGGCACATAAAAGGCACAAATACATTTAAAAAGGGCCACATAAAAGGCACAAGTACATTTAAAAAGGGGCACATAAAAGGCGCAAGTACATTTAAAAAGGTGCACATAAAATTCACAAGTACATTTAAAAAGGAGAAAATAAAAGGCACAAGTACATTTAAAAAGGGGCACATAAAATTCACAAGTACATTTAGAAAGGGGCCCATAAAAGGCCCAAGTACATTTAAAAAGGGGCACATAAAAGGCGCAAGTACATTTAAAAAGGGGCAAATAAAAGGCACAAGTACATTTAAAAAGTTGCACATAAAAGGCACAAGTACATTTAAAAAGGAGCACATAAACGGCACAAGTACATTTAAAAAGGGCCACATAAAAGGCACAAGTACATTTAAAAAGTTGCACATAAAAGGCACAAGTACATTTAAAAAGGGCCACATAAAAGGCGCAAGTACATTTAAAAAACGGCACATAAAAGGCACAAGTACATTTAAAAAGGGGCACATAAAATGCACAAGTACATTTAAAAAGGGGCACATAAAAGGCACAAGTACATTTAAAAAGGGGCACATAAAAGGCGCAAGTACATTTAAAAAGGGGCAAATAAAAGGCACAAGTACATTTAAAAAGGGGCCCATAAAAGGCATAAGTACATTTAAAAAGGGGCACATAAAAGGCGCAAGTACATTTAAAAAGGGGCAAATAAAAGGCACAAGTACATTTAAAAAGGGGCACATAAAAGGCGCAAATAAAAGGCACAAGTACATTTAAAAAGGGGAAAATAAAAGGCACAAGTACATTTAAAAAGGGGCACATAAAAGGCACAAGTACATTTAAAAAGAGGCACATAAATGCGCAAGTACATTTAAAAAGGGGCACACAAAAGGCGCAAATAAAAGACACAAGTACATTTAAAAAGGGGCACATAAAAGGCGCAAATAAAAGGCACAAGTACATTTAAAAAGGGGCACATAAAAGGCACAAGTACATTTAAAAAGGGGCACATAAAAGGCACAAGTACATTTAAAAAGGGGCACATAAAAGGCGCAAGTACATTTAAAAAGGGGCAAATAAAAGGCACAAGTACATTTAAAAAGTTGCACATAAAAGGCACAAGTACATTTAAAAATGGCCACATAAAAGGCACAAGTACATTTAAAAAGGGGCACATAAAAGGCACAAATACATTTAAAAAGGGCCACATAAAAGGCACAAGTACATTTAAAAAGGGGCACATAAAAGGCGCAAGTACATTTAAAAAGGTGCACATAAAATTCACAAGTACATTTAAAAAGGAGAAAATAAAAGGCACAAGTACATTTAAAAAGGGGCACATAAAATTCACAAGTACATTTAGAAAGGGGCCCATAAAAGGCCCAAGTACATTTAAAAAGGGGCACATAAAAGGCGCAAGTACATTTAAAAAGGGGCAAATAAAAGGCACAAGTACATTTAAAAAGTTGCACATAAAAGGCACAAGTACATTTAAAAAGGGCCACATAAAAAGCACAAGTACATTTAAAAAGGGACACATAAAAGGAACAAGTACATTTAAAAAGGGACACATAAAAGGAACAAGTACATTTAAAAAGGGGCACATAAAAGGCACAAGTACATTTAAAAAGGGGCACATAAAAGGCGTAAGTACATTTAAAAAGGGAACATAAAACGCGCAAGTACATTTAAAAAGGGGCACATAAAAGGTGCAAGTACATTGAAATAGGGGCACTTAAAAGGCGCAAGTACATTTAAAAAGGGGCACATAAAAGGCACAAATAAAAGGCACAAGTACATTTAAAAAGGTGCAAATAAAAGGCACACGTACATTTAAAAATGGGCACATAAAAGGTGCAAATAAAAGGCACAAGTACATTTAAAAAGGGGCACATAAAAGGCACAAGTACATTTAAAAAGGGGCACATAAAAGGCGCAAGTACATTTAAAAAGGGGCAAATAAAAGGCACAAGTACATTTAAAAAGGGGCCCATAAAAGGCACAAGTACATTTAAAAAGGGGCACATAAAAGACGCAAGTACATTTAAAAAGGGGCAAATAAAAGGCACAAGTACATTTAAAAAGGGGCACATAAAAGGCGCAAATAAAAGGCACAAGTACATTTAAAAAGGGGAAAATAAAAGGCACAAGTACATTTAAAAAGAGGCACATAAATGGCGCAAGTACATTTAAAAAGGGGCACACAAAAGGCGCAAATAAAAGACACAAATACATTTAAAAAGGGGCACATAAAAGGCGCAAATAAAAGGCACAAGTACATTTAAAAAGGGGCACATAAAAGGCACAAGTACATTATAAAAGGGGCACATAAAAGGCACAAGTACATTTAAAAAGGAGCACATAAACGGCACAAGTACATTTAAAAAGGGCCACATAAAAGGCACAAGTACATTTAAAAAGTTGCACTTAAAAGGCACAAGTACATTTAAAAAGGGCCACATAAAAGGCGCAAGTACATTTAAAAAAGGGCACATAAAAGGCACAAGTACATTTAAAAAGGGGCACATAAAATGCACAAGTACATTTAAAAAGGGGCACATAAAATGCACAAGTACATTTAAAAAGGGCCACATAAAAGGCGCAAGTACATTAAAAAAAGGGGCACATAAAAGGCACAGATACATTTAAAAAGGGGGCACATAAAAGGCGCAAATAAAAGACACAAGTACATTTAAAAAGGGGCACATAAAAGGCGCAAATAAAAAACACAAGTACATTTAAAAGGGGAAGGGGAACATAAAAGGCACAAGTACATTTAAAAAGGGGCACATAAAAGGCGCAAATAAAAGGCTTATGTACATTTATAAAGGGGCACATAAAAGGCACAAGTACATTTAAAAAGGGGCACATAAAAGGCACAAGTACATTTAAAAAGGAGCACATAAACGGCACAAGTACATTTAAAAAGGGCCACATAAAAGGCACAAGTACATTTAAAAAGTTGCACATAAAAGGCACAAGTACATTTAAAAAGGGCCACATAAAAGGCACAAGTACATTTAAAAAGGGGCACATAAAAGGCGCAAGTACATTTAAAAAGGGGCACATAAAATTCACAAGTACATTTAAAAAGGAGAAAATAAAAGGCACAAGTACATTTAAAAAGGGGCACATAAAAGGCACAAGTACATTTAGAAAGCGGCCCATAAAAGGCCCAAGTACATTTAAAAAGGGGCACATAAAAGGCGCAAGTACATCTAAAAAGGGGCAAATAAAAGGCACAAGTACATTTAAAAAGGGGCACATAAAAGGCGCAAATAAAAGGCACAAGTACATTTGAAAAGGGGCACATAAAAGGCACAAATACATTTAAAAAGGGGCACATAAAAAGCCACAAGTACATTTAAAAAGGGGCACATAAAAGGCACAAGTACATTTTTAAAAAGGGGCACATAAAATGCACAAGTATATTTAAAAAGGGGCACATAAATGGCGCAAGTAAATTTAAAAAGGGGCACATAAAAGGCGCAAATAAAAGGCACAAGTACATTTAAAAAGGAGCACATAAAAGGCGCAAATAAATGGCACAAGTACATTTAAAAAGGGGCACATAAAAGGCACAAGTACATTTAAAAAGGGGCACATAAAAGGCGCAAATAAAAGGCACAAGTACATTTAAAAAGGGGCACATAAAAGTCGCAAATAAAAGGCACAAGTACATTTAAAAAGGGGCACATAAAAGGCACAAGTACATTTAAAAAGGGGCACATAAAATGCACAAGTACATTTAAAAAGGGTAACATAAAATGCACAAGTACATTTAAAAAGGGGCACATAAATGGCGCAAGTAAATTTAAAAAGGGGCACACAAAAGGCACAAGTACATTTAAAAAGGGGCACATAAAAGGTGCAAATAAAATGCACAAGTATATTTAAAAAGGGGCACATAAAAGGCACAATTACATTTAAAAAGGGGCACATAAAAGGCACAAGTACATTTAAAAAGGGGCACATAAAATGCACAAGTAGATTTAAAAAGGGGCACATAAATGGCGCAAGTACATTTAAAAAGGGGCACATAAAAGGCACAAGTACATTTAAAAAGGGACACATAAAGGGGCAAAATTACATTTAAAAAGGGGCACATAAAAGGCACAAGTACATTTTTAAAAAGGGGCACATAAAATGCACTAGTACATTTAAAAAGAGGCACATAAAATGCACAAGTAGATTTAAAAAGGGGAAAATAAAAAGCACAAGTACATTTAAAAAGGGACACATAAAAGGAACAAGTACATTTAAAAAGGGGCACATAAAAGGCACAAGTACATTTAAAAAGGGGCACATAAAAGGCGTAAGTACATTTAAAAAGGGACACATAAAATGCGCAAGTACATTTAAAAAGGGGCACATAAAAGGTGCAAGTACATTGAAATAGGGGCACTTAAAAGGCGCAAGTACATTTAAAAAGGGGCACATAAAAGGCACAAATAAAAGGCACAAGTACATTTAAAAAGGGGCAAATAAAAGGCACACGTACATTTAAAAATGGGCACATAAAAGGTGCAAATAAAAGGCACAAGTACATTTAAAAAAGGGCACATAAAAGGCACAAGTACATTTAAAAAGGGGCACATAAAAGGCGCAAGTAAATTTAAAAGGGGCAAATAAAAGGCACAAGTACATTTAAAAAGGTGCCCATAAAAGGCACAAGTACATTTAAAAAGGGGCACATAAAAGGCGCAAGTACATTTAAAAAGGGTCAAATAAAAGGCACAAGTACATTTAAAAAGGGGCACATAAAAGGCGCAAATAAAAGGCACAAGTACATTTAAAAAGGGAAAATAAAAGGCACAAGTACATTTAAAAAGGTGCACATAAAAGGCACAAGTACATTTAAAAAGGGGCACATAAATGGCGCAAGTACATTTAAAAAGGGGCACACAAAAGGCGCAAATAAAAGACACAAGTACATTTAAAAAGGGGCACATAAAAGGCGCAAATAAAAGGCACAAGTACATTTAAAAAGGGGCACATAAAAGGCACAAGTACATTTAAAAAGGGGCACATAAAAGGCACAAGTACATTTAAAAAGGAGCACATAAACGGCACAAGTACATTTAAAAAGGGCCACATAAAAGGCACAAGTACATTTAAAAAGTTGCACATAAAAGGCACAAGTACATTTAAAAAGGGCCACATAAAAGGCGCAAGTACATTTAAAAAAGGGCACATAAAAGGCACAAGTACATTTAAAAAGGGGCACATAAAATGCACAAGTACATTTAAAAAGGGGCACATAAAATGCACAAGTACATTTAAAAAGGGCCACATAAAAGGCGCAAGTACATTAAAAAAAGGGGCACATAAAAGGCACAGGTACATTTAAAAGGGGGCAAATAAAAGACACAAGTACATTTAAAAAGGGGAAGGGGAACATAAAAGGCACAAGTACATTTAAAAAGGGGCACATAAAAGGCGCAAATAAAAGGCTCAAGTACATTTAAAAAGGGGCACATAAAAGGCACAAGTACATTTAAAAAGGGGCACATAAAAGGCACAAGTACATTTAAAAAGGAGCACATAAACGGCACAAGTACATTTAAAAAGGGCCACATAAAAGGCACAAGTACATTTAAAAAGTTGCACATAAAAGGCACAAGTACATTTAAAAAGGGGCACATAAAAGGCCCAAGTACATTTAGAAAGGGGCCCATAAAAGGCCCAAGTACATTTAAAAAGGGGCACATAAAAGGCGCAAGTACATTTAAAAAGGGGCAAATAAAAGGCACAAGTACATTTAAAAAGGGGCACATAAAAGGCGCAAATAAAAGGCACAAGTACATTTAAAAAGGGGCACATAAAAGGCACAGGTACATTTAAAAAGGGGCACATAAAAGGCACAAGTAGATTTAAAAAGGGGCACATAAAATGCACAAGTAGATTTAAAAAGGGGCACATAAATGGTGCAAGTACATTTAAAAAGGGGCACATAAAAGGCACAAGTACATTTAAAAAGGGGCACATAAAAGGCGCAAATAAAAGGCACAAGTACATTTGAAAAGGGGCACTTAAAAGGCACAAGTACATTTGAAAAGGTGCACATAAAAGGCACAAGTACATTTGAAAAGGGGCACATAAAAGGCACAAGTAGATTTAAAAAGGGGCAAATAAAATGCACATGTAGATTTAAAAAGGGGCACATAAATGGTGCAAGTACATTTAAAAAGGGGCACATAAAAGGCACAAGTACATTTAAAAAGGGGCACATAAAAGGCGCAAATAAAAGGCACAAGTACATTTGAAAAGGGGCACATAAAAGGCGCAAATAAAAGGCACAAGTACATTTAAAAAGGGGCACATAAAAGGCACAAGTACATTTAAAAAGGGGCACATAAAAGGCACAAGTACATTTAAAAAGGGGCACATAAAAGGCGCAAGTTCATTTAAAAAGGGGCACATAAAATTCACAAGTACATTTAAAAAGGAGAAAATAAAAGGCACAAGTACATTTAAAAAGGGGCACATAAAAGGCCCAAGTACATTTAGAAAGGGGCCCATAAAAGGCCCAAGTACATTTAAAAAGGGGCACATAAAAGGCGCAAGTACATTTAAAAAGGGGCAAATAAAAGGCACAAGTACATTTAAAAAGGGGCACATAAAAGGCGCAAATAAAAGGCACAAGTACATTTAAAAAGGGGCACATAAAAGGCACAGGTACATTTAAAAAGGGGCACATAAAAGGCACAAGTAGATTTAAAAAGGGGCACATAAAATGCACAAGTAGATTTAAAAAGGGGCACATAAAATGCACAAGTAGATTTAAAAAGGGGCACATAAATGGCGCAAGTACATTTAAAAAGGGGCAAATAAAAAGCACAAGTACATTTAAAAAGGGGCACATAAAAGGCGCAAATAAAAGGCACAAGTACATTTGAAAAGGGGCACATAAAAGGCACAAGTACATTTGAAAAGGGGCACATAAAAGGCACAAGTAGATTTAAAAAGGGGCACATAAAATGCACAAGTAGATTTAAAAAGGGCCACAGAAATGGCGCAAGTACATTTAAAAAGTGGCACATAAAAGGCACAAGTAGATTTAAAAAGGGGCACATAAAATGCACAAGTAGATTTAAAAAGGGGCACATAAAATGCACAAGTAGATTTAAAAAGGGGCACAGAAATGGCGCAAGTACATTTAAAAAGGGGCACATAAAAGGCACAAGTACATTTAAAAAGGGGCACATAAAAGGCGCAAATAAAAGGCACAAGTACATTTAAAAAGGGGAAAATAAAAGGCACAAGTACATTTAAAAAGGGGCACATAAAAGGCACAAGTACATTTAAAAAGGGGCACATAAATGGCGCAAGTACATTTAAAAAGGGGCACACAAAAGGCGCAAATAAAAGACACAAGTACATTTAAAAAGGGGCACATAAAAGGCGCAAATAAAAGGCACAAGTACATTTAAAAAGGGGCACATAAAAGGCACAAGTACATTTAAAAAGGGGCACATAAAAGGCACAAGTACATTTAAAAAGGAGCACATAAACGGCACAAGTACATTTAAAAAGGGCCACATAAAAGGCACAAGTACATTTAAAAAGTTGCACATAAAAGGCACAAGTACATTTAAAAAGGGCCACATAAAAGGCGCAAGTACATTTAAAAAAGGGTACATAAAAGGCACAAGTACATTTAAAAAGGGGCACATAAAATGCACAAGTACATTTAAAAAGGGGCACATAAAATGCACAAGTACATTTAAAAAGGGCCACATAAAAGGCGCAAGTACATTAAAAAAAGGGGCACATAAAAGGCACAGGTACATTTAAAAGGGGGCACATAAAAGGCGCAAATAAAAGACACAAGTACATTTAAAAAGGGGCACATAAAAGGCGCAAATAAAAAACACAAGTACATTTAAAAGGGGAAGGGGAACATAAAAGGCACAAGTACATTTAAAAAGGGGCACATAAAAGGCGCAAATAAAAGGCTCTAGTACATTTAAAAAGGGGCACATAAAAGGCACAAGTACATTTAAAAAGGGACACATAAAAGGCACAAGTACATTTAAAAAGGAGCACATAAACGGCACAAGTACATTTAAAAAGGGCCACATAAAAGGCACAAGTATATTTAAAAAGTTGCACATAAAAGGCACAAGTACATTTAAAAAGGGCCACATAAAAGGCACAAGTACATTTAAAAAGGGGCACATAAAAGGCGCAAGTTCATTTAAAAAGGGGCACATAAAATTCACAAGTACATTTAAAAAGGAGAAAATAAAAGGCACAAGTACATTTAAAAAGGGGCACATAAAAGGCCCAAGTACATTTAGAAAGGGGCCCATAAAAGGCCCAAGTACATTTAAAAAGGGGCACATAAAAGGCACAAGTACATTTAAAAAGGGGCACATAAAAGGCGCAAATAAAAGGCACAAGTACATTTAAAAAGGGGCACATAAAAGGCACAGGTACATTTAAAAAGGGGCACATAAAAGGCACAAGTAGATTTAAAAAGGGGCACATAAAATGCACAAGTAGATTTAAAAAGGGGCACATAAATGGCGCAAGTACATTTAAAAAGGGGCAAATAAAAGGCACAAGTACATTTAAAAAGGGGCACATAAAAGGCGCAAATAAAAGGCACAAGTACATTTGAAAAGGGGCACATAAAAGGCACAAGTACATTTGAAAAGGGGCACATAAAAGGCACAAGTAGATTTAAAAAGGGGCACATAAAATGCACAAGTAGATTTAAAAAGGGGCACATAAATGGCGCAAGTACATTTAAAAAGGGGCACATAAAAGGCACAAGTACATTTAAAAAGGGGCACATAAAAGGCGCAAATAAAAGGCACAAGTACATTTGAAAAGGGGCACATAAAGGGGCAAAAGTACATTTAAAAAGGGGCACATAAAAGGCACAAGTACATTTTTAAAAAGGGGCACATAAAATGCACAAGTAGATTTAAAAAGGGGAAAATAAAAAGCACATGTACATTTAAAAAGGGACACATAAAAGGCACAAGTACATTTAAAAAGGGGCACATAAACGGCACAAGTACATTTAGAAAGGGGCACATAAAAGGCGTAAGTACATTTAAAAAGGGACACATAAAAGGCGCAAGTACATTTAAAAAGGGGCACATAAAAGGCGTAAGTACATTTAAAAAGGGGCACATAAAACGGTGCAAGTACATTGAAATAGGGGCACTTAAAAGGCGCAAGTTCATTTAAAAAGGGGCACATAAAAGGCACAAATAAAAGGCACAAGTACATTTAAAAAGGGGCAAATAAAAGGCACACGTACATTTAAAAATGGGCACATAAAAGGCGCAAATAAAAGGCACAAGTACATTTAAAAAGGGGCACATAAAAGGCACAAGTACATTTAAAAAGGGGCACATAAAAAGCACAAGTACATTTAAAAAGGGACACATAAAAGGAACAAGTACATTTAAAAAGGGACACATAAAAGGAACAAGTACATTTAAAAAGGGGCACATAAAAGGCACAAGTACATTTAAAAAGGGGCACATAAAAGGCGTAAGTACATTTAAAAAGGGACACATAAAAGGCGCAAGTATATTTAAAAAGGGGCACATAAAACGGTGCAAGTACATTGAAATAGGGGCACTTAAAAGGCGCAAGTTCATTTAAAAAGGGGCACATAAAAGGCACAAATAAAAGGCTCAAGTACATTTAAAAAGGGGCAAATAAAAGGCACACGTACATTTAAAAATGGGCACATAAAAGGCCCAAATAAAAGGCACAAGTACATTTAAAAAGGGGCACATAAAAGGCACAAGTACATTTAAAAAGGGGCACATAAAAAGCACAAGTACATTTAAAAAGGGACACATAAAAGGAAAAAGTACATTTAAAAAGGGACACATAAAAGGAACAAGTACATTTAAAAAGGGGCACATAAAAGGCACAAGTACATTTAAAAAGGGGCACATAAAAGGCGCAAGTACATTTAAAAAGGGAACATAAAATGCGCAAGTACATTTAAAAAGGGGCACATAAAAGGTGCAAGTACATTTAAAAAGGGGCACATAAAACGGTGCAAGTACATTGAAATAGGGGCACTTAAAAGGCGCAAGTACCTTTAAAAAGGGGCACATAAAAGGCACAAATAAAAGGCACAAGTACATTTAAAAAGGGGCAAATAAAAGGCACACGTACATTTAAAAATGGGCACATAAAAGGTGCAAATAAAAGGCACAAGTACATTTAAAAAGGGGCACATAAAAGGCACAAGTACATTTAAAAAGGGGCACATAAAAGGCGCAAGTACATTTAAAAAGGGGCAAATAAAAGGCACAAGTACATTTAAAAAGGGGCCCATAAAAGGCATAAGTACATTTAAAAAAGGCCACATAAAAGGCACAAGTACATTTAAAAAGGGGCACATAAAAGGCGCAAGTACATTTAAAAAGGTGCACATAAAATTCACAAGTACATTTAAAAAGGAGAAAATAAAAGGCACAAGTACATTTAAAAAGGGGCACATAAAAGGCACAAGTACATTTAGAAAGGGGCCCATAAAAGGCCCAAGTACATTTAAAAAGGGGCACATAAAAGGCGCAAGTACATTTAAAAAGGGGCAAATAAAAGGCACAAGTACATTTAAAAAGTTGCACATAAAAGGCACAAGTACATTTAAAAAGGGCCACATAAAAAGCACAAGTACATTTAAAAAGGGACACATAAAAGGAACAAGTACATTTAAAAAGGGACACATAAAAGGCACAAGTACATTTAAAAAGGGGCACATAAAAGGCACAAGTACATTTAAAAAGGGGCACATAAAAGGCACAAGTACATTTAAAAAGGGGCACATAAAAGGCGTAAGTACATTTAAAAAGGGAACATAAAACGCGCAAGTACATTTAAAAAGGGGCACATAAAAGGTGCAAGTACATTGAAATAGGGGCACTTAAAAGGCGCAAGTACATTTAAAAAGGTGCACATAAATGGCACAAATAAAAGGCACAAGTACATTTAAAAAGGGGCAAATAAAAGGCACACGTACATTTAAAAATGGGCACATAAAAGGTGCAAATAAAAGGCACAAGTACATTTAAAAAGGGGCACATAAAAGGCACAAGTACATTTAAAAAGGGGCACATAAAAGGCGCAAGTACATTTAAAAATTGGCAAATAAAAGGCACAAGTACATTTAAAAAGGGGCCCATAAAAGGCACAAGTACATTTAAAAAGGGGCACATAAAAGGCGCAAGTACATTTAAAAAGGGGCAAATAAAAGGCACAAGTACATTTAAAAAGGGGCACATAAAAGGCGCAAATAAAAGGCACAAGTACATTTAAAAAGGGGAAAATAAAAGGCACAAGTACATTTAAAAGGGGCACATAAAAGGCACAAGTACATTTAAAAAGAGGCACATAAATGGCGCAAGTACATTTAAAAAGGGGCACACAAAAGGCGCAAATAAAAGACACAAGTACATTTAAAAAGGGGCACATAAAAGGCGCAAATAAAAGGCACAAGTACATTTAAAAAGGGGCACATAAAAGGCACAAGTACATTATAAAAGGGGCACATAAAAGGCACAAGTACATTTAAAAAGGAGCACATAAACGGCACAAGTACATTTAAAAAGGGCCACATAAAAGGCACAAGTACATTTAAAAAGTTGCACATAAAAGGCACAAGTACATTTAAAAAGGGCCACATAAAAGGCGCAAGTACATTTAAAAAACGGCACATAAAAGGCACAAGTACATTTAAAAAGGGGCACATAAAATGCACAAGTACATTTAAAAAGGGGCACATAAAAGGCACAAGTACATTTAAAAAGGGGCACATAAAAGGCGCAAGTACATTTAAAAAGGGGCAAATAAAAGGCACAAGTACATTTAAAAAGGGGCCCATAAAAGGCATAAGTACATTTAAAAAGGGGCACATAAAAGGCGCAAGTACATTTAAAAAGGGGCAAATAAAAGGCACAAGTACATTTAAAAAGGGGCACATAAAAGGCGCAAATAAAAGGCACAAGTACATTTAAAAAGGGGAAAATAAAAGGCACAAGTACATTTAAAAAGGGGCACATAAAAGGCACAAGTACATTTAAAAAGAGGCACATAAATGCGCAAGTACATTTAAAAAGGGGCACACAAAAGGCGCAAATAAAAGACACAAGTACATTTAAAAAGGGGCACATAAAAGGCGCAAATAAAAGGCACAAGTACATTTAAAAAGGGGCACATAAAAGGCACAAGTACATTTAAAAAGGGGCACATAAAAGGCACAAGTACATTTAAAAAGGGGCACATAAAAGGCGCAAGTACATTTAAAAAGGGGCAAATAAAAGGCACAAGTACATTTAAAAAGTTGCACATAAAAGGCACAGGTACATTTAAAAAGGGCCACATAAAAGGCACAAGTACATTTAAAAAGGGGCACATAAAAGGCACAAATACATTTAAAAAGGGCCACATAAAAGGCACAAGTACATTTAAAAAGGGGCACATAAAAGGCGCAAGTACATTTAAAAAGGTGCACATAAAATTCACAAGTACATTTAAAAAGGAGAAAATAAAAGGCACAAGTACATTTAAAAAGGGGCACATAAAATTCACAAATACATTTAGAAAGGGGCCCATAAAAGGCCCAAGTACATTTAAAAAGGGGCACATAAAAGGCGCAAGTACATTTAAAAAGGGGCAAATAAAAGGCACAAGTACATTTAAAAAGTTGCACATAAAAGGCACAAGTACATTTAAAAAGGAGCACATAAACGGCACAAGTACATTTAAAAAGGGCCACATAAAAGGCACAAGTACATTTAAAAAGTTGCACATAAAAGGCACAAGTACATTTAAAAAGGGCCACATAAAAGGCGCAAGTACATTTAAAAAACGGCACATAAAAGGCACAAGTACATTTAAAAAGGGGCACATAAAATGCACAAGTACATTTAAAAAGGGGCACATAAAAGGCACAAGTACATTTAAAAAGGGGCACATAAAAGGCGCAAGTACATTTAAAAAGGGGCAAATAAAAGGCACAAGTACATTTAAAAAGGGGCCCATAAAAGGCATAAGTACATTTAAAAAGGGGCACATAAAAGGCGCAAGTACATTTAAAAAGGGGCAAATAAAAGGCACAAGTACATTTAAAAAGGGGCACATAAAAGGCGCAAATAAAAGGCACAAGTACATTTAAAAAGGGGAAAATAAAAGGCACAAGTACATTTAAAAAGGGGCACATAAAAGGCACAAGTACATTTAAAAAGAGGCACATAAATGCGCAAGTACATTTAAAAAGGGGCACACAAAAGGCGCAAATAAAAGACACAAGTACATTTAAAAAGGGGCACATAAAAGGCGCAAATAAAAGGCACAAGTACATTTAAAAAGGGGCACATAAAAGGCACAAGTACATTTAAAAAGGGGCACATAAAAGGCACAAATAAAAGGCACAAGTACATTTAAAAAGGTGCAAATAAAAGGCACACGTACATTTAAAAATGGGCACATAAAAGGTGCAAATAAAAGGCACAAGTACATTTAAAAAGGGGCACATAAAAGGCACAAGTACATTTAAAAAGGGGCACATAAAAGGCGCAAGTACATTTAAAAAGGGGCAAATAAAAGGCACAAGTACATTTAAAAAGGGGCCCATAAAAGGCATAAGTACATTTAAAAAAGGCCACATAAAAGGCACAAGTACATTTAAAAAGGGGCACATAAAAGGCGCAAGTACATTTAAAAAGGTGCACATAAAATTCACAAGTACATTTAAAAAGGAGAAAATAAAAGGCACAAGTACATTTAAAAAGGGGCACATAAAAGGCACAAGTACATTTAGAAAGGGGCCCATAAAAGGCCCAAGTACATTTAAAAAGGGGCACATAAAAGGCGCAAGTACATTTAAAAAGGGGCAAATAAAAGGCACAAGTACATTTAAAAAGTTGCACATAAAAGGCACAAGTACATTTAAAAAGGGCCACATAAAAAGCACAAGTACATTTAAAAAGGGACACATAAAAGGAACAAGTACATTTAAAAAGGGACACATAAAAGGCACAAGTTCATTTAAAAAGGGGCACATAAAAGGCACAAGTACATTTAAAAAGGGACACATAAAAGGAACAAGTACATTTAAAAAGGGGCACATAAAAGGCGTAAGTACATTTAAAAAGGGAACATAAAACGCGCAAGTACATTTAAAAAGGGGCACATAAAAGGTGCAAGTACATTGAAATAGGGGCACTTAAAAGGCGCAAGTACATTTAAAAAGGTGCACATAAATGGCACAAATAAAAGGCACAAGTACATTTAAAAAGGGGCAAATAAAAGGCACACGTACATTTAAAAATGGGCACATAAAAGGTGCAAATAAAAGGCACAAGTACATTTAAAAAGGGGCACATAAAAGGCACAAGTACATTTAAAAAGGGGCACATAAAAGGCGCAAGTACATTTAAAAATTGGCAAATAAAAGGCACAAGTACATTTAAAAAGGGGCCCATAAAAGGCACAAGTACATTTAAAAAGGGGCACATAAAAGGCGCAAGTACATTTAAAAAGGGGCAAATAAAAGGCACAAGTACATTTAAAAAGGGGCACATAAAAGGCGCAAATAAAAGGCACAAGTACATTTAAAAAGGGGAAAATAAAAGGCACAAGTACATTTAAAAGGGGCACATAAAAGGCACAAGTACATTTAAAAAGAGGCACATAAATGGCGCAAGTACATTTAAAAAGGGGCACACAAAAGGCGCAAATAAAAGACACAAGTACATTTAAAAAGGGGCACATAAAAGGCGCAAATAAAAGGCACAAGTACATTTAAAAAGGGGCACATAAAAGGCACAAGTACATTATAAAAGGGGCACATAAAAGGCACAAGTACATTTAAAAAGGAGCACATAAACGGCACAAGTACATTTAAAAAGGGCCACATAAAAGGCACAAGTACATTTAAAAAGTTGCACATAAAAGGCACAAGTACATTTAAAAAGGGCCACATAAAAGGCGCAAGTACATTTAAAAAACGGCACATAAAAGGCACAAGTACATTTAAAAAGGGGCACATAAAATGCACAAGTACATTTAAAAAGGGGCACATAAAAGGCACAAGTACATTTAAAAAGGGGCACATAAAAGGCGCAAGTACATTTAAAAAGGGGCAAATAAAAGGCACAAGTACATTTAAAAAGGGGCCCATAAAAGGCATAAGTACATTTAAAAAGGGGCACATAAAAGGCGCAAGTACATTTAAAAAGGGGCAAATAAAAGGCACAAGTACATTTAAAAAGGGGCACATAAAAGGCGCAAATAAAAGGCACAAGTACATTTAAAAAGGGGAAAATAAAAGGCACAAGTACATTTAAAAAGGGGCACATAAAAGGCACAAGTACATTTAAAAAGGGGCACATAAAAGGCGCAAGTACATTTAAAAAGGGGCAAATAAAAGGCACAAGTACATTTAAAAAGTTGCACATAAAAGGCACAAGTACATTTAAAAAGGGCCACATAAAAGGCACAAGTACATTTAAAAAGGGGCACATAAAAGGCACAAATACATTTAAAAAGGGCCACATAAAAGGCACAAGTACATTTAAAAAGGGGCACATAAAAGGCGCAAGTACATTTAAAAAGGTGCACATAAAATTCACAAGTACATTTAAAAAGGAGAAAATAAAAGGCACAAGTACATTTAAAAAGGGGCACATAAAATTCACAAGTACATTTAGAAAGGGGCCCATAAAAGGCCCAAGTACATTTAAAAAGGGGCACATAAAAGGCGCAAGTACATTTAAAAAGGGGCAAATAAAAGGCACAAGTACATTTAAAAAGTTGCACATAAAAGGCACAAGTACATTTAAAAAGGAGCACATAAACGGCACAAGTACATTTAAAAAGGGCCACATAAAAGGCACAAGTACATTTAAAAAGTTGCACATAAAAGGCACAAGTACATTTAAAAAGGGCCACATAAAAGGCGCAAGTACATTTAAAAAACGGCACATAAAAGGCACAAGTACATTTAAAAAGGGGCACATAAAATGCACAAGTACATTTAAAAAGGGGCACATAAAAGGCACAAGTACATTTAAAAAGGGGCACATAAAAGGCGCAAGTACATTTAAAAAGGGGCAAATAAAAGGCACAAGTACATTTAAAAAGGGGCCCATAAAAGGCATAAGTACATTTAAAAAGGGGCACATAAAAGGCGCAAGTACATTTAAAAAGGGGCAAATAAAAGGCACAAGTACATTTAAAAAGGGGCACATAAAAGGCGCAAATAAAAGGCACAAGTACATTTAAAAAGGGGAAAATAAAAGGCACAAGTACATTTAAAAAGGGGCACATAAAAGGCACAAGTACATTTAAAAAGAGGCACATAAATGCGCAAGTACATTTAAAAAGGGGCACACAAAAGGCGCAAATAAAAGACACAAGTACATTTAAAAAGGGGCACATAAAAGGCGCAAATAAAAGGCACAAGTACATTTAAAAAGGGGCACATAAAAGGCACAAGTACATTTAAAAAGGGGCACATAAAAGGCACAAGTACATTTAAAAAGGGGCACATAAAAGGCGCAAGTACATTTAAAAAGGGGCAAATAAAAGGCACAAGTACATTTAAAAAGTTGCACATAAAAGGCACAAGTACATTTAAAAAGGGCCACATAAAAGGCACAAGTACATTTAAAAAGGGGCACATAAAAGGCACAAATACATTTAAAAAGGGCCACATAAAAGGCACAAGTACATTTAAAAAGGGGCACATAAAAGGCGCAAGTACATTTAAAAAGGTGCACATAAAATTCACAAGTACATTTAAAAAGGAGAAAATAAAAGGCACAAGTACATTTAAAAAGGGGCACATAAAATTCACAAGTACATTTAGAAAGGGGCCCATAAAAGGCCCAAGTACTTTTAAAAAGGGGCACATAAAAGGCGCAAGTACATTTAAAAAGGGGCAAATAAAAGGCACAAGTACATTTAAAAAGTTGCACATAAAAGGCACAAGTACATTTAAAAAGGGCCACATAAAAAGCACAAGTACATTTAAAAAGGGACACATAAAAGGAACAAGTACATTTAAAAAGGGACACATAAAAGGAACAAGTACATTTAAAAAGGGGCACATAAAAGGCACAAGTACATTTAAAAAGGGGCACATAAAAGGCGTAAGTACATTTAAAAAGGGAACATAAAACGCGCAAGTACATTTAAAAAGGGGCACATAAAAGGTGCAAGTACATTGAAATAGGGGCACTTAAAAGGCGCAAGTACATTTAAAAAGGGGCACATAAAAGGCACAAATAAAAGGCACAAGTACATTTAAAAAGGTGCAAATAAAAGGCACACGTACATTTAAAAATGGGCACATAAAAGGTGCAAATAAAAGGCACAAGTACATTTAAAAAGGGGCACATAAAAGGCACAAGTACATTTAAAAAGGGGCACATAAAAGGCGCAAGTACATTTAAAAAGGGGCAAATAAAAGGCACAAGTACATTTAAAAAGGGGCCCATAAAAGGCACAAGTACATTTAAAAAGGGGCACATAAAAGACGCAAGTACATTTAAAAAGGGGCAAATAAAAGGCACAAGTACATTTAAAAAGGGGCACATAAAAGGCGCAAATAAAAGGCACAAGTACATTTAAAAAGGGGAAAATAAAAGGCACAAGTACATTTAAAAAGAGGCACATAAATGGCGCAAGTACATTTAAAAAGGGGCACACAAAAGGCGCAAATAAAAGACACAAATACATTTAAAAAGGGGCACATAAAAGGCGCAAATAAAAGGCACAAGTACATTTAAAAAGGGGCACATAAAAGGCACAAGTACATTATAAAAGGGGCACATAAAAGGCACAAGTACATTTAAAAAGGAGCACATAAACGGCACAAGTACATTTAAAAAGGGCCACATAAAAGGCACAAGTACATTTAAAAAGTTGCACATAAAAGGCACAAGTACATTTAAAAAGGGCCACATAAAAGGCGCAAGTACATTTAAAAAAGGGCACATAAAAGGCACAAGTACATTTAAAAAGGGGCACATAAAATGCACAAGTACATTTAAAAAGGGGCACATAAAATGCACAAGTACATTTAAAAAGGGCCACATAAAAGGCGCAAGTACATTAAAAAAAGGGGCACATAAAAGGCACAGATACATTTAAAAAGGGGGCACATAAAAGGCGCAAATAAAAGACACAAGTACATTTAAAAAGGGGCACATAAAAGGCGCAAATAAAAAACACAAGTACATTTAAAAGGGGAAGGGGAACATAAAAGGCACAAGTACATTTAAAAAGGGGCACATAAAAGGCGCAAATAAAAGGCTTATGTACATTTATAAAGGGGCACATAAAAGGCACAAGTACATTTAAAAAGGGGCACATAAAAGGCACAAGTACATTTAAAAAGGAGCACATAAACGGCACAAGTACATTTAAAAAGGGCCACATAAAAGGCACAAGTACATTTAAAAAGTTGCACATAAAAGGCACAAGTACATTTAAAAAGGGCCACATAAAAGGCACAAGTACATTTAAAAAGGGGCACATAAAAGGCGCAAGTACATTTAAAAAGGGGCACATAAAATTCACAAGTACATTTAAAAAGGAGAAAATAAAAGGCACAAGTACATTTAAAAAGGGGCACATAAAAGGCACAAGTACATTTAGAAAGCGGCCCATAAAAGGCCCAAGTACATTTAAAAAGGGGCACATAAAAGGCGCAAGTACATCTAAAAAGGGGCAAATAAAAGGCACAAGTACATTTAAAAAGGGGCACATAAAAGGCGCAAATAAAAGGCACAAGTACATTTGAAAAGGGGCACATAAAAGGCACAAATACATTTAAAAAGGGGCACATAAAAAGCCACAAGTACATTTAAAAAGGGGCACATAAAAGGCACAAGTACATTTTTAAAAAGGGGCACATAAAATGCACAAGTATATTTAAAAAGGGGCACATAAATGGCGCAAGTACATTTAAAAAGGGGCACACAAAAGGCACAAGTACATTTAAAAAGGAGCACATAAAAGGCGCAAATAAATGGCACAAGTACATTTAAAAAGGGGCACATAAAAGGCACAAGTACATTTAAAAAGGGGCACATAAAAGGCGCAAATAAAAGGCACAAGTACATTTAAAAAGGGGCACATAAAAGTCGCAAATAAAAGGCACAAGTACATTTAAAAAGGGGCACATAAAAGGCACAAGTACATTTAAAAAGGGGCACATAAAATGCACAAGTACATTTAAAAAGGGTAACATAAAATGCACAAGTACATTTAAAAAGGGGCACATAAATGGCGCAAGTAAATTTAAAAAGGGGCACACAAAAGGCACAAGTACATTTAAAAAGGGGCACATAAAAGGTGCAAATAAAATGCACAAGTATATTTAAAAAGGGGCACATAAAAGGCACAATTACATTTAAAAAGGGGCACATAAAAGGCACAAGTACATTTAAAAAGGGGCACATAAAATGCACAAGTAGATTTAAAAAGGGGCACATAAATGGCGCAAGTACATTTAAAAAGGGGCACATAAAAGGCACAAGTACATTTAAAAAGGGACACATAAAGGGGCAAAATTACATTTAAAAAGGGGCACATAAAAGGCACAAGTACATTTTTAAAAAGGGGCACATAAAATGCACTAGTACATTTAAAAAGAGGCACATAAAATGCACAAGTAGATTTAAAAAGGGGAAAATAAAAAGCACAAGTACATTTAAAAAGGGACACATAAAAGGAACAAGTACATTTAAAAAGGGGCACATAAAAGGCACAAGTACATTTAAAAAGGGGCACATAAAAGGCGTAAGTACATTTAAAAAGGGACACATAAAATGCGCAAGTACATTTAAAAAGGGGCACATAAAAGGTGCAAGTACATTGAAATAGGGGCACTTAAAAGGCGCAAGTACATTTAAAAAGGGGCACATAAAAGGCACAAATAAAAGGCACAAGTACATTTAAAAAGGGGCAAATAAAAGGCACACGTACATTTAAAAATGGGCACATAAAAGGTGCAAATAAAAGGCACAAGTACATTTAAAAAAGGGCACATAAAAGGCACAAGTACATTTAAAAAGGGGCACATAAAAGGCGCAAGTAAATTTAAAAGGGGCAAATAAAAGGCACAAGTACATTTAAAAAGGTGCCCATAAAAGGCACAAGTACATTTAAAAAGAGGCACATAAAAGGCGCAAGTACATTTAAAAAGGGTCAAATAAAAGGCACAAGTACATTTAAAAAGGGGCACATAAAAGGCGCAAATAAAAGGCACAAGTACATTTAAAAAGGGAAAATAAAAGGCACAAGTACATTTAAAAAGGTGCACATAAAAGGCACAAGTACATTTAAAAAGGGGCACATAAATGGCGCAAGTACATTTAAAAAGGGGCACACAAAAGGCGCAAATAAAAGACACAAGTACATTTAAAAAGGGGCACATAAAAGGCGCAAATAAAAGGCACAAGTACATTTAAAAAGGGGCACATAAAAGGCACAAGTACATTTAAAAAGGGGCACATAAAAGGCACAAGTACATTTAAAAAGGAGCACATAAACGGCACAAGTACATTTAAAAAGGGCCACATAAAAGGCACAAGTACATTTAAAAAGTTGCACATAAAAGGCACAAGTACATTTAAAAAGGGCCACATAAAAGGCGCAAGTACATTTAAAAAAGGGCACATAAAAGGCACAAGTACATTTAAAAAGGGGCACATAAAATGCACAAGTACATTTAAAAAGGGGCACATAAAATGCACAAGTACATTTAAAAAGGGCCACATAAAAGGCGCAAGTACATTAAAAAAAGGGGCACATAAAAGGCACAGGTACATTTAAAAGGGGGCACATAAAAGGCGCAAATAAAAGACACAAGTACATTTAAAAAGGGGAAGGGGAACATAAAAGGCACCAGTACATTTAAAAAGGGGCACATAAAAGGCGCAAATAAAAGGCTCAAGTACATTTAAAAAGGGGCACATAAAAGGCACAAGTACATTTAAAAAGGGGCACATAAAAGGCACAAGTACATTTAAAAAGGAGCACATAAACGGCACAAGTACATTTAAAAAGGGCCACATAAAAGGCACAAGTACATTTAAAAAGTTGCACATAAAAGGCACAAGTACATTTAAAAAGGGGCACATAAAAGGCCCAAGTACATTTAGAAAGGGGCCCATAAAAGGCCCAAGTACATTTAAAAAGGGGCACATAAAAGGCGCAAGTACATTTAAAAAGGGGCAAATAAAAGGCACAAGTACATTTAAAAAGGGGCACATAAAAGGCGCAAATAAAAGGCACAAGTACATTTAAAAAGGGGCACATAAAAGGCACAGGTACATTTAAAAAGGGGCACATAAAAGGCACAAGTAGATTTAAAAAGGGGCACATAAAATGCACAAGTAGATTTAAAAAGGGGCACATAAATGGTGCAAGTACATTTAAAAAGGGGCACATAAAAGGCACAAGTACATTTAAAAAGGGGCACATAAAAGGCGCAAATAAAAGGCACAAGTACATTTGAAAAGGGGCACTTAAAAGGCACAAGTACATTTGAAAAGGTGCACATAAAAGGCACAAGTACATTTGAAAAGGGGCACATAAAAGGCACAAGTAGATTTAAAAAGGGGCAAATAAAATGCACATGTAGATTTAAAAAGGGGCACATAAATGGTGCAAGTACATTTAAAAAGGGGCACATAAAAGGCACAAGTACATTTAAAAAGGGGCACATAAAAGGCGCAAATAAAAGGCACAAGTACATTTGAAAAGGGGCACATAAAAGGCGCAAATAAAAGGCACAAGTACATTTAAAAAGGGGCACATAAAAGGCACAAGTACATTTAAAAAGGGGCACATAAAAGGCACAAGTACATTTAAAAAGGGGCACATAAAAGGCACAAGTTCATTTAAAAAGGGGCACATAAAATTCACAAGTACATTTAAAAAGGAGAAAATAAAAGGCACAAGTACATTTAAAAAGGGGCACATAAAAGGCCCAAGTACATTTAGAAAGGGGCCCATAAAAGGCCCAAGTAAATTTAAAAAGGGGCACATAAAAGGCGCAAGTACATTTAAAAAGGGGCAAATAAAAGGCACAAGTACATTTAAAAAGGGGCACATAAAAGGCGCAAATAAAAGGCACAAGTACATTTAAAAAGGGGCACATAAAAGGCACAGGTACATTTAAAAAGGGGCACATAAAAGGCACAAGTAGATTTAAAAAGGGGCACATAAAATGCACAAGTAGATTTAAAAAGGGGCACATAAAATGCACAAGTAGATTTAAAAAGGGGCACATAAATGGCGCAAGTACATTTAAAAAGGGGCAAATAAAAGGCACAAGTACATTTAAAAAGGGGCACATAAAAGGCGCAAATAAAAGGCACAAGTACATTTGAAAAGGGGCACATAAAAGGCACAAGTACATTTGAAAAGGGGCACATAAAAGGCACAAGTAGATTTAAAAAGGGGCACATAAAATGCACAAGTAGATTTAAAAAGGGGCACATAAATGGCGCAAGTACATTTAAAAAGTGGCACATAAAAGGCACAAGTAGATTTAAAAAGGGGCACATAAAATGCACAAGTAGATTTAAAAAGGGGCACATAAAATGCACAAGTAGATTTAAAAAGGGGCACAGAAATGGCGCAAGTACATTTAAAAAGGGGCACATAAAAGGCACAAGTACATTTAAAAAGGGGCACATAAAAGGCGCAAATAAAAGGCACAAGTACATTTAAAAAGGGGAAAATAAAAGGCACAAGTACATTTAAAAAGGGGCACATAAAAGGCACAAGTACATTTAAAAAGGGGCACATAAATGGCGCAAGTACATTTAAAAAGGGGCACACAAAAGGCGCAAATAAAAGACACAAGTACATTTAAAAAGGGGCACATAAAAGGCGCAAATAAAAGGCACAAGTACATTTAAAAAGGGGCACATAAAAGGCACAAGTACATTTAAAAAGGGGCACATAAAAGGCACAAGTACATTTAAAAAGGAGCACATAAACGGCACAAGTACATTTAAAAAGGGCCACATAAAAGGCACAAGTACATTTAAAAAGTTGCACATAAAAGGCACAAGTACATTTAAAAAGGGCCACATAAAAGGCGCAAGTACATTTTAAAAAGGGTACATAAAAGGCACAAGTACATTTAAAAAGGGGCACATAAAATGCACAAGTACATTTAAAAAGGGGCACATAAAATGCACAAGTACATTTAAAAAGGGCCACATAAAAGGCGCAAGTACATTAAAAAAAGGGGCACATAAAAGGCACAGGTACATTTAAAAGGGGGCACATAAAAGGCGCAAATAAAAGACACAAGTACATTTAAAAAGGGGCACATAAAAGGCGCAAATAAAAAACACAAGTACATTTAAAAGGGGAAGGGGAACATAAAAGGCACAAGTACATTTAAAAAGGGGCACATAAAAGGCGCAAATAAAAGGCTCTAGTACATTTAAAAAGGGGCACATAAAAGGCACAAGTACATTTAAAAAGGGGCACATAAAAGGCACAAGTACATTTAAAAAGGAGCACATAAACGGCACAAGTACATTTAAAAAGGGCCACATAAAAGGCACAAGTATATTTAAAAAGTTGCACATAAAAGGCACAAGTACATTTAAAAAGGGCCACATAAAAGGCACAAGTACATTTAAAAAGGGGCACATAAAAGGCGCAAGTTCATTTAAAAAGGGGCACATAAAATTCACAAGTACATTTGAAAAGGAGAAAATAAAAGGCACAAGTACATTTAAAAAGGGGCACATAAAAGGCCCAAGTACATTTAGAAAGGGGCCCATAAAAGGCCCAAGTACATTTAAAAAGGGGCACATAAAAGGCGCAAGTACATTTAAAAAGGGGCAAATAAAAGGCACAAGTACATTTAAAAAGGGGCACATAAAAGGCGCAAATAAAAGGCACAAGTACATTTAAAAAGGGGCACATAAAAGGCACAGGTACATTTAAAAAGGGGCACATAAAAGGCACAAGTAGATTTAAAAAGGGGCACATAAAATGCACAAGTAGATTTAAAAAGGGGCACATAAAATGCACAAGTAGATTTAGAAAGGGGCACATAAATGGCGCAAGTACATTTAAAAAGGGGCAAATAAAAGGCACAAGTACATTTAAAAAGGGGCACATAAAAGGCGCAAATAAAAGGCACAAGTACATTTGAAAAGGGGCACATAAAAGGCACAAGTACATTTGAAAAGGGGCACATAAAAGGCACAAGTAGATTTAAAAAGGGGCACATAAAATGCACAAGTAGATTTAAAAAGGGGCACATAAATGGCGCAAGTACATTTAAAAAGGGGCACATAAAAGGCACAAGTACATTTAAAAAGGGGCACATAAAAGGCGCAAATAAAAGGCACAAGTACATTTGAAAAGGGGCACATAAAGGGGCAAAAGTACATTTAAAAAGGGGCACATAAAAGGCACAAGTACATTTTTAAAAAGGGGCACATAAAATGCACAAGTAGATTTAAAAAGGGGAAAATAAAAAGCACATGTACATTTAAAAAGGGACACATAAAAGGCACAAGTACATTTAAAAAGGGGCACATAAACGGCACAAGTACATTTAGAAAGGGGCACATAAAAGGCGTAAGTACATTTAAAAAGGGACACATAAAAGGCGCAAGTACATTTAAAAAGGGGCACATAAAAGGCGTAAGTACATTTAAAAAGGGGCACATAAAAGGCGCAAGTATATTTAAAAAGGGGCACATAAAACGGTGCAAGTACATTGAAATAGGGGCACTTAAAAGGCGCAAGTTCATTTAAAAAGGGGCACATAAAAGGCACAAATAAAAGGCACAAGTACATTTAAAAAGGGGCAAATAAAAGGCACACGTACATTTAAAAATGGGCACATAAAAGGCGCAAATAAAAGGCACAAGTACATTTAAAAAGGGGCACATAAAAGGCACAAGTACATTTAAAAAGGGGCACATAAAAAGCACAAGTACATTTAAAAAGGGACACATAAAAGGAACAAGTACATTTAAAAAGGGACACATAAAAGGAACAAGTACATTTAAAAAGGGGCACATAAAAGGCACAAGTACATTTAAAAAGGGGCACATAAAAGGCGTAAGTACATTTAAAAAGGCACACATAAAAGGCGCAAGTATATTTAAAAAGGGGCACATAAAACGGTGCAAGTACATTGAAATAGGGGCACTTAAAAGGCGCAAGTTCATTTAAAAAGGGGCACATAAAAGGCACAAATAAAAGGCACAAGTACATTTAAAAAGGGGCAAATAAAAGGCACACGTACATTTAAAAATGGGCACATAAAAGGCGCAAATAAAAGGCACAAGTACATTTAAAAAGGGGCACATAAAAGGCACAAGTACATTTAAAAAGGGGCACATAAAAAGCACAAGTACATTTAAAAAGGGACACATAAAAGGAACAAGTACATTTAAAAAGGGACACATAAAAGGCACAAGTACATTTAAAAAGGGGCACATAAAAGGCGTAAGTACATTTAAAAAGGGAACATAAAATGCGCAAGTACATTTAAAAAGGGGCACATAAAAGGTGCAAGTACATTGAAATAGGGGCACTTAAAAGGCGCAAGTACATTTAAAAAGGGGCACATAAAAGGCACAAATAAAAGGCACAAGTACATTTAAAAAGGGGCAAATAAAAGGCACACGTACATTTAAAAATGGGCACATAAAAGGTGCAAATAAAAGGCACAAGTACATTTAAAAAGGGGCACATAAAAGGCACAAGTACATTTAAAAAGGGGCACATAAAAGGCGGAGGTACATTTAAAAAAGGGGCAAATAAAAGGCACAAGTACATTTAAAAAGGGGCCCATAAAAGGCATAAGTACATTTAAAAAGGGGCACATAAAAGGCGCAAGTACATTTAAAAAGGGGCAAATAAAAGGCACAAGTACATTTAAAAAGGGGCACATAAAAGGCGCAAATAAAAGGCACAAGTACATTTAAAAAGGGGAAAATAAAAGGCACAAGTACATTTAAAAAGGGGCACATAAAAGGCACAAGTACATTTAAAAAGAGGCACATAAATGGCGCAAGTACATTTAAAAAGGGGCACACAAAAGGCGCAAATAAAAGACACAAGTACATTTAAAAAGGGGCACATAAAAGGCGCAAATAAAAGGCACAAGTACATTTAAAAAGGGGCACATAAAAGGCACAAGTACATTTAAAAAGGGGCACATAAAAGGCACAAGTACATTTAAAAAGGGGCACATAAAAGGCGCAAGTACATTTAAAAAGGGGCAAATAAAAGGCACAAGTACATTTAAAAAGTTGCACATAAAAGGCACAAGTACATTTAAAAAGGGCCACATAAAAGGCACAAGTACATTTAAAAAGGGCCACATAAAAGGCACAAGTACATTTAAAAAGGGGCACATAAAAGGCACAAGTACATTTAAAAAGGGCCACATAAAAGGCACAAGTACATTTAAAAAGGGGCACATAAAAGGCGCAAGTACATTTAAAAAGGTGCACATAAAATTCACAAGTACATTTAAAAAGGAGAAAATAAAAGGCACAAGTACATTTAAAAAGGGGCACATAAAAGGCACAAGTACATTTAGAAAGGGGCCCATAAAAGGCCCAAGTACATTTAAAAAGGGGCACATAAAAGGCGCAAGAACATTTAAAAAGGGGCACATAAAAGGCGCAAGTACATTTAAAAAGTTGCACATAAAAGGCACAAGTACATTTAAAAAGGGCCACATAAAAAGCACAAGTACATTTAAAAAGGGACACATAAAAGGAACAAGTACATTTAAAAAGGGACACATAAAAGGAACAAGTACATTTAAAAAGGGGCACATAAAAGGCACAAGTACATTTAAAAAGGGGCCCATAAAAGGCATAAGTACATTTAAAAAGGGGCACATAAAAGGCGCAAGTACATTTAAAAAGGGGCAAATAAAAGGCACAAGTACATTTAAAAAGGGGCACATAAAAGGCGCAAATAAAAGGCACAAGTACATTTAAAAAGGGGAAAATAAAAGGCACAAGTACATTTAAAAAGGGGCACATAAAAGGCACAAGTACATTTAAAAAGAGGCACATAAATGGCGCAAGTACATTTAAAAAGGGGCACACAAAAGGCGCAAATAAAAGACACAAGTACATTTAAAAAGGGGCACATAAAAGGCGCAAATAAAAGGCACAAGTACATTTAAAAAGGGGCACATAAAAGGCACAAGTACATTTAAAAAGGGGCACATAAAAGGCACAAGTACATTTAAAAAGGGGCACATAAAAGGCGAATGTACATTTAAAAAGGGGCAAATAAAAGGCACAAGTACATTTAAAAAGTTGCACATAAAAGGCACAAGTACATTTAAAAAGGGCCACATAAAAGGCACAAGTACATTTAAAAAGGGCCACATAAAAGGCACAAGTACATTTAAAAAGGGGCACATAAAAGGCACAAGTACATTTAAAAAGGGCCACATAAAAGGCACAAGTACATTTAAAAAGGGGCACATAAAAGGCGCAAGTACATTTAAAAAGGTGCACATAAAATTCACAAGTACATTTAAAAAGGAGAAAATAAAAGGCACAAGTACATTTAAAAAGGGGCACATAAAAGGCACAAGTACATTTAGAAAGGGGCCCATAAAAGGCCCAAGTACATTTAAAAAGGGGCACATAAAAGGCGCAAGAACATTTAAAAAGGGGCACATAAAAGGCGCAAGTACATTTAAAAAGTTGCACATAAAAGGCACAAGTACATTTAAAAAGGGCCACATAAAAAGCACAAGTACATTTAAAAAGGGACACATAAAAGGAACAAGTACATTTAAAAAGGGACACATAAAAGGAACAAGTACATTTAAAAAGGGGCACATAAAAGGCACAAGGACATTTAAAAAGGGGCACATAAAAGGCGTAAGTACATTTAAAAAGGGAACATAAAACGCGCAAGTACATTTAAAAAGGGGCACATAAAAGGTGCAAGTACATTGAAATAGGGGCACTTAAAAGGCGCAAGTACATTTAAAAAGGGGCACATAAAAGGCACAAATAAAAGGCACAAGTACATTTAAAAAGGGGCAAATAAAAGGCACACGTACATTTAAAAATGGGCACATAAAAGGTGCAAATAAAAGGCACAAGTACATTTAAAAAGGGGCACATAAAAGGCACAAGTACATTTAAAAAGGGGCACATAAAAGGCGCAAGTACATTTAAAAAGGGGCAAATAAAAGGCACAAGTACAGTTAAAAAGGGGCCCATAAAAGGCACAAGTACATTTAAAAAGGGGCACATAAAAGGCGAAAGTACATTTAAAAAGTGGCAAATAAAAGGCACAAGTACATTTAAAAAGGGGCACATAAAAGGCGCAAATAAAAGGCACAAGTACATTTAAAAAGGGGAATTTAAAAGGCACAAGTACATTTAAAAGGGGCACATAAAAGGCACAAGTACATTTAAAAAGAGGCACATAAATGGCGCAAGTACATTTAAAAAGGGGCACACAAAAGGCGCAAATAAAAGACACAAGTACATTTAAAAAGGGGCACATAAAAGGCGCAAATAAAAGGCACAAGTACATTTAAAAAGGGGCACATAAAAGGCACAAGTACATTATAAAAGGGGCACATAAAAGGCACAAGTACATTTAAAAAGGAGCACATAAACGGCACAAGTACATTTAAAAAGGGCCACATAAAAGGCACAAGTACATTTAAAAAGTTGCACATAAAAGGCACAAGTACATTTAAAAAGGGCCACATAAAAGGCGCAAGTACATTTAAAAAAGGGCACATAAAAGGCACAAGTACATTTAAAAAGGGGCACATAAAATGCACAAGTACATTTAAAAAGGGGCACATAAAAGGCACAAGTACATTTAAAAAGGGGCACATAAAAGGCGCAAGTACATTTAAAAAGGGGCAAATAAAAGGCACAAGTACATTTAAAAAGTTGCACATAAAAGGCACAAGTACATTTAAAAAGGGCCACATAAAAGGCACAAGTACATTTAAAAAGTGGCACATAAAAGGCACAAGTACATTTAAAAAGGGCCACATAAAAGGCACAAGTACATTTAAAAAGGTGCACATAAAAGGCGCAAGTACATTTAAAAAGGTGCACATAAAATTCACAAGTACATTTAAAAAGGAGAAAATAAAAGGCACAAGTACATTTAAAAAGGGGCACATAAAAGGCACAAGTACATTTAGAAAGGGGCCCATAAAAGGCCCAAGTACATTTAAAAAGGGGCACATAAAAGGCGCAAGTACATTTAAAAAGGGGCAAATAAAAGGCACAAGTACATTTAAAAAGTTGCACATAAAAGGCACAAGTACATTTAAAAAGGGCCACATAAAAAGCACAAGTACATTTAAAAAGGGACACATAAAAGGAACAAGTACATTTAAAAAGGGACACATAAAAGGAACAAGTACATTTAAAAAGGGGCACATAAAAGGCACAAGTACATTTAAAAAGGGGCACATAAAAGGCGTAAGTACATTTAAAAAGGGAACATAAAACGCGCAAGTACATTTAAAAAGGGGCACATAAAAGGCACAAATAAAAGGCACAAGAACATTTAAAAAGGGGCAAATAAAAGGCACACGTACATTTAAAAATGGGCACATAAAAGGTGCAAATAAAAGGCACAAGTACATTTAAAAAGGGGCACATAAAAGGCACAAGTACATTTAGAAAGGGGCCCATAAAAGGCCCAAGTACATTTAAAAAGGGGCACATAAAAGGCGCAAGTACATTTAAAAAGGGGCAAATAAAAGGCACAAGTACATTTAAAAAGTTGCACATAAAAGGCACAAGTACATTTAAAAAGGGCCACATAAAAAGCACAAGTACATTTAAAAAGGGACACATAAAAGGAACAAGTACATTTAAAAAGGGACACATAAAAGGAACAAGTACATTTAAAAAGGGGCACATAAAAGGCACAAGTACATTTAAAAAGGGGCACATAAAAGGCGTAAGTACATTTAAAAAGGGAACATAAAACGCGCAAGTACATTTAAAAAGGGGCACATAAAAGGCACAAATAAAAGGCACAAGAACATTTAAAAAGGGGCAAATAAAAGGCACACGTACATTTAAAAATGGGCACATAAAAGGTGCAAATAAAAGGCACAAGTACATTTAAAAAGGGGCACATAAAAGGCACAAGTACATTTAAAAAGGGGCACATAAAAGGCGCAATTACATTTAAAAAGGGGCAAATAAAAGGCACAAGTACATTTAAAAAGGGGCCCATAAAAGGCACAAGTACATTTAAAAAGGGGCACATAAAAGGCGCAAGTACATTTAAAAAGGGGCAAATAAAAGGCACAAGTACATTTAAAAAGGGGCACATAAAAGGCGCAAATAAAAGGCACAAGTACATTTAAAAAGGGGCACACAAAAGGCGCAAATAAAAGACACAAGTACATTTAAAAAGGGGCACATAAAAGGCGCAAATAAAAGGCACAAGTACATTTAAAAAGGGGCACATAAAAGGCACAAGTACATTTAAAAAGGGGCACATAAAAGGTGCAAGTACATAGAAATAGGGGCACTTAAAAGGCGCAAGTACATTTAAAAAGGGGCACATAAAAGGCACAAATAAAAGGCACAAGTACATTTAAAAAGGGGCAAATAAAAGGCACACGTACATTTAAAAATGGGCACATAAAAGGTGCAAATAAAAGGCACAAGTACATTTAAAAAGGGGCACATAAAAGGCACAAGTACATTTAAAAAGGGGCACATAAAAGGCGCAAGTACATTTAAAAAGGGGCAAATAAAAGGCACAAGTACATTTAAAAAGGGGCCCATAAAAGGCATAAGTACATTTAAAAAGGGGCACATAAAAGGCGCAAGTACATTTAAAAAGGGGCAAATAAAAGGCACAAGTACATTTAAAAAGGGGCACATAAAAGGCGCAAATAAAAGGCACAAGTACATTTAAAAAGGGGAAAATAAAAGGCACAAGTACATTTAAAAAGGGGCACATAAAAGGCACAAGTACATTTAAAAAGAGGCACATAAATGGCGCAAGTACATTTAAAAAGGGGCACACAAAAGGCGCATATAAAAGACACAAGTACATTTAAAAAGGGGCACATAAAAGGCGCAAATAAAAGGCACAAGTACATTTAAAAAGGGGCACATAAAAGGCACAAGTACATTTAAAAAGGGGCACATAAAAGGCACAAGTACATTTAAAAAGGGGCACATAAAAGGCGCAAGTACATTTAAAAAGGGGCAAATAAAAGGCACAAGTACATTTAAAAAGTTGCACATAAAAGGCACAAGTACATTTAAAAAGGGCCACATAAAAGGCACAAGTACATTTAAAAAGGGGCACATAAAAGGCACAAGTACATTTAAAAAGGGCCACATAAAAGGCACAAGTACATTTAAAAAGGGGCACATAAAAGGCGCAAGTACATTTAAAAAGGTGCACATAAAATTCACAAGTACATTTAAAAAGGAGAAAATAAAAGGCACAAGTACATTTAAAAAGGGGCACATAAAAGGCACAAGTACATTTAGAAAGGGGCCCATAAAAGGCCCAAGTACATTTAAAAAGGGGCACATAAAAGGCGCAAGTACATTTAAAAAGGGGCAAATAAAAGGCACAAGTACATTTAAAAAGTTGCACATAAAAGGCACAAGTACATTTAAAAAGGGCCACATAAAAAGCACAAGTACATTTAAAAAGGGACACATAAAAGGAACAAGTACATTTAAAAAGGGACACATAAAAGGCACAAGTACATTTAAAAAGGGGCACATAAAAGGTGCAAGTACATTGAAATAGGGGCACTTAAAAGGCGCAAGTACATTTAAAAAGGGGCACATAAAAGGCACAAATAAAAGGCACAAGTACATTTAAAAAGGGGCAAATAAAAGGCACACGTACATTTAAAAATGGGCACATAAAAGGTGCAAATAAAAGGCACAAGTACATTTAAAAAGGGGCACATAAAAGGCACAAGTACATTTAAAAAGGGGCACATAAAAGGCGCAAGTACATTTAAAAAGGGGCAAATAAAAGGCACAAGTACATTTAAAAAGGGGCCCATAAAAGGCATAAGTACATTTAAAAAGGGGCACATAAAAGGCGCAAGTACATTTAAAAAGGGGCAAATAAAAGGCACAAGTACATTTAAAAAGGGGCACATAAAAGGCGCAAATAAAAGGCACAAGTACATTTAAAAAGGGGAAAATAAAAGGCACAAGTACATTTAAAAAGGGGCACATAAAAGGCACAAGTACATTTAAAAAGAGGCACATAAATGGCGCAAGTACATTTAAAAAGGGGCACACAAAAGGCGCATATAAAAGACACAAGTACATTTAAAAAGGGGCACATAAAAGGCGCAAATAAAAGGCACAAGTACATTTAAAAAGGGGCACATAAAAGTCGCAAATAAAAGGCACAAGTACATTTAAAAAGGGGCACATAAAAGGCACAAGTACATTTAAAAAGGGGCACATAAAATGCACAAGTACATTTAAAAAGGGTAACATAAAATGCACAAGTACATTTAAAAAGGGGCACATAAATGGCGCAAGTAAATTTAAAAAGGGGCACACAAAAGGCACAAGTACATTTAAAAAGGGGCACATAAAAGGTGCAAATAAAAGGCACAAGTACATTTAAAAAGGGGCACATAAAAGGCACAATTACATTTAAAAAGGGGCACATAAAAGGCACAAGTACATTTAAAAAGGGGCACATAAAATGCACAAGTAGATTTAAAAAGGGGCACATAAATGGCGCAAGTACATTTAAAAAGGGGCACATAAAAGGCACAAGTACATTTAAAAAGGGACACATAAAAGGCGCAAATAAAAGGCACAAGTACATTTGAAAAGGGGCACATAAAGGGGCAAAATTACATTTAAAAAGGGGCACATAAAAGTCACAAGTACATTTTTAAAAAGGGGCACATAAAATGCACTAGTACATTTAAAAAGAGGCACATAAAATGCACAAGTAGATTTAAAAAGGGGAAAATAAAAAGCACAAGTACATTTAAAAAGGGACACATAAAAGGAACAAGTACATTTAAAAAGGGGCACATAAAAGGCACAAGTACATTTAAAAAGGGGCACATAAAAGGTGCAAGTACATTGAAATAGGGGCACTTAAAAGGCGCAAGTACATTTAAAAAGGGGCACATAAAAGGCACAAATAAAAGGCACAAGTACATTTAAAAAGTGGCAAATAAAAGGCACACGTACATTTAAAAATGGGCACATAAAAGGTGCAAATAAAAGGCACAAGTACATTTAAAAAAGGGCACATAAAAGGCACAAGTACATTTAAAAAGGGGCACATAAAAGGCGCAAGTAAATTTAAAAGGGGCAAATAAAAGGCACAAGTACATTTAAAACAGGTGCCCATAAAAGGCACAAGTACATTTAAAAAGGGGCACATAAAAGGCGCAAGTACATTTAAAAAGGGTCAAATAAAAGGCACAAGTACATTTAAAAAGGGGCACATAAAAGGCGCAAATAAAAGGCACAAGTACATTTAAAAAGGGGAAAATAAAAGGCACAAGTACATTTAAAAAGGGGCACATAAAAGGCACAAGTACATTTAAAAAGGGGCACATAAATGGCGCAAGTACATTTAAAAAGGGGCACACAAAAGGCGCAAATAAAAGACACAAGTACATTTTAAAAGGGGCACATAAAAGGCGCAAATAAAAGGCACAAGTACATTTAAAAAGGGGCACATAAAAGGCACAAGTACATTTAAAAAGGGGAACATAAAAGGCACAAGTACATTTAAAAAGGAGCACATAAACGGCACAAGTACATTTAAAAAGGGCCACATAAAAGGCACAAGTACATTTAAAAAGTTGCACATAAAAGGCACAAGTACATTTAAAAAGGGCCACATAAAAGGCGCAAGTACATTTAAAAAAGGGCACATAAAAGGCACAAGTACATTTAAAAAGGGGCACATAAAATGCACAAGTACATTTAAAAAGGGGCACATAAAATGCACAAGTACATTTAAAAAGGGCCACATAAAAGGCGCAAGTACATTAAAAAAAGGGGCACATAAAAGGCACAGGTACATTTAAAAGGGGGCACATAAAAGGCGCAAATAAAAGACACAAGTACATTTAAAAAGGGGCACATAAAAGGCGCAAATAAAAAACACAAGTACATTTAAAAGGGGAAGGGGAACATAAAAGGCACAAGTACATTTAAAAAGGGGCACATAAAAGGCGCAAATAAAAGGCTCAAGTACATTTAAAAAGGGGCACATAAAAGGCACAAGTACATTTAAAAAGGGGCACATAAACGGCACAAGTACATTTAAAAAGGGCCACATAAAAGGCACAAGTACATTTAAAAAGTTGCACATAAAAGGCACAAGTACATTTAAAAAGGGCCACATAAAAGGCGCAAGTACATTTAAAAAAGGGCACATAAAAGGCACAAGTACATTTAAAAAGGGGCACATAAAATGCACAAGTACATTTAAAAAGGGGCACATAAAATGCACAAGTACATTTAAAAAGGGGCACATAAAATGCACAAGTACATTTAAAAAGGGCCACATAAAAGGCGCAAGTACATTAAAAAAAGGGGCACATAAAAGGCACAGATACATTTAAAAAGGGGGCACATAAAAGGTGCAAATAAAAGACACAAGTACATTTAAAAAGGGGCACATAAAAGGCGCAAATAAAAAACACAAGTACATTTAAAAGGGGAAGGGGAACATAAAAGGCACAAGTACATTTAAAAAGGGGCACATAAAAGGCGCAAATAAAAGGCTTATGTACATTTATAAAGGGGCACATAAAAGGCACAAGTACATTTAAAAAGGGGCACATAAAAGGCACAAGTACATTTAAAAAGGAGCACATAAACGGCACAAGTACATTTAAAAAGAGCCACATAAAAGGCACAAGTACATTTAAAAAGTTGCACATAAAAGGCACAAGTACATTTAAAAAGGGCCACATAAAAGGCACAAGTACATTTAAAAAGGGGCACATAAACGGCACAAGTACATTTAAAAAGGGCCACATAAAAGGCACAAGTACATTTAAAAAGTTGCACATAAAAGGCACAAGTACATTTAAAAAGGGCCACATAAAAGGCGCAAGTACATTTAAAAAAGGGCACATAAAAGGCACAAGTACATTTAAAAAGGGGCACATAAAATGCACAAGTACATTTAAAAAGGGGCACATAAAATGCACAAGTACATTTAAAAAGGGCCACATAAAAGGCGCAAGTACATTTAAAAAAGGGGCACATAAAAGGCACAGATACATTTAAAAAGGGGGCACATAAAAGGCGCAAATAAAAGACACAAGTACATTTAAAAAGGGGCACATAAAAGGCGCAAATAAAAAACACAAGTACATTTAAAAGGGGAAGGGGAACATAAAAGGCACAAGTACATTTAAAAAGGGGCACATAAAAGGCGCAAATAAAAGGCTTATGTACATTTATAAAGGGGCACATAAAAGGCACAAGTACATTTAAAAAGGGGCACATAAAAGGCACAAGTACATTTAAACAGGAGCACATAAACGGCACAAGTACATTTAAAAAGGGCCACATAAAAGGCACAAGTACATTTAAAAAGTTGCACATAAAAGGCACAAGTACATTTAAAAAGGGCCACATAAAAGGCACAAGTACATTTAAAAAGGGGCACATAAAAGGCGCAAGTACATTTAAAAAGGGGCACATAAAATTCACAAGTACATTTAAAAATTAGAAAATAAAAGGCACAAGTACATTCAAAAAGGGGCACATAAAAGGCACAAGTACATTTAGAAAGGGGCCCATAAAAGGCCCAAGTACATTTAAAAAGGGGCACATAAAAGGCGCAAGTACATCTAAAAAGGGGCAAATAAAAGGCACAAGTACATTTAAAAAGGGGCACATAAAAGGCGCAAATAAAAGGCACAAGTACATTTGAAAAGGGGCACATAAAAGGCACAAATACATTTAAAAAGGGGCACATAAAAAGCCACAAGTACATTTAAAAAGGGGCACATAAAAGGCACAAGTACATTTTTAAAAAGGGGCACATAAAATGCACAAGTATATTTAAAAAGGGGCACATAAATGGCGCAAGTACATTTAAAAAGGGGCACACAAAAGGCACAAGTACATTTAAAAAGGAGCACATAAAAGGCGCAAATAAATGGCACAAGTACATTTAAAAAGGGGCACATAAAAGGCACAAGTACATTTAAAAAGGGGCACATAAAAGGCGCAAATAAAAGGCACAAGTACATTTAAAAAGGGGCACATAAAAGTCGCAAATAAAAGGCACAAGTACATTTAAAAAGGGGCACATAAAAGGCACAAGTACATTTAAAAAGGGGCACATAAAATGCACAAGTACATTTAAAAAGGGTAACATAAAATGCACAAGTACATTTAAAAAGGGGCACATAAATGGCGCAAGTAAATTTAAAAAGGGGCACACAAAAGGCACAAGTACATTTAAAAAGGGGCACATAAAAGGTGCAAATAAAAGGCACAAGTACATTTAAAAAGGGGCACATAAAAGGCACAATTACATTTAAAAAGGGGCACATAAAAGGCACAAGTACATTTAAAAAGGCGCACATAAAATGCACAAGTAGATTTAAAAAGGGGCACATAAATGGCGCAAGTACATTTAAAAAGGGGCACATAAAAGGCACAAGTACATTTAAAAAGGGACACATAAAAGGCGCAAATAAAAGGCACAAGTACATTTGAAAAGGGGCACATAAAGGGGCAAAATTACATTTAAAAAGGGGCACATAAAAGGCACAAGTACATTTTTAAAAAGGGGCACATAAAATGCACTAGTACATTTAAAAAGAGGCACATAAAATGCACAAGTAGATTTAAAAAGGGGAAAATAAAAAGCACAAGTACATTTAAAAAGGGACACATAAAAGGAACAAGTACATTTAAAAAGGGGCACATAAAAGGCACAAGTACATTTAAAAAGGGGCACATAAAAGGCGTAAGTACATTTAAAAAGGGACACATAAAATGCGCAAGTACATTTAAAAAGGGGCACATAAAAGGTGCAAGTACATTGAAATAGGGGCACTTAAAAGGCGCAAGTACATTTAAAAAGGGGCACATAAAAGGCACAAATAAAAGGCACAAGTACATTTAAAAAGGGGCAAATAAAAGGCACACGTACATTTAAAAATGGGCACATAAAAGGTGCAAATAAAAGGCACAAGTACATTTAAAAAAGGGCACATAAAAGGCACAAGTACATTTAAAAAGGGGCACATAAAAGGCGCAAGTAAATTTAAAAGGGGCAAATAAAAGGCACAAGTACATTTAAAAAGGTGCCCATAAAAGGCACAAGTACATTTAAAAAGGGGCACATAAAAGGCGCAAGTACATTTAAAAAGGGTCAAATAAAAGGCACAAGTACATTTAAAAAGGGGCACATAAAAGGCGCAAATAAAAGGCACAAGTACATTTAAAAAGGGGAAAATAAAAGGCACAAGTACATTTAAAAAGGGGCACATAAAAGGCACAAGTACATTTAAAAAGGGGCACATAAATGGCGCAAGTACATTTAAAAAGGGGCACACAAAAGGCGCAAATAAAAGACACAAGTACATTTAAAAAGGGGCACATAAAAGGCGCAAATAAAAGGCACAAGTACATTTAAAAAGGGGCACATAAAAGGCACAAGTACATTTAAAAAGGGGCACATAAAAGGCACAAGTACATTTAAAAAGGAGCACATAAACGGCACAAGTACATTTAAAAAGGGCCACATAAAAGGCACAAGTACATTTAAAAAGTTGCACATAAAAGGCACAAGTACATTTAAAAAGGGCCACATAAATGGCGCAAGTACATTTAAAAAAGGGCACATAAAAGGCACAAGTACATTTAAAAAGGGGCACATAAAATGCACAAGTACATTTAAAAAGGGGCACATAAAATGCACAAGTACATTTAAAAAGGGCCACATAAAAGGCGCAAGTACATTAAAAAAAGGGGCACATAAAAGGCACAGGTATATTTAAAAGGGGGCACATAAAAGGCGCAAATAAAAGACACAAGTACATTTAAAAAGGTGCACATAAAAGGCGCAAATAAAAAACACAAGTACATTTAAAAGGGGAAGGGGAACATAAAAGGCACAAGTACATTTAAAAAGGGGCACATAAAAGGCGCAAATAAAAGGCTCAAGTACATTTAAAAAGGGGCACATAAAAGGCACAAGTACATTTAAAAAGGGGCACATAAAAGGCACAAGTACATTTAAAAAGGAGCACATAAACGGCACAAGTACATTTAAAAAGGGCCACATAAAAGGCACAAGTACATTTAAAAAGTTGCACATAAAAGGCACAAGTACATTTAAAAAGGGGCACATAAAAGGCCCAAGTACATTTAGAAAGGGGCCCATAAAAGGCCCAAGTACATTTAAAAAGGGGCACATAAAAGGCGCAAGTACATTTAAAAAGGGGCAAATAAAAGGCACAAGTACATTTAAAAAGGGGCATATAAAAGGCGCAAATAAAAGGCACAAGTACATTTAAAAAGGGGCACATAAAAGGCACAGGTACATTTAAAAAGGGGCACATAAAAGGCACAAGTAGATGTAAAAAGGGGCACATAAAATGCACAAGTAGATTTAAAAAGGGGCACATAAATGGTGCAAGTACATTTAAAAAGGGGCACATAAAAGGCACAAGTACATTTAAAAAGGGGCACATAAAAGGCGCAAATAAAAGGCACAAGTACATTTGAAAAGGGGCACATAAAAGGCACAAGTACATTTGAAAAGGGGCACATAAAAGGCACAAGTACATTTGAAAAGGGGCACATAAAAGGCACAAGTAGATTTAAAAAGGGGCACATAAAATGCACATGTAGATTTAAAAAGGGGCACATAAATGGCGCAAGTACATTTAAAAAGGGGCACATAAAAGGCACAAGTACATTTAAAAAGGGGCACATAAAAGGCGCAAATAAAAGGCACAAGTACATTTGAAAAGGGGCACATAAAGGGGCAAAAGTACATTTAATAAGGGGCACATAAAAGGCACAAGTACATTTTTAAAAAGGGGCACATAAAATGCACAAGTAGATTTAAAAAGGGGAAAATAAAAACCACAAGTACATTTAAAAAGGGACACATAAAAGGCACAAGTACATTTAAAAAGGGGCACATAAAAGGCACAAGTAGATTTAAAAAGGGGCACATAAAATGCACAAGTAGATTTAAAAAGGGGCACATAAATGGTGCAAGTACATTTAAAAAGGGGCACATAAAAGGCACAAGTACATTTAAAAAGGGGCACATAAAAGGCGCAAATAAAAGGCACAAGTACATTTGAAAAGGGGCACATAAAAGGCACAAGTACATTTGAAAAGGGGCACATAAAAGGCACAAGTAGATTTAAAAAGGGGCACATAAAATGCACATGTAGATTTAAAAAGGGGCACATAAATGGCGCAAGTACATTTAAAAAGGGGCACATAAAAGGCACAAGTACATTTAAAAAGGGGCACATAAAAGGCGCAAATAAAAGGCACAAGTACATTTGAAAAGGGGCACATAAAGGGGCAAAAGTACATTTAATAAGGGGCACATAAAAGGCACAAGTACATTTTTAAAAAGGGGCACATAAAATGCACAAGTAGATTTAAAAAGGGGAAAATAAAAAGCACAAGTACATTTAAAAAGGGACACATAAAAGGAACAAGTACATTTAAAAAGGGGCACATAAAAGGCACAAGTACATTTAAAAAGGGGCACATAAAAGGTGCAAGTACATTGAAATAGGGGCACTTAAAAGGTGCAAGTACATTTAAAAAGGGGCACATAAAAGGCACAAATAAAAGGCACAAGTACATTTAAAAAGGGGCAAATAAAAGGCACACGTACATTTAAAAATGGGCACATAAAAGGTGCAAATAAAAGGCACAAGTACATTTAAAAAAGGGCACATAAAAGGCACAAGTACATTTAAAAAGGGGCACATAAAAGGCGCAAGTAAATTTAAAAGGGGCAAATAAAAGGCACAAGTACATTTAAAACAGGTGCCCATAAAAGGCACAAGTACATTTAAAAAGGGGCACATAAAAGGCGCAAGTACATTTAAAAAGGGTCAAATAAAAGGCACAAGTACATTTAAAAAGGGGCACATAAAAGGCGCAAATAAAAGGCACAAGTACATTTAAAAAGGGGAAAATAAAAGGCACAAGTACATTTAAAAAGGGGCACATAAAAGGCACAAGTACATTTAAAAAGGGGCACATAAATGGCGCAAGTACTTTTAAAAAGGGGCACACAAAAGGCGCAAATAAAAGACACAAGTACATTTAAAAAGGGGCACATAAAAGGCGCAAATAAAAGGCACAAGTACATTTAAAAAGGGGCACATAAAAGGCACAAGTACATTTAAAAAGGGGAACATAAAAGGCACAAGTACATTTAAAAAGGAGCACATAAACGGCACAAGTACATTTAAAAAGGGCCACATAAAAGGCACAAGTACATTTAAAAAGTTGCACATAAAAGGCACAAGTACATTTAAAAAGGGCCACATAAAAGGCGCAAGTACATTTAAAAAAGGGCACATAAAAGGCACAAGTACATTTAAAAAGGGGCACATAAAATGCACAAGTACATTTAAAAAGGGGCACATAAAATGCACAAGTACATTTAAAAAGGGCCACATAAAAGGCGCAAGTACATTAAAAAAAGGGGCACATAAAAGGCACAGGTACATTTAAAAGGGGGCACATAAAAGGCGCAAATAAAAGACACAAGTACATTTAAAAAGGGGCACATAAAAGGCGCAAATAAAAAACACAAGTACATTTAAAAGGGGAAGGGGAACATAAAAGGCACAAGTACATTTAAAAAGGGGCACATAAAAGGCGCAAATAAAAGGCTCAAGTACATTTAAAAAGGGGCACATAAAAGGCACAAGTACATTTAAAAAGGGGCACATAAACGGCACAAGTACATTTAAAAAGGGCCACATAAAAGGCACAAGTACATTTAAAAAGTTGCACATAAAAGGCACAAGTACATTTAAAAAGGGCCACATAAAAGGCGCAAGTACATTTAAAAAAGGGCACATAAAAGGCACAAGTACATTTAAAAAGGGGCACATAAAATGCACAAGTACATTTAAAAAGGGGCACATAAAATGCACAAGTACATTTAAAAAGGGCCACATAAAAGGCGCAAGTACATTAAAAAAAGGGGCACATAAAAGGCACAGATACATTTAAAAAGGGGGCACATAAAAGGTGCAAATAAAAGACACAAGTACATTTAAAAAGGGGCACATAAAAGGCGCAAATAAAAAACACAAGTACATTTAAAAGGGGAAGGGGAACATAAAAGGCACAAGTACATTTAAAAAGGGGCACATAAAAGGCGCAAATAAAAGGCTTATGTACATTTATAAAGGGGCACATAAAAGGCACAAGTACATTTAAAAAGGGGCACATAAAAGGCACAAGTACATTTAAAAAGGAGCACATAAACGGCACAAGTACATTTAAAAAGAGCCACATAAAAGGCACAAGTACATTTAAAAAGTTGCACATAAAAGGCACAAGTACATTTAAAAAGGGCCACATAAAAGGCACAAGTACATTTAAAAAGGGGCACATAAACGGCACAAGTACATTTAAAAAGGGCCACATAAAAGGCACAAGTACATTTAAAAAGTTGCACATAAAAGGCACAAGTACATTTAAAAAGGGCCACATAAAAGGCGCAAGTACATTTAAAAAAGGGCACATAAAAGGCACAAGTACATTTAAAAAGGGGCACATAAAATGCACAAGTACATTTAAAAAGGGGCACATAAAATGCACAAGTACATTTAAAAAGGGCCACATAAAAGGCGCAAGTACATTTAAAAAAGGGGCACATAAAAGGCACAGATACATTTAAAAAGGGGGCACATAAAAGGCGCAAATAAAAGACACAAGTACATTTAAAAAGGGGCACATAAAAGGCGCAAATAAAAAACACAAGTACATTTAAAAGGGGAAGGGGAACATAAAAGGCACAAGTACATTTAAAAAGGGGCACATAAAAGGCGCAAATAAAAGGCTTATGTACATTTATAAAGGGGCACATAAAAGGCACAAGTACATTTAAAAAGGGGCACATAAAAGGCACAAGTACATTTAAACAGGAGCACATAAACGGCACAAGTACATTTAAAAAGGGCCACATAAAAGGCACAAGTACATTTAAAAAGTTGCACATAAAAGGCACAAGTACATTTAAAAAGGGCCACATAAAAGGCACAAGTACATTTAAAAAGGGGCACATAAAAGGCGCAAGTACATTTAAAAAGGGGCACATAAAATTCACAAGTACATTTAAAAAGGAGAAAATAAAAGGCACAAGTACATTTAAAAAGGGGCACATAAAAGGCACAAGTACATTTAGAAAGGGGCCCATAAAAGGCCCAAGTACATTTAAAAAGGGGCACATAAAAGGCGCAAGTACATCTAAAAAGGGGCAAATAAAAGGCACAAGTACATTTAAAAAGGGGCACATAAAAGGCGCAAATAAAAGGCACAAGTACATTTGAAAAGGGGCACATAAAAGGCACAAATACATTTAAAAAGAGGCACATAAAAAGCCACAAGTACATTTAAAAAGGGGCACATAAAAGGCACAAGTACATTTTTAAAAAGGGGCACATAAAATGCACAAGTATATTTAAAAAGGGGCACATAAATGGCGCAAGTACATTTAAAAAGGGGCACACAAAAGGCACAAGTACATTTAAAAAGGAGCACATAAAAGGCGCAAATAAATGGCACAAGTACATTTAAAAAGGGGCACATAAAAGGCACAAGTACATTTAAAAAGGGGCACATAAAAGGCGCAAATAAAAGGCACAAGTACATTTAAAAAGGGGCACATAAAAGTCGCAAATAAAAGGCACAAGTACATTTAAAAAGGGGCACATAAAAGGCACAAGTACATTTAAAAAGGGGCACATAAAATGCACAAGTACATTTAAAAAGGGTAACATAAAATGCACAAGTACATTTAAAAAGGGGCACATAAATGGCGCAAGTAAATTTAAAAAGGGGCACACAAAAGGCACAAGTACATTTAAAAAGGGGCACATAAAAGGTGCAAATAAAAGGCACAAGTACATTTAAAAAGGGGCACATAAAAGGCACAATTACATTTAAAAAGGGGCACATAAAAGGCACAAGTACATTTAAAAAGGCGCACATAAAATGCACAAGTAGATTTAAAAAGGGGCACATAAATGGCGCAAGTACATTTAAAAAGGGGCACATAAAAGGCACAAGTACATTTAAAAAGGGACACATAAAAGGCGCAAATAAAAGGCACAAGTACATTTGAAAAGGGGCACATAAAGGGGCAAAATTACATTTAAAAAGGGGCACATAAAAGGCACAAGTACATTTTTAAAAAGGGGCACATAAAATGCACTAGTACATTTAAAAAGAGGCACATAAAATGCACAAGTAGATTTAAAAAGGGGAAAATAAAAAGCACAAGTACATTTAAAAAGGGACACATAAAAGGAACAAGTACATTTAAAAAGGGGCACATAAAAGGCACAAGTACATTTAAAAAGGGGCACATAAAAGGCGTAAGTACATTTAAAAAGGGACACATAAAATGCGCAAGTACATTTAAAAAGGGGCACATAAAAGGTGCAAGTACATTGAAATAGGGGCACTTAAAAGGCGCAAGTACATTTAAAAAGGGGCACATAAAAGGCACAAATAAAAGGCACAAGTACATTTAAAAAGGGGCAAATAAAAGGCACACGTACATTTAAAAATGGGCACATAAAAGGTGCAAATAAAAGGCACAAGTACATTTAAAAAAGGGCACATAAAAGGCACAAGTACATTTAAAAAGGGGCACATAAAAGGCGCAAGTAAATTTAAAAGGGGCAAATAAAAGGCACAAGTACATTTAAAAAGGTGCCCATAAAAGGCACAAGTACATTTAAAAAGGGGCACATAAAAGGCGCAAGTACATTTAAAAAGGGTCAAATAAAAGGCACAAGTACATTTAAAAAGGGGCACATAAAAGGCGCAAATAAAAGGCACAAGTACATTTAAAAAGGGGAAAATAAAAGGCACAAGTACATTTAAAAAGGGGCACATAAAAGGCACAAGTACATTTATAAAGGGGCACATAAATGGCGCAAGTACATTTAAAAAGGGGCACACAAAAGGCGCAAATAAAAGACACAAGTACATTTAAAAAGGGGCACATAAAAGGCGCAAATAAAAGGCACAAGTACATTTAAAAAGGGGCACATAAAAGGCACAAGTACATTTAAAAAGGGGCACATAAAAGGCACAAGTACATTTAAAAAGGGCCACATAAAAGGCACAAGTACATTTAAAAAGTTGCACATAAAAGGCACAAGTACATTTAAAAAGGGCCACATAAAAGGCGCAAGTACATTAAAAAAAGGGCACATAAAAGGCACAAGTACATTTAAAAAGGGGCACATAAAATGCACAAGTACATTTAAAAAGGGGCACATAAAATGCACAAGTACATTTAAAAAGGGCCACATAAAAGGCGCAAGTACATTAAAAAAAGGGGCACATAAAAGGCACAGGTATATTTAAAAGGGGGCACATAAAAGGCGCAAATAAAAGACACAAGTACATTTAAAAAGGTGCACATAAAAGGCGCAAATAAAAAACACAAGTACATTTAAAAGGGGAAGGGGAACATAAAAGGCACAAGTACATTTAAAAAGGGGCACATAAAAGGCGCAAATAAAAGGCTCAAGTACATTTAAAAAGGGGCACATAAAAGGCACAAGTACATTTAAAAAGGGGCACATAAAAGGCACAAGTACATTTAAAAAGGAGCACATAAACGGCACAAGTACATTTAAAAAGGGCCACATAAAAGGCACAAGTACATTTAAAAAGTTGCACATAAAAGGCACAAGTACATTTAAAAAGGGGCACATAAAAGGCCCAAGTACATTTAGAAAGGGGCCCATAAAAGGCCCAAGTACATTTAAAAAGGGGCACATAAAAGGCGCAAGTACATTTAAAAAGGGGCAAATAAAAGGCACAAGTACATTTAAAAAGGGGCACATAAAAGGCGCAAATAAAAGGCACAAGTACATTTAAAAAGGGGCACATAAAAGGCACAGGTACATTTAAAAAGGGGCACATAAAAGGCACAAGTAGATTTAAAAAGGGGCACATAAAATGCACAAGTAGATTTAAAAAGGGGCACATAAATGGTGCAAGTACATTTAAAAAGGGGCACATAAAAGGCACAAGTACATTTAAAAAGGGGCACATAAAAGGCGCAAATAAAAGGCACAAGTACATTTGAAAAGGGGCACATAAAAGGCACAAGTACATTTGAAAAGGGGCACATAAAAGGCACAAGTACATTTGAAAAGGGGCACATAAAAGGCACAAGTAGATTTAAAAAGGGGCACATAAAATGCACATGTAGATTTAAAAAGGGGCACATAAATGGCGCAAGTACATTTAAAAAGGGGCACATAAAAGGCACAAGTACATTTAAAAAGGGGCACATAAAAGGCGCAAATAAAAGGCACAAGTACATTTGAAAAGGGGCACATAAAGGGGCAAAAGTACATTTAATAAGGGGCACATAAAAGGCACAAGTACATTTTTAAAAAGGGGCACATAAAATGCACAAGTAGATTTAAAAAGGGGAAAATAAAAAGCACAAGTACATTTAAAAAGGGACACATAAAAGGCACAAGTACATTTAAAAAGGGGCACATAAAAGGCACAAGTAGATTTAAAAAGGGGCACATAAAATGCACAAGTAGATTTAAAAAGGGGCACATAAATGGTGCAAGTACATTTAAAAAGGGGCACATAAAAGGCACAAGTACATTTAAAAAGGGGCACATAAAAGGCGCAAATAAAAGGCACAAGTACATTTGAAAAGGGGCACATAAAAGGCACAAGTACATTTGAAAAGGGGCACATAAAAGGCACAAGTACATTTGAAAAGGGGCACATAAAAGGCACAAGTAGATTTAAAAAGGGGCACATAAAATGCACATGTAGATTTAAAAAGGGGCACATAAATGGCGCAAGTACATTTAAAAAGGGGCACATAAAAGGCACAAGTACATTTAAAAAGGGGCACATAAAAGGCGCAAATAAAAGGCACAAGTACATTTGAAAAGGGGCACATAAAGGGGCAAAAGTACATTTAATAAGGGGCACATAAAAGGCACAAGTACATTTTTAAAAAGGGGCACATAAAATGCACAAGTAGATTTAAAAAGGGGAAAATAAAAAGCACAAGTACATTTAAAAAGGGACACATAAAAGGCACAAGTACATTTAAAAAGGGGCACATAAAAGGCACTAGTACATTTAGAAAGGGGCACATAAAAGGCGTAAGTACATTTAAAAAGGGACACATAAAAAGCGCAAGTACATTTAAAAAGGGGCACATAAAAGGCGTAAGTACATTTAAAAAGGGACACATAAAAGGCGCAAGTTCATTTAAAAAGGGGCACATAAAAGGCACAAATAAAAGGCACAAGTACATTTAAAAAGGGGCAAATAAAAGGCACACGTACATTTAAAAATGGGCACATAAAAGGCGCAAATAAAAGGCACAAGTACATTTAAAAAGGGGCACATAAAAGGCCCAAGTACATTTAGAAAGGGGCCCATAAAAGGCCCAAGTACATTTAAAAAGGGGCACATAAAAGGCGCAAGTACATTTAAAAAGGGGCAAATAAAAGGCACAAGTACATTTAAAAAGGGGCACATAAAAGGCGCAAATAAAAGGCACAAGTACATTTAAAAAGGCGCAAATAAAAGGCACAAGTACATTTAAAAAGGGGCACATAAATGGCACAAGTACATTTAAAAAGGGGCACATAAAAGGCACAAGTACATATAAAAAGGAGCACAAAAACGGCACAAGTACATTTAAAAAGGGCCACATAAAAGGCACAAGTACATTTAAAAAGTTGCACATAAAATGCACAAGTACATTTAAAAAGGGCCACATAAAAGGCGCAAGTACATTTAAAAAAGGGCACATAAAAGGCACAAGTACATTTAAAAAGGGGCACATAAAATGCACAAGTACATTTAAAAAGGTGCACATAAAATGCACAAGTACATTTAAAAAGGGCCACATAAAAGGCGCAAGTACATTAAAAAAAGGGGCACATAAAAGGCACAGGTACATTTAAAAGGGGGCACATAAAAGGCGCAAATAAAAGACACAAGTACATTTAAAAAGGGGCACATAAAAGGCGCAAATAAAAAACACAAGTACATTTAAAATTGGAAGGGGAACATAAAAGGCACAAGTACATTTAAAAAGGGGCACATAAAAGGAACAAGTACATTTAAAAAGGGGCACATAAAAGGCACAAGTACATTTAAAAAGGGGCACATAAAAGGCGTAAGTACATTTAAAAAGGGACACATAAAATGCGCAAGTACATTTAAAAAGGGGCACATAAAAGGTGCAAGTACATTGAAATAGGGGCACTTAAAAGGCGCAAGTACATTTAAAAAGGGGCACATAAAAGGCACAAATAAAAGGCACAAGTACATTTAAAAAGGGGCAAATAAAAGGCACACGTACATTTAAAAATGGGCACATAAAAGGTGCAAATAAAAGGCACAAGTACATTTAAAAAAGGGCACATAAAAGGCACAAGTACATTTAAAAAGGGGCACATAAAAGGCGCAAGTAAATTTAAAAGGGGCAAATAAAAGGCACAAGTACATTTAAAAAGGTGCCCATAAAAGGCACAAGTACATTTAAAAAGGGGCACATAAAAGGCGCAAGTACATTTAAAAAGGGTCAAATAAAAGGCACAAGTACATTTAAAAAGGGGCACATAAAAGGCGCAAATAAAAGGCACAAGTACATTTAAAAAGGGGAAAATAAAAGGCACAAGTACATTTAAAAAGGGGCACATAAAAGGCACAAGTACATTTATAAAGGGGCACATAAATGGCGCAAGTACATTTAAAAAGGGGCACACAAAAGGCGCAAATAAAAGACACAAGTACATTTAAAAAGGGGCACATAAAAGGCGCAAATAAAAGGCACAAGTACATTTAAAAAGGGGCACATAAAAGGCACAAGTACATTTAAAAAGGGGCACATAAAAGGCACAAGTACATTTAAAAAGGGCCACATAAAAGGCACAAGTACATTTAAAAAGTTGCACATAAAAGGCACAAGTACATTTAAAAAGGGCCACATAAAAGGCGCAAGTACATTAAAAAAAGGGCACATAAAAGGCACAAGTACATTTAAAAAGGGGCACATAAAATGCACAAGTACATTTAAAAAGGGGCACATAAAATGCACAAGTACATTTAAAAAGGGCCACATAAAAGGCGCAAGTACATTAAAAAAAGGGGCACATAAAAGGCACAGGTATATTTAAAAGGGGGCACATAAAAGGCGCAAATAAAAGACACAAGTACATTTAAAAAGGTGCACATAAAAGGCGCAAATAAAAAACACAAGTACATTTAAAAGGGGAAGGGGAACATAAAAGGCACAAGTACATTTAAAAAGGGGCACATAAAAGGCGCAAATAAAAGGCTCAAGTACATTTAAAAAGGGGCACATAAAAGGCACAAGTACATTTAAAAAGGGGCACATAAAAGGCACAAGTACATTTAAAAAGGAGCACATAAACGGCACAAGTACATTTAAAAAGGGCCACATAAAAGGCACAAGTACATTTAAAAAGTTGCACATAAAAGGCACAAGTACATTTAAAAAGGGGCACATAAAAGGCCCAAGTACATTTAGAAAGGGGCCCATAAAAGGCCCAAGTACATTTAAAAAGGGGCACATAAAAGGCGCAAGTACATTTAAAAAGGGGCAAATAAAAGGCACAAGTACATTTAAAAAGGGGCACATAAAAGGCGCAAATAAAAGGCACAAGTACATTTAAAAAGGGGCACATAAAAGGCACAGGTACATTTAAAAAGGGGCACATAAAAGGCACAAGTAGATTTAAAAAGGGGCACATAAAATGCACAAGTAGATTTAAAAAGGGGCACATAAATGGTGCAAGTACATTTAAAAAGGGGCACATAAAAGGCACAAGTACATTTAAAAAGGGGCACATAAAAGGCGCAAATAAAAGGCACAAGTACATTTGAAAAGGGGCACATAAAAGGCACAAGTACATTTGAAAAGGGGCACATAAAAGGCACAAGTACATTTGAAAAGGGGCACATAAAAGGCACAAGTAGATTTAAAAAGGGGCACATAAAATGCACATGTAGATTTAAAAAGGGGCACATAAATGGCGCAAGTACATTTAAAAAGGGGCACATAAAAGGCACAAGTACATTTAAAAAGGGGCACATAAAAGGCGCAAATAAAAGGCACAAGTACATTTGAAAAGGGGCACATAAAGGGGCAAAAGTACATTTAATAAGGGGCACATAAAAGGCACAAGTACATTTTTAAAAAGGGGCACATAAAATGCACAAGTAGATTTAAAAAGGGGAAAATAAAAAGCACAAGTACATTTAAAAAGGGACACATAAAAGGCACAAGTACATTTAAAAAGGGGCACATAAAAGGCACAAGTAGATTTAAAAAGGGGCACATAAAATGCACAAGTAGATTTAAAAAGGGGCACATAAATGGTGCAAGTACATTTAAAAAGGGGCACATAAAAGGCACAAGTACATTTAAAAAGGGGCACATAAAAGGCGCAAATAAAAGGCACAAGTACATTTGAAAAGGGGCACATAAAAGGCACAAGTACATTTGAAAAGGGGCACATAAAAGGCACAAGTACATTTGAAAAGGGGCACATAAAAGGCACAAGTAGATTTAAAAAGGGGCACATAAAATGCACATGTAGATTTAAAAAGGGGCACATAAATGGCGCAAGTACATTTAAAAAGGGGCACATAAAAGGCACAAGTACATTTAAAAAGGGGCACATAAAAGGCGCAAATAAAAGGCACAAGTACATTTGAAAAGGGGCACATAAAGGGGCAAAAGTACATTTAATAAGGGGCACATAAAAGGCACAAGTACATTTTTAAAAAGGGGCACATAAAATGCACAAGTAGATTTAAAAAGGGGAAAATAAAAAGCACAAGTACATTTAAAAAGGGACACATAAAAGGCACAAGTACATTTAAAAAGGGGCACATAAAAGGCACTAGTACATTTAGAAAGGGGCACATAAAAGGCGTAAGTACATTTAAAAAGGGACACATAAAAAGCGCAAGTACATTTAAAAAGGGGCACATAAAAGGCGTAAGTACATTTAAAAAGGGACACATAAAAGGCGCAAGTTCATTTAAAAAGGGGCACATAAAAGGCACAAATAAAAGGCACAAGTACATTTAAAAAGGGGCAAATAAAAGGCACACGTACATTTAAAAATGGGCACATAAAAGGCGCAAATAAAAGGCACAAGTACATTTAAAAAGGGGCACATAAAAGGCCCAAGTACATTTAGAAAGGGGCCCATAAAAGGCCCAAGTACATTTAAAAAGGGGCACATAAAAGGCGCAAGTACATTTAAAAAGGGGCAAATAAAAGGCACAAGTACATTTAAAAAGGGGCACATAAAAGGCGCAAATAAAAGGCACAAGTACATTTAAAAAGGCGCAAATAAAAGGCACAAGTACATTTAAAAAGGGGCACATAAATGGCACAAGTACATTTAAAAAGGGGCACATAAAAGGCACAAGTACATATAAAAAGGAGCACAAAAACGGCACAAGTACATTTAAAAAGGGCCACATAAAAGGCACAAGTACATTTAAAAAGTTGCACATAAAATGCACAAGTACATTTAAAAAGGGCCACATAAAAGGCGCAAGTACATTTAAAAAAGGGCACATAAAAGGCACAAGTACATTTAAAAAGGGGCACATAAAATGCACAAGTACATTTAAAAAGGTGCACATAAAATGCACAAGTACATTTAAAAAGGGCCACATAAAAGGCGCAAGTACATTAAAAAAAGGGGCACATAAAAGGCACAGGTACATTTAAAAGGGGGCACATAAAAGGCGCAAATAAAAGACACAAGTACATTTAAAAAGGGGCACATAAAAGGCGCAAATAAAAAACACAAGTACATTTAAAATTGGAAGGGGAACATAAAAGGCACAAGTACATTTAAAAAGGGGCACATAAAAGGCGCAAATAAAAGGCTCAAGTACATTTAAAAAGGGGCACATAAAAGGCACAAGTACATTTAAAAAGGGGCACATAAAAGGCACAAGTACATTTAAAAAGGAGCACATAAACGGCACAAGTACATTTAAAAAGGGCCACATAAAAGGCACAAGTATATTTAAAAAGTTGCACATAAAAGGCACAAGTACATTTAAAAAGGGCCACATAAAAGGCACAAGTACATTTAAAAAGGGGCACATAAAAGGCGCAAGTTCATTTAAAAAGGGGCACATAAAATTCACAAGTACATTTAAAAAGGAGAAAATAAAAGGCACAAGTACATTTAAAAAGGGGCACATAAAAGGCCCAAGTACATTTAGAAAGGGGCCCGTAAAAGGCCCAAGTACATTTAAAAAGGGGCACATAAAAGGCGCAAGTACATTTAAAAAGGGGCAAATAAAAGGCACAAGTACATTTAAAAAGGGGCACATAAAAGGCGCAAATAAAAGGCACAAGTACATTTAAAAAGGGGCACATAAAAGGCACAGGTACATTTAAAAAGGGGAACATAAAAGGCACAAGTAGATTTAAAAAGGGGCACATAAAATGCACAAGTAGATTTAAAAAGGGGCACATAAAATGCACAAGTAGATTTAAAAAGGGGCACATAAAAGGCGCAAATAAAAGGTACAAGTACATTTGAAAAGTGGCACATAAAGGGGCAAAAGTACATTTAAAAAGGGGCACATAAAAGGCACAAGTACATTTAAAAAGGGACACATAAAAGGAACAAGTACATTTAAAAAGGGACACATAAAAGGAACAAGTACATTTAAAAAGGGGCACATAAAAGGCACAAGTACATTTAAAAAGGGGCACATAAAAGGCGTAAGTACATTTAAAAAGGGAACATAAAATGCGCAAGTACATTTAAAAAGGGGCACATAAAAGGTGCAAGTACATTGAAATAGGGGCACTTAAAAGGCGCAAGTACATTTAAAAAGGGGCACATAAAAGGCACAAATAAAAGGCACAAGTACATTTAAAAAGGGGCAAATAAAAGGCACACGTACATTTAAAAATGGGCACATAAAAGGTGCAAATAAAAGGCACAAGTACATTTAAAAAGGGGCACATAAAAGGCGCAAGTACATTGAAAAAGGGGCAAATAAAAGGCACAAGTACATTTAAAAAGGGGCACATAAAAGGCGCAAATAAAAGGCACAAGTACATTTAAAAAGGGGAAAATAAAAGGCACACGTACATTTAAAAATGGGCACATAAAAGGTGCAAATAAAAGGCACAAGTACATTTAAAAAAGGGCACATAAAAGGCACAAGTACATTTAAAAAGGGGCACATAAAAGGCGCAAGTAAATTTAAAAGGGGCAAATAAAAGGCACAAGTACATTTAAAAAGGTGCCCATAAAAGGCACAAGTACATTTAAAAAGGGGCACATAAAAGGCGCAAGTACATTTAAAAAGGGTCAAATAAAAGGCACAAGTACATTTAAAAAGGGGCACATAAAAGGCGCAAATAAAAGGCACAAGTACATTTAAAAAGGGGCACATAAAAGGCACAAGTACATTTATAAAGGGGCACATAAATGGCGCAAGTACATTTAAAAAGGGGCACACAAAAGGCGCAAATAAAAGACACAAGTACATTTAAAAAGGGGCACATAAAAGGCGCAAATAAAAGGCACAAGTACATTTAAAAAGGGGCACATAAAAGGCACAAGTACATTTAAAAAGGGGCACATAAAAGGCACAAGTACATTTAAAAAGGAGCACATAAACGGCACAAGTACATTTAAAAAGGGCCACATAAAAGGCACAAGTACATTTAAAAAGTTGCACATAAAAGGCACAAGTACATTTAAAAAGGGCCACATAAAAGGCGCAAGTACATTTAAAAAAGGGCACATAAAAGGCACAAGTACATTTAAAAAGGGGCACATAAAATGCACAAGTACATTTAAAAAGGGGCACATAAAATGCACAAGTACATTTAAAAAGGGCCACATAAAAGGCGCAAGTACATTAAAAAAAGGGGCACATAAAAGGCACAGGTATATTTAAAAGGGGGCACATAAAAGGCGCAAATAAAAGACACAAGTACATTTAAAAAGGTGCACATAAAAGGCGCAAATAAAAAACACAAGTACATTTAAAAGGGGAAGGGGAACATAAAAGGCACAAGTACATTTAAAAAGGGGCACATAAAAGGCGCAAATAAAAGGCTCAAGTACATTTAAAAAGGGGCACATAAAAGGCACAAGTACATTTAAAAAGGGGCACATAAAAGGCACAAGTACATTTAAAAAGGAGCACATAAACGGCACAAGTACATTTAAAAAGGGCCACATAAAAGGCACAAGTACATTTAAAAAGTTGCACATAAAAGGCACAAGTACATTTAAAAAGGGGCACATAAAAGGCCCAAGTACATTTAGAAAGGGGCCCATAAAAGGCCCAAGTACATTTAAAAAGGGGCACATAAAAGGCGCAAGTACATTTAAAAAGGGGCAAATAAAAGGCACAAGTACATTTAAAAAGGGGCACATAAAAGGCGCAAATAAAAGGCACAAGTACATTTAAAAAGGGGCACATAAAAGGCACAGGTACATTTAAAAAGGGGCACATAAAAGGCACAAGTAGATTTAAAAAGGGGCACATAAAATGCACAAGTAGATTTAAAAAGGGGCACATAAATGGTGCAAGTACATTTAAAAAGGGGCACATAAAAGGCACAAGTACATTTAAAAAGGGGCACATAAAAGGCGCAAATAAAAGGCACAAGTACATTTGAAAAGGGGCACATAAAAGGCACAAGTACATTTGAAAAGGGGCACATAAAAGGCACAAGTACATTTGAAAAGGGGCACATAAAAGGCACAAGTAGATTTAAAAAGGGGCACATAAAATGCACATGTAGATTTAAAAAGGGGCACATAAATGGCGCAAGTACATTTAAAAAGGGGCACATAAAAGGCACAAGTACATTTAAAAAGGGGCACATAAAAGGCGCAAATAAAAGGCACAAGTACATTTGAAAAGGGGCACATAAAGGGGCAAAAGTACATTTAATAAGGGGCACATAAAAGGCACAAGTACATTTTTAAAAAGGGGCACATAAAATGCACAAGTAGATTTAAAAAGGGGAAAATAAAAAGCACAAGTACATTTAAAAAGGGACACATAAAAGGCACAAGTACATTTAAAAAGGGGCACATAAAAGGCACAAGTAGATTTAAAAAGGGGCACATAAAATGCACAAGTAGATTTAAAAAGGGGCACATAAATGGTGCAAGTACATTTAAAAAGGGGCACATAAAAGGCACAAGTACATTTAAAAAGGGGCACATAAAAGGCGCAAATAAAAGGCACAAGTACATTTGAAAAGGGGCACATAAAAGGCACAAGTACATTTGAAAAGGGGCACATAAAAGGCACAAGTAGATTTAAAAAGGGGCACATAAAATGCACATGTAGATTTAAAAAGGGGCACATAAATGGCGCAAGTACATTTAAAAAGGGGCACATAAAAGGCACAAGTACATTTAAAAAGGGGCACATAAAAGGCGCAAATAAAAGGCACAAGTACATTTGAAAAGGGGCACATAAAGGGGCAAAAGTACATTTAATAAGGGGCACATAAAAGGCACAAGTACATTTTTAAAAAGGGGCACATAAAATGCACAAGTAGATTTAAAAAGGGGAAAATAAAAAGCACAAGTACATTTAAAAAGGGACACATAAAAGGCACAAGTACATTTAAAAAGGGGCACATAAAAGGCACTAGTACATTTAGAAAGGGGCACATAAAAGGCGTAAGTACATTTAAAAAGGGACACATAAAAGGCGCAAGTACATTTAAAAAGGGGCACATAAAAGGCGTAAGTACATTTAAAAAGGGACACATAAAAGGCGCAAGTTCATTTAAAAAGGGGCACATAAAAGGCACAAATAAAAGGCACAAGTACATTTAAAAAGGGGCAAATAAAAGGCACACGTACATTTAAAAATGGGCACATAAAAGGCGCAAATAAAAGGCACAAGTACATTTAAAAAGGGGCACATAAAAGGCCCAAGTACATTTAGAAAGGGGCCCATAAAAGGCCCAAGTACATTTAAAAAGGGGCACATAAAAGGCGCAAGTACATTTAAAAAGGGGCAAATAAAAGGCACAAGTACATTTAAAAAGGGGCACATAAAAGGCGCAAATAAAAGGCACAAGTACATTTAAAAAGGCGCAAATAAAAGGCACAAGTACATTTAAAAAGGGGCACATAAAAGGCACAAGTACATTTAAAAAGGGGCACATAAAAGGCACAAGTACATTTAAAAAGGAGCACAAAAACGGCACAAGTACATTTAAAAAGGGCCACATAAAAGGCACAAGTACATTTAAAAAGTTGCACATAAAATGTACAAGTACATTTAAAAAGGGCCACATAAAAGGCGCAAGTACATTTAAAAAAGGGCACATAAAAGGCACAAGTACATTTAAAAAGGGGCACATAAAATGCACAAGTACATTTAAAAAGGTGCACATAAAATGCACAAGTACATTTAAAAAGGGCCACATAAAAGGCGCAAGTACATTAAAAAAAGGGGCACATAAAAGGCACAGGTACATTTAAAAGGGGGCACATAAAAGGCGCAAATAAAAGACACAAGTACATTTAAAAAGGGGCACATAAAAGGCGCAAATAAAAAACACAAGTACATTTAAAAGGGGAAGGGGAACATAAAAGGCACAAGTACATTTAAAAAGGGGCACATAAAAGGCGCAAATAAAAGGCTCAAGTACATTTAAAAAGGGGCACATAAAAGGCACAAGTACATTTAAAAAGGGGCACATAAAAGGCACAAGTACATTTAAAAAGGAGCACATAAACGGCACAAGTACATTTAAAAAGGGCCACATAAAAGGCACAAGTATATTTAAAAAGTTGCACATAAAAGGCACAAGTACATTTAAAAAGGGCCACATAAAAGGCACAAGTACATTTAAAAAGGGGCACATAAAAGGCGCAAGTTCATTTAAAAAGGGGCACATAAAATTCACAAGTACATTTAAAAAGGAGAAAATAAAAGGCACAAGTACATTTAAAAAGGGGCACATAAAAGGCCCAAGTACATTTAGAAAGGGGCCCGTAAAAGGCCCAAGTACATTTAAAAAGGGGCACATAAAAGGCGCAAGTACATTTAAAAAGGGGCAAATAAAAGGCACAAGTACATTTAAAAAGGGGCACATAAAAGGCGCAAATAAAAGGCACAAGTACATTTAAAAAGGGGCACATAAAAGGCACAGGTACATTTAAAAAGGGGAACATAAAAGGCACAAGTAGATTTAAAAAGGGGCACATAAAATGCACAAGTAGATTTAAAAAGGGGCACATAAAATGCACAAGTAGATTTAAAAAGGGGCACATAAAAGGCGCAAATAAAAGGTACAAGTACATTTGAAAAGTGGCACATAAAGGGGCAAAAGTACATTTAAAAAGGGGCACATAAAAGGCACAAGTACATTTAAAAAGGGACACATAAAAGGAACAAGTACATTTAAAAAGGGACACATAAAAGGAACAAGTACATTTAAAAAGGGGCACATAAAAGGCACAAGTACATTTAAAAAGGGGCACATAAAAGGCGTAAGTACATTTAAAAAGGGAACATAAAATGCGCAAGTACATTTAAAAAGGGGCACATAAAAGGTGCAAGTACATTGAAATAGGGGCACTTAAAAGGCGCAAGTACATTTAAAAAGGGGCACATAAAAGGCACAAATAAAAGGCACAAGTACATTTAAAAAGGGGCAAATAAAAGGCACACGTACATTTAAAAATGGGCACATAAAAGGTGCAAATAAAAGGCACAAGTACATTTAAAAAGGGGCACATAAAAGGCGCAAGTACATTTAAAAAGGGGCAAATAAAAGGCACAAGTACATTTAAAAAGGGGCACATAAAAGGCGCAAATAAAAGGCACAAGTACATTTAAAAAGGGGAAAATAAAAGGCACACGTACATTTAAAAATGGGCACATAAAAGGTGCAAATAAAAGGCACAAGTACATTTAAAAAAGGGCACATAAAAGGCACAAGTACATTTAAAAAGGGGCACATAAAAGGCGCAAGTAAATTTAAAAGGGGCAAATAAAAGGCACAAGTACATTTAAAAAGGTGCCCATAAAAGGCACAAGTACATTTAAAAAGGGGCACATAAAAGGCGCAAGTACATTTAAAAAGGGTCAAATAAAAGGCACAAGTACATTTAAAAAGGGGCACATAAAAGGCGCAAATAAAAGGCACAAGTACATTTAAAAAGGGGAAAATAAAAGGCACAAGTACATTTAAAAAGGGGCACATAAAAGGCACAAGTACATTTAAAAAGGGGCACATAAATGGCGCAAGTACATTTAAAAAGGGGCACACAAAAGGCGCAAATAAAAGGCACAAGTACATTTAAAAAGGGGCACATAAAAGGCACAAGTACATTTTTAAAAAGGGGCACATAAAATGCACTAGTACATTTAAAAATAGGCACATAAAAGGCACAAGTACATTTAAAAAGGGGCACATAAAAGGCACAAGTACATTTAAAAAGGGGCACATAAAATGCACAAGTACATTTAAAAAGGGGCACATGAAAAGGCACAAGTACATTTAAAAAGGGCACATAAAAGGCACAAGTATATTTTTAAAAAGGGGCACATAAAATGCACAAGTACATTTAAAAAGGGGAAAATAAAAGGCACAAGTACATTTAAAAAGGGGCACATAAAATGCACAAGTACATTTAAAAAGGGGCACATAAAAGGCACAATTACATTTAAAAAGGGGCACATAAAAGGCACAAGTACATTTAAAAAGGGGCACATAAAAGGCGCAAATAAAAGGTACAAGTACATTTGAAAAGTGGCACATAAAGGGGCAAAAGTACATTTAAAAAGGGGCACATAAAAGGCACAAGTACATTTTTAAAAAGGGGCACATAAAATGCACTAGTACATTTAAAAAGAGGCACATAAAAGGCACAAGTACATTTAAAAAGAGGCACATAAAAGGCACAAGTACATTTAAAAAGGGACACATAAAAGGCGCAAATAAAAGACACAAGTACATTAAAAAAGGGGCACATAAAAGTCGCAAATAAAATTAAAAAGGGGCACATAAAAGGCACAAGTACATATAAAAAGGGGCACATAAAAGGCACAAGTACATTTAAAAAGTTGCACATAAAAGGCACAAGTACATTTAAAAAGGGCCACATAAAAGGCACAAGTACATTTAAAAAGGGGCACATAAAAGGCGCAAGTACATTTAAAAAGGGGCACATAAAAGGCACAAGTACATTTAAAAAGGGGCACATAAAAGGTGCAAATAAAAGGCACAAGTACATTTAAAAAGGGGCACATAAAAGGCACAAGTACATTTAAAAAGGGGCACATAAAATGCACAAGTACATTTAAAAAGGGGCATATAAAAGGCACAAGTACATTTAAAAAGGGGCACATAAAGGGGCAAAAGTACATTTAAAAAGGGGCACATAAATGGCGCAAGTACATTTAAAAAATGGCACATAAAAGGCACAAGTACATTTAAAAAGGGGCACATAAAAGGTGCAAATAAAAGGCACAAGTACATTTAAAAAGGGGCACATAAAAGGCACATGTACATTTAAAAAGGGGCACATAAAATGCACAAGTACATTTAAAAAGGGGCACATAAAAGGCACAAGTACATTTAAAAAGGGGCACATAAAAGGAGCAAATAAAAGGCACAAGTACATTTGAAAAGGGGCACATAAAGGGGCAAAAGTACATTTAAAAAGGGGCACATAAATGGCGCAAGTACATTTAAAAAGGGGCACATAAAAGGCACAAGTACATTTTTAAAAAAGGGGCACAAAAAATGCACAAGTACATTTAAAAAGGGGTACATAAATGGCGCAAGTACATTTAAAAAGGGGCATATAAAAAGGCACAAGTACATTTAAAAAGGGGCACATAAAAGGCACAAGTACATTTATAAAGGGGAAAATAAAAGGCACAAGTACATTTAAAAAGGGGCACATAAAATTCACAAGTACATTTATAAAGGGGAAAATAAAAGGCACAAGTACATTTAAAAAGGGGCACATAAAAGGCACAAGTACATTTAAAAAGGGGAAAATAAAAAGCACAAGTACATTTAAAAAGGGACACATAAAAGGCACAATTACATTTAAAAAGGGACACATAAAAGGCACAATTACATTTAAAAAGGGGCACATAAAAGGCACAAGTACATTTGAAAAGGGGCACATAAAGGGGCAAAAGAACATTTAAAAAGGGGCACATAAAAGGCACAAGTACATTTAGAAAGGGGCCCATAAAAGGCACATGTACATTTAAAAAGGGGCACATAAAAGGCGCAAGTACATTTAAAAAGGGGCAAATAAAAGTCACAAGTACATTTAAAAAGGGGCACATAAAAGGCGCAAATAAAAGGCACAAGTACATTTAAAAAGGGGCACATAAAAGGCACAAGTACATTTAAAAAGGGGCACATGAAAAGGCACAAGTACATTTAAAAAGGGGCACATAAAAGGCACAAGTATATTTTTAAAAAGGGGCACATAAAATGCACAAGTACATTTAAAAAGGGGAAAATAAAAGGCACAAGTACATTTAAAAAGGGGCACATAAAATGCACAAGTACATTTAAAAAGGGGCACATAAATGGCGCAAGTACATTTAAAAAGGGGCACATAAATGGCGCAAGTACTTTTAAAAAGGGGCACACAAAAGGCACAAGTACAATTAAAAAGGGGCACATAAAAGGCACAAGTACATTTAAAAAGGGGCACATAAAATGCACAGGTACATTTAAAAAGGGTAACATAAAATGCACAAGTACATTTAAAAAGGGGCACATAAATGGCGCAAGTAAATTTAAAAAGGGGCGCACAAAAGGCTCAAGTACTTTTAAAAAGGGGCACATAAAAGCTGCAAATAAAAGGCACAAGTACATTTAAAAAGGGGCACATGAAAGGCACAAGTATATTTAAAAAGGGGCACATAAAATGCACAAGTACATTTAAAAAGGGGCACATAAATGGCGCAAGTACATTTAAAAAGGGGCACACAAAAGGCACAAGTACATTTAAAAAGGGGCACATAAAATGCACAGGTACATTTAAAAAGGGGCACATAAATGGCGCAAGTAAATTTAAAAAGGGGCACACAAAAGGCACAAGTACTTTTAAAAAGGGGCACATAAAAGGTGCAAATAAAAGGCACAAGTACATTTAAAAAGGGGCACATAAAAGGCACAAGTACATTTAAAAAGGGGCACATAAAAGGCACAAGTACATTTAAAAAGGAGCACATAAACGGCACAAGTACATTTAAAAAGGGCCACATAAAAGGCACAAGTACATTTAAAAAGTTGCACATAAAAGGCACAAGTACATTTAAAAAGGGCCACATAAAAGGCAGAAGTACATTTAAAAAGGGGCACATAAAAGGCGCAAGTACATTTAAAAAGGGGCACATAAAAGGCACAAGTACATTTAAAAAGGGGCACATAAAAGGTGCAAATAAAAGGCACAAGTACATTTAAAAAGGGGCACATAAAAGGCACAAGTACATTTAAAAAGGGGCACATAAAATGCACAAGTACATTTAAAAAGGGGCACATAAAAGGCACAAGTACATTTAAAAAGGGGCACATAAAGGGGCAAAAGTACATTTAAAAAGGGGCACATAAATGGCGCAAGTACATTTAAAAAATGGCACATAAAAGGCACAGGTACATTTAAAAAGGGGCACATAAAAGGCACATGTACATTTAAAAAGGGGCACATAAAATGCACAAGTACATTTAAAAAGGGGCACATAAAAGGCACAAGTACATTTAAAAAGGGGCACATAAAAGGAGCAAATAAAAGGCACAAGTACATTTGAAAAGGGGCACATAAAGGGGCAAAAGTACATTTAAAAAGGGGCACATAAATGGCGCAAGTACATTTAAAAAGGGGCACATAAAAGGCACAAGTACATTTTTAAAAAAGGGGCACAAAAAATGCACAAGTACATTTAAAAAGGGGCACATAAATGGCGCAAGTACATTTAAAAAGGGGCATATAAAAAGGCACAAGTACATTTAAAAAGGGGCACATAAAAGGCACAAGTACATTTATAAAGGGGAAAATAAAAGGCACAAGTACATTTAAAAAGGGGCACATAAAATTCACAAGTACATTTATAAAGGGGAAAATAAAAGGCACAAGTACATTTAAAAAGGGGCACATAAAAGGCACAAGTACATTTAAAAAGGGGCACATAAAAGGCACAAGTACATTTAAAAAGGGGAAAATAAAAAGCACAAGTACATTTAAAAAGGGACACATAAAAGGCACAATTACATTTAAAAAGGGACACATAAAAGGCACAATTACATTTAAAAAGGGGCACATAAAAGGCACAAGTACATTTGAAAAGGGGCACATAAAGGGGCAAAAGTAAATTTAAAAAGGGGCACAAAAAAGGCACAAGTACATTTAGAAAGGGGCCCATAAAAGGCGCAAGTACATTTAAAAAGGGGCAAATAAAAGTCACAAGTACATTTAAAAAGGGGCACATAAAAGGCGCAAATAAAAGGCACAAGTACATTTAAAAAGGGGCACATAAAAGGCGCAAGTACATTTAAAAAGGGGCACATAAAATGCACAAGTACATTTAAAAAGGGGCACATAAAAGGCACAAGTAGATTTAAAAAGGGGCACATAAAAGGCACAAGTAGATTTAAAAAGAGGCACATAAATGGCGCAAGTACATTTAAAAAGGGGCAAATAAAAGTCACAAGTACATTTAAAAAGGGGCACATAAAAGGCGCAAATAAAAGGCACAAGTACATTTAAAAAGGGGCACATAAAAGGCACAAGTACATTTAAAAAGGGGCACATGAAAAGGCACAAGTACATTTAAAAAGGGGCACATAAAAGGCACAAGTATATTTTTAAAAAGGGGCACATAAAATGCACAAGTACATTTAAAAAGGGGAAAATAAAAGGCACAAGTACATTTAAAAAGGGGCACATAAAATGCACAAGTACATTTAAAAAGGGGCACATAAATGGCGCAAGTACATTTAAAAAGGGGCACATAAATGGCGCAAGTAAATTTAAAAAGGGGCGCACAAAAGGCACAAGTACTTTTAAAAAGGGGCACACAAAAGGCACAAGTACATTTAAAAAGGGGCACATAAAAGGCACAAGTACATTTAAAAAGGGGCACATAAAAAGCACAGGTACATTTAAAAAGGGTAACATAAAATGCACAAGTACATTTAAAAAGGGGCACATAAATGGCGCAAGTAAATTTAAAAAGTGGCGCACAAAAGGCACAAGTACTTTTAAAAAGGGGCACATAAAAGGTGCAAATAAAAGGCACAAGTACATTTAAAAAGGGGCACATAAAAGGCACAAGTATATTTAAAAAGAGGCACATAAAATGCACAAGTACATTTAAAAAGGGGCACATAAATGGCGCAAGTACATTTAAAAAGGGGCAAACAAAAGGCACAAGTACATTTAAAAAGGGGCACATAAAAGGCACAAGTACATTTAAAAAGGGGCACATAAAATGCACAGGTACATTTAAAAAGGGGCACAAAAATGGCGCAAGTAAATTTAAAAAGGGGCACACAAAAGGCACAAGTACTTTTAAAAAGGTGCACATAAAAGGTGCAAATAAAAGGCACAAGTACATTTAAAAAGGGGCACATAAAAGGCACAAGTACATTTAAAAAGGGGCACATAAAAGGCACAAGTACATTTAAAAAGGGGCACATAAAAGGCACAAGTACATTTAAAAAGGTGCACATAAAAGGCACAAGTAGATTTAAAAAGGGGCACATAAAAGGCACAAGTAGATTTAAAAAGAGGCACATAAATGGCGCAAGTACATTTAAAAAGGGGCACATAAAAGGCACAAGTACATTTAAAAAGGGGCACATAAAAGGCGCAAATAAAAGGTACAAGTACATTTGAAAAGTGGCACATAAAGGGGCAAAAGTACATTTAAAAAGGGGCACATAAAAGGCACAAGTACATTTTTAAAAAGGGGCACATAAAATGCACTAGTACATTTAAAAAGAGGCACATAAAAGGCACAAGTACATTTAAAAAGGGGCACATAAAAGGCACAAGTACATTTAAAAAGGGGCACATAAAATGCACAAGTACATTTAAAAAGGGGCACATAAAATGCACAAGTACATTTAAAAAGGGCACATGAAAAGGCACAAGTACATTTAAAAAGGGCACATAAAAGGCACAAGTATATTTTTAAAAAGGGGCACATAAAATGCACAAGTACATTTAAAAAGGGGAAAATAAAAGGCACAAGTACATTTAAAAAGGGGCACATAAAATGCACAAGTACATTTAAAAAGGGGCACATAAAAGGCACAATTACATTTAAAAAGGGGCACATAAAAGGCACAAGTACATTTAAAAAGGGGCACATAAAAGGCGCAAATAAAAGGTACAAGTACATTTGAAAAGTGGCACATAAAGGGGCAAAAGTACATTTAAAAAGGGGCACATAAAAGGCACAAGTACATTTTTAAAAAGGGGCACATAAAATGCACTAGTACATTTAAAAAGAGGCACATAAAAGGCACAAGTACATTTAAAAAGAGGCACATAAAAGGCACAAGTACATTTAAAAAGGGACACATAAAAGGCGCAAATAAAAGACACAAGTACATTAAAAAAGGGGCACATAAAAGTCGCAAATAAAATTAAAAAGGGGCACATAAAAGGCACAAGTACATATAAAAAGGGGCACATAAAAGGCACAAGTACATTTAAAAAGTTGCACATAAAAGGCACAAGTACATTTAAAAAGGGCCACATAAAAGGCACAAGTACATTTAAAAAGGGGCACATAAAAGGCGCAAGTACATTTAAAAAGGGGCACATAAAAGGCACAAGTACATTTAAAAAGGGGCACATAAAAGGTGCAAATAAAAGGCACAAGTACATTTAAAAAGGGGCACATAAAAGGCACAAGTACATTTAAAAAGGGGCACATAAAATGCACAAGTACATTTAAAAAGGGGCACATAAAAGGCACAAGTACATTTAAAAAGGGGCACATAAAGGGGCAAAAGTAAATTTAAAAAGGGGCACATAAATGGCGCAAGTACATTTAAAAAATGGCACATAAAAGGCACAAGTACATTTAAAAAGGGGCACATAAAAGGTGCAAATAAAAGGCACAAGTACATTTAAAAAGGGGCACATAAAAGGCACATGTACATTTAAAAAGGGGCACATAAAATGCACAAGTACATTTAAAAAGGGGCACATAAAAGGCACAAGTACATTTAAAAAGGGGCACATAAAAGGAGCAAATAAAAGGCACAAGTACATTTGAAACGGGGCACATAAAGGGGCAAAAGTACATTTAAAAAGGGGCACATAAATGGCGCAAGTACATTTAAAAAGGGGCACATAAAAGGCACAAGTACATTTTTAAAAAAGGGGCACAAAAAATGCACAAGTACATTTAAAAAGGGGTACATAAATGGCGCAAGTACATTTAAAAAGGGGCATATAAAAAGGCACAAGTACATTTAAAAAGGGGCACATAAAAGGCACAAGTACATTTATAAAGGGGAAAATAAAAGGCACAAGTACATTTAAAAAGGGGCACATAAAATTCACAAGTACATTTATAAAGGGGAAAATAAAAGGCACAAGTACATTTAAAAAGGGGCACATAAAAGGCACAAGTACATTTAAAAAGGGGAAAATAAAAAGCACAAGTACATTTAAAAAGGGACACATAAAAGGCACAATTACATTTAAAAAGGGACACATAAAAGGCACAATTACATTTAAAAAGGGGCACATAAAAGGCACAAGTACATTTGAAAAGGGGCACATAAAGGGGCAAAAGAACATTTAAAAAGGGGCACATAAAAGGCACAAGTACATTTAGAAAGGGGCCCATAAAAGGCACATGTACATTTAAAAAGGGGCACATAAAAGGCGCAAGTACATTTAAAAAGGGGCAAATAAAAGTCACAAGTACATTTAAAAAGGGGCACATAAAAGGCGCAAATAAAAGGCACAAGTACATTTAAAAAGGGGCACATAAAAGGCACAAGTACATTTAAAAAGGGGCACATAAAAGGCACAAGTATATTTTTAAAAAGGGGCACATAAAATGCACAAGTACATTTAAAAAGGGGAAAATAAAAGGCACAAGTACATTTAAAAAGGGGCACATAAAATGCACAAGTACATTTAAAAAGGGGCACATAAATGGCGCAAGTACATTTAAAAAGGGGCACATAAATGGCGCAAGTAAATTTAAAAAGGGGCGCACAAAAGGCACAAGTACTTTTAAAAAGGGGCACATAAAAGGCACAAGTACATTTAAAAAGGAGCACATAAACGGCACAAGTACATTTAAAAAGGGCCACATAAAAGGCACAAGTACATTTAAAAAGGGCCACATAAAAGGCACATGTACATTTAAAAAGGGGCACATAAAATGCACAAGTACATTTAAAAAGGGGCACATAAAATGCACAAGTACATTTAAAAAGGGCCACATAAAAGGCGCAAGTACATTAAAAAAAGGGGCACATAAAAGGCACAGGTACATTTAAAAAGGGGCACATAAAAGGCGCAAATAAAAAACACAAGTACATTTAAAATTGGAAGGGGAACAGAAAAGGCACAAGTACATTTAAAAAGGAGCACATAAAAGGCACAAGTACATTTAAAAAGGGGCACATAAAAGGCACAAATAAAAGACACAAGTACATTAAAAAAGGGGCACATAAAAGGCGCAAATAAAAGACACAAGTACATTTAAAAAGGGGCACATAAAAGGCGCAAATAAAAAACACAAGTACATTTAAAATTGGAAGGGGAACATAAAAGGCACAAGTACATTTAAAAAGGAGCACATAAAAGGCACAAGTACATTTAAAAAGGGGCACATAAAAGGCACAAGTACATTTAAAAAGGGGCACATAAAAGGCACAAGTACATTTAAAAAGGAGCACATAAACGGCACAAGTACATTTAAAAAGGGCCACATAAAAGGCACAAGTACATTTTTAAAAAGGGGCACATAAAATGCACTAGTACATTTAAAAAGAGGCACATAAAAGGCACAAGTACATTTAAAAAGGGGCACATAAAAGGCACAAGTAGATTTAAAAAGGGGCACATAAAAGGCACAAGTACATTTAGAAAGGGGCCCATAAAAGGCACAAGTACATTTAAAAAGGGGCACATAAAAGGCGCAACTACATTTAAAAAGGGGCAATTAAAAGGCACAAGTACATTTAAAAAGGGGCACATAAAAGGCGCAAATAAAAGGCACAAGTACATTTAAAAAGGGGCCCATAAAAGGCACAAGTACATTTAAAAAAAGGCACATAAAAGGCGCAAGTACATTTAAAAAGGGGCAAATAAAAGGCACAAGTACATTTAAAAAGGGGCACATAAAAGGCACAAGTACATTTTTAAAAAGGGGCCCATAAAAGGCACAAGTACATTTAAAAAGGGGCACATAAATGGCGCAAGTACATTTAAAAAGGGGCACACAAAAGGCACAAGTACATTTAAAATGGGGCACATAAAAGGCGCAAGTACATTTAAAAAGGGGCACATAAATGGCGCAAGTACATTTAAAAAGGGGCACATAAATGGCGCAAGTAAATTTAAAAAGGGGCGCACAAAAGGCACAAGTACTTTTAAAAAGGGGCACATAAAAGGCACAAGTACATTTAAAAAGGAGCACATAAACGGCACAAGTACATTTAAAAAGGGCCACATAAAAGGCACAAGTACATTTAAAAAGGGCCACATAAAAGGCACATGTACATTTAAAAAGGGGCACATAAAATGCACAAGTACATTTAAAAAGGGGCACATAAAATGCACAAGTACATTTAAAAAGGGCCACATAAAAGGCGCAAGTACATTAAAAAAAGGGGCACATAAAAGGCACAGGTACATTTAAAAAGGGGCACATAAAAGGCGCAAATAAAAAACACAAGTACATTTAAAATTGGAAGGGGAACAGAAAAGGCACAAGTACATTTAAAAAGGAGCACATAAAAGGCACAAGTACATTTAAAAAGGGGCACATCAAAGGCACAAATAAAAGACACAAGTACATTAAAAAAGGGGCACATAAAAGGCGCAAATAAAAGACACAAGTACATTTAAAAAGGGGCACATAAAAGGCGCAAATAAAAAACACAAGTACATTTAAAATTGGAAGGGGAACATAAAAGGCACAAGTACATTTAAAAAGGAGCACATAAAAGGCACAAGTACATTTAAAAAGGGGCACATAAAAGGCACAAGTACATTTAAAAAGGGGCACATAAAAGGCACAAGTACATTTAAAAAGGAGCACATAAAAGGCACAAGTACATTTAAAAAGGGCCACATAAAAGGCACAAGTACATTTTTAAAAAGGGGCACATAAAATGCACTAGTACATTTAAAAAGAGGCACATAAAAGGCACAAGTACATTTAAAAAGGGGCACATAAAAGGCACAAGTAGATTTAAAAAGGGGCACATAAAAGGCACAAGTACATTTAGAAAGGGGCCCATAAAAGGCACAAGTACATTTAAAAAGGGGCACATAAAAGGCCAAACTACATTTAAAAAGGGGCAATTAAAAGGCACAAGTACATTTAAAAAGGGGCACATAAAAGGCGCAAATAAAAGGCACAAGTACATTTAAAAAGGGGCCCATAAAAGGCACAAGTACATTTAAAAAAAGGCACATAAAAGGCGCAAGTACATTTAAAAAGGGGCAAATAAAAGGCACAAGTACATTTAAAAAGGGGCACATAAAAGGCACAAGTACATTTTTAAAAAGGGGCCCATAAAAGGCACAAGTACATTTAAAAAGGGGCACATAAATGGCGCAAGTACATTTAAAAAGGGGCACACAAAAGGCACAAGTACATTTAAAATGGGGCACATAAAAGGCGCAAATAAAAGGCACAAGTACATTTAAAAAGGGGCACATAAAATGCACAAGTACATTTAAAAAGGGTAACATAAAATACACAAGTACATTTAAAAAGGGGCACATTATGGCGCAAGTGCATTTAAAAAGGGGCACACAAAAGGCACAAGTACATTTAAAAAGGGGCACATAAAAGGCGCAAATAAAAAGCACAAGTACATTTAAAAAGGGGCACATAAAAGGCACAAGTACATTTAAAAAGGGGCACATAAAAGGTGCAAATAAAAGGCACAAGTACATTTAAAAAGGGGCACATAAAAGGCACAAGTACATTTAAAAAGGGGCACATAAAATGCACAAGTACATTTAAAAAGGGGCACATAAAATGCACAAGTACATTTAAAAAGGGGCACATAAAAGGCGCAAGTACATTTACAAAGGGACACATAAAATGCACAAGTACATTTAAAAAGGGGCACATAAATGGCGCAAGTACATTTAAAAAGGGGCACACAAAAGGCACAAGTACATTTAAAAAGGGGCACATAAAAGGCACAAGTACATTTAAAAAGGGGCACATAAAAGGTGCAAATAAAAGGCACAAGTACATTTAAAAAGGGGCACATAAAAGGCACAAGTACATTTAAAAAGGTGCACATAAAAGGCACAAGTACATTTAAAAAGGGGCACATCAAATGCACAAGTACATTTAAAAAGGGGCACATAAAATGCACAAGTAGATTTAAAAAGGGGCACATAAATGGCGCAAGTACATTTAAAAAGGGGCACATAAAAGGCACAAGTACATTAAAAAAGGGACACATAAAAGGCGCAAATAAAAGGCACAAGTACATTTGAAAAGGGGCACATAAAGGGGCAAAAGTACATTTAAAAAGGGGCACATAAAAGGCACAAGTACATTTTTAAAAAGGGGCACATAAAATGCACTAGTACATTTAAAAGAGGCACATAAAATGCACAAGTAGATTTAAAAAGGGGAAAATAAAAAGCACAAGTACATTTAAAAAGGGGCACATAAAATGCACAAGTACATTTAAAAAGGGGCACATAAAAGGCGTAAGTACATTTAAAAAGGGACACATAAAATGCGCAAGTACATTTAAAAAGGGGCACATAAAAGGTGCAAGTACATTGAAATAGGGGCACTTAAAAGGCGCAAGTAAATTTAAAAAGGGGCACATAAAAGGCACAAATAAAAGGCACAAGTACATTTAAAAAGGGGCAAATAAAAGGCACACGTACATTTAAAAATGGGCACATAAAAGGTGCAAATAAAAGGCACAAGTACATTTAAAAAGGGGCACATAAAAGGCACAAGTACATTTAAAAAGGGGCACATAAAAGGCGCAAGTAAATTTAAAAGGGGCAAATAAAAGGCACAAGTACATTTAAAAAGGTGCCCATAAAAGGCACAAGTACATTTAAAAAGGGGCACATAAAAGGCGCAAGTACATTTAAAAAGGGTCAAATAAAAGGCACAAGTACATTTAAAAAGGGGCACATAAAAGGCGCAAATAAAAGGCACAAGTACATTTAAAAAGGGGAAAATAAAAGGCACAAGTACATTTAAAAAGGGGCACATAAAAGGCACAAGTACATTTAAAAAGGGGCACATAAATGGAGCAAGTACATTTAAAAAGGGGCACACAAAAGGCGCAAATAAAAGGCACAAGTACATTTAAAAAGGGGCACATAAAAGGCACAAGTACATTTAAAAAGGGGCACATAAAAGGCACAAGTACATTTAAAAAGGGGCACATAAAAGGCGCAAATAAAAGGCACAAGTACATTTAAAAAGGAGCACATAAACGGCACAAGTACATTTAAAAAGGCGCAAATAAAAGGCACAAGTACATTTAAAAAGGGGCACATAAAATGCACAAGTACATTTAAAAAGGGGCACATAAAATGCACAAGTACATTTAAAAAGGGCCACATAAAAGGCGCAAGTACATTAAAAAAAGGGGCACATAAAAGGCACAAGTACATTTAAAAAGGGGAAAATAAAAAGCACAAGTACATTTAAAAAGGGACACATAAAAGGCACAAGTACATTTAAAAAGGGGCACATAAAAGGCACTAGTACATTTAGAAAGGGGCACATAAAAGGCGTAAGTACATTTAAAAAGGGACACATAAAAGGCGCAAGTACATTTAAAAAGGGGCACATAAAAGGCGTAAGTACATTTAAAAAGGGACACATAAAAGGCGCAAGTACATTTAAAAAGGGGCACATAAAACGGTGCAAGTACATTGAAATAGGGGCACTTAAAAGGCGCAAGTTCATTTAAAAAGGGGCACATAAAAGGCACAAATAAAAGGCACAAGTACATTTAAAAAGGGGCAAATAAAAGGCACACGTACATTTAGAAAGGGGCCCATAAAAGGCCCAAGTACATTTAAAAAGGGGCACATAAAAGGCGCAAGTACATTTAAAAAAGGGGACATAAAAGGCGCAAATAAAAGGCACAAGTACATTTAAAAAGGGGCACATAAAAGGCACAGGTACATTTAAAAAGGGGCACATAAAAGGCACAAGTAGATTTAAAAAGGGGCACATAAAATGCACAAGTAGATTTAAAAAGGGGCACATAAAATGCACAAGTAGATTTAAAAAGGGGCACAGAAATGGCGCAAGTACATTTAAAAAGGGGCACATAAAAGGCACAAGTACATTTAAAAAGGGGCACATAAAAGGCGCAAATAAAAGGCACAAGTACATTTAAAAAGGGGAAAATAAAAGGCACAAGTACATTTAAAAAGGGGCACATAAAATGCACAAGTACATTTAAAAAGGGGCACATAAAAGGCGCAAATAAAAGGCTCAAGTACATTTAAAAAGGGGCACATAAAAGGCACAAGTACATTTAAAAAGGGGCACATAAAAGGCACAAGTACATTTAAAAAGGAGCACATAAACGGCACAAGTACATTTAAAAAGGGCCACATAAAAGGCACAAGTATATTTAAAAAGTTGCACATAAAAGGCACAAGTACATTTAAAAAGGGCCACATAAAAGGCACAAGTACATTTAAAAAGGGGCACATAAAAGGCGCAAGTTCATTTAAAAAGGGGCACATAAAATTCACAAGTACATTTAAAAAGGAGAAAATAAAAGGCACAAGTACATTTAAAAAGGGGCACATAAAAGGCCCAAGTACATTTAGAAAGGGGCCCATAAAAGGCCCAAGTACATTTAAAAAGGGGCACATAAAAGGCGCAAGTACATTTAAAAAGGGGCAAATAAAAGGCACAAGTACATTTAAAAAGGGGCACATAAAAGGCGCAAATAAAAGGCACAAGTACATTTAAAAAGGGGCACATAAAAGGCACAGGTACATTTAAAAAGGGGCACATAAAAGGCACAAGTAGATTTAAAAAGGGGCACATAAAATGCACAAGTAGATTTAAAAAGGGGCACATAAAATGCACAAGTAGATTTAAAAAGGGGCACATAAATGGCGCAAGTACATTTAAAAAGGGGCACATAAAAGGCACAAGTACATTTAAAAAGGGGCACATAAAAGGCGCAAATAAAAGGCACAAGTACATATGAAAAGGGGCACATAAAAGGCACAAGTACATTTGAAAAGGGGCACATAAAAGGCACAAGTAGATTTAAAAAGGGGCACATAAAATGCACAAGTAGATTTAAAAAGGGGCACATAAATGGCGCAAGTACATTTAAAAAGGGGCACATAAAAGGCACAAGTACATTTAAAAAGGGGCACATAAAAGGCGCAAATAAAAGGCACAAGTACATTTGAAAAGGGGCACATAAAGGGGCAAAAGTACATTTAAAAAGGGGCACATAAATGGCGCAAGTACATTTTTAAAAAGGGGCACATAAAATGCACAAGTAGATTTAAAAAGGGGAAAATAAAAAGCACAAGTACATTTAAAAAGGGACACATAAAAGGCACAAGTACATTTAAAAAGGGGCACATAAAAGGCACTAGTACATTTAGAAAGGGGCACATAAAAGGCGTAAGTACATTTAAAAAGGGACACATAAAAGGCGCAAGTACATTTAAAAAGGGGCACATAAAAGGCGTAAGTATATTTAAAAAGGGGCACATAAAACGGTGCAAGTACATTGAAATAGGGGCACTTAAAAGGCGCAAGTTCATTTAAAAAGGGGCACATAAAAGGCACAAATAAAAGGCACAAGTACATTTAAAATGGGGCAAATAAAAGGCACACGTACATTTAAAAATGGGCACATAAAAGGCGCAAATAAAAGGCACAAGTACATTTAAAAAGGGGCACATAAAAGGCACAAGTACATTTAAAAAGGGGCACATAAAAAGCACAAGTACATTTAAAAAGGGACACATAAAAGGAACAAGTACATTTAAAAAGGGACACATAAAAGGAACAAGTACATTTAAAAAGGGGCACATAAAAGGCACAAGTACATTTAAAAAGGGGCACATAAAAGGCGTAAGTACATTTAAAAAGGGAACATAAAATGCGCAAGTACATTTAAAAAGGGGCACATAAAAGGTGCAAGTACATTGAAATAGGGGCACTTAAAAGGCGCAAGTACATTTAAAAAGGGGCACATAAAAGGCACAAATAAAAGGCACAAGTACATTTAAAAAGGGGCAAATAAAAGGCACACGTACATTTAAAAATGGGCACATAAAAGGTGCAAATAAAAGGCACAAGTACATTTAAAAAGGGGCACATAAAAGGCACAAGTACATTTAAAAAGGGGCACATAAAAGGCGCAAGTACATTTAAAAAGGGGCAAATAAAAGGCACAAGTACATTTAAAAAGGGGCACATAAAAGGCGCAAATAAAAGGCACAAGTACATTTAAAAAGGGGAAAATAAAAGGCACAAGTACATTTAAAAAGGGGCACATAAAAGGCACAAGTACATTTAAAAAGGGGCCCATAAAAGGCATAAGTACATTTAAAAAGGGGCACATAAAAGGCGCAAGTACATATAAAAAGGGGCAAATAAAAGGCACAAGTACATTTAAAAAGGGGCACATAAAAGGCACAAGTACATTTAAAAAGAGGCACATAAATGGCGCAAGTACATTTAAAAAGGGGCACACAAAAGGCGCAAATAAAAGACACAAGTACATTTAAAAAGGGGCACATAAAAGGCGCAAATAAAAGGCACAAGTACATTTAAAAAGGGGCACATAAAAGGCACAAGTACATTTAAAAAGGGGCACATAAAAGGCACAAGTACATTTAAAAAGGGGCACATAAAAGGCGCAAGTACATTTAAAAAGGGGCAAATAAAAGGCACAAGTACATTTAAAAAGTTGCACATAAAAGGCACAAGTACATTTAGAAAGGGGCCCATAAAAGGCGCAAGTACATTTAAAAAGGGGCACATAAAAGGCGCAAGTACATTTAAAAAGTTGCACATAAAAGGCACAAGTACATTTAAAAAGGGCCACATAAAAAGCACAAGTATATTTAAAAAGGGACACATAAAAGGAACAAGTACATTTAAAAAGGGACACATAAAAGGAACAAGTACATTTAAAAAGGGGCACATAAAAGGCACAAGTACATTTAAAAAGGGGCACATAAAAGGCGTAAGTACATTTAAAAAGGGAACATAAAACGCGCAAGTACATTTAAAAAGGGGCACATAAAAGGTGCAAGTACATTGAAATAGGGGCACTTAAAAGGCGCAAGTACATTTAAAAAGGGGCACATAAAAGGCACAAATAAAAGGCACAAGTACATTTAAAAAGGGGCAAATAAAAGGCACACGTACATTTAAAAATGGGCACATAAAAGGTGCAAATAAAAGGCACAAGTACATTTAAAAAGGGGCACATAAAAGGCACAAGTACATTTAAAAAGGGGCACATAAAAGGCGCAAGTACATTTAAAAAGGGGCAAATAAAAGGCACAAGTACATTTAAAAAGGGGCCCATAAAAGGCACAAGTACATTTAAAAAGCGGCACATAAAAGGCGCAAGTACATTTAAAAAGGGGCAAATAAAAGGCACAAGTACATTTAAAAAGGGGCACATAAAAGGCGCAAATAAAAGGCACAAGTACATTTAAAAAGGGGAAAATAAAAGGCACAAGTACATTTAAAAGGGGCACATAAAAGGCACAAGTACATTTAAAAAGAGGCACATAAATGGCGCAAGTACATTTAAAAAGGGGCACACAAAAGGCGCAAATAAAAGACACAAGTACATTTAAAAAGGGGCACATAAAAGGCGCAAATAAAAGGCACAAGTACATTTAAAAAGGGGCACATAAAAGGCACAAGTACATTATAAAAGGGCACATAAAAGGCACAAGTACATTTAAAAAGGAGCACATAAACGGCACAAGTACATTTAAAAAGGGCCACATAAAAGGCACAAGTACATTTAAAAAGTTGCACATAAAAGGCACAAGTACATTTAAAAAGGGCCACATAAAAGGCGCAAGTACATTTAAAAAAGGGCACATAAAAGGCACAAGTACATTTAAAAAGGGGCACATAAAATGCACAAGTACATTTAAAAAGGGGCACATAAAAGGCACAAGTACATTTAAAAAGGGGCACATAAAAGGCACAAGTACATTTAAAAAGGGGCACATAAAAGGCGCAAGTACATTTAAAAAGGGGCAAATAAAAGGCACAAGTACATTTAAAAAGGGGCCCATAAAAGGCATAAGTACATTTAAAAAGGGGCAAATAAAAGGCACAAGTACATTTAAAAAGGGGCACATAAAAGGCGCAAATAAAAGGCACAAGTACATTTAAAAAGGGGAAAATAAAAGGCACAAGTACATTTAAAAAGGGGCACATAAAAGGCACAAGTACATTTAAAAAGAGGCACATAAATGGCGCAAGTACATTTAAAAAGGGGCACACAAAAGGCGCAAATAAAAGACACAAGTACATTTAAAAAGGGGCACATAAAAGGCGCAAATAAAAGGCACAAGTACATTTAAAAAGGGGCACATAAAAGGCACAAGTACATTTAAAAAGGGGCACATAAAAGGCACAAGTACATTTAAAAAGTTGCACATAAAAGGCACAAGTACATTTAAAAAGGGCCACATAAAAGGCACAAGTACATTTAAAAAGGGGCACATAAAAGGCACAAGTACATTTAAAAAGGGCCACATAAAAGGCACAAGTACATTTAAAAAGGGGCACATAAAACGCGCAAGTACATTTAAAAAGGTGCACATTAAATTCACAAGTACATTTAAAAAGGAGAAAATAAAAGGCACAAGTACATTTAAAAAGGGGCACATAAAAGGCACAAGTACATTTAGAAAGGGGCCCATAAAAGGCCCAAGTACATTTAAAAAGGGGCACATAAAAGGCGCAAGTACATTTAAAAAGGGGCAAATAAAAGGCACAAGTACATTTAAAAAGTTGCACATAAAAGGCACAAGTACATTTAAAAAGGGCCACATAAAAAGCACAAGTACATTTAAAAAGGGACACATAAAAGGAACAAGTACATTTAAAAAGGGACACATAAAAGGAACAAGTACATTTAAAAAGGGGCACATAAAAGGCACAAGTACATTTAAAAAGGGGCACATAAAAGGCACAAATAAAAGGCACAAGTACATTTAAAAAGGGCCACATAAAAGGCGCAAGTACATTTAAAAAAGGGCACATAAAAGGCACAAGTACATTTAAAAAGGGGCACATAAAATGCACAAGTACATTTAAAAAGGGGCACATAAAAGGCACAAGTACATTTAAAAAGGGGCACATAAAAGGCACAAGTACATTTAAAAAGGGGCACATAAAAGGCGCAAGTACATTTAAAAAGGGGCAAATAAAAGGCACAAGTACATTTAAAAAGGGGCCCATAAAAGGCATAAGTACATTTAAAAAGGGGCAAATAAAAGGCACAAGTACATTTAAAAAGGGGCACATAAAAGGCGCAAATAAAAGGCACAAGTACATTTAAAAAGGGGAAAATAAAAGGCACAAGTACATTTAAAAAGGGGCACATAAAAGGCACAAGTACATTTAAAAAGAGGCACATAAATGGCGCAAGTACATTTAAAAAGGGGCACACAAAAGGCGCAAATAAAAGACACAAGTACATTTAAAAAGGGGCACATAAAAGGCGCAAATAAAAGGCACAAGTACATTTAAAAAGGGGCACATAAAAGGCACAAGTACATTTAAAAAGGGGCACATAAAAGGCACAAGTACATTTAAAAAGTTGCACATAAAAGGCACAAGTACATTTAAAAAGGGCCACATAAAAGGCACAAGTACATTTAAAAAGGGGCACATAAAAGGCACAAGTACATTTAAAAAGGGCCACATAAAAGGCACAAGTACATTTAAAAAGGGGCACATAAAACGCGCAAGTACATTTAAAAAGGTGCACATTAAATTCACAAGTACATTTAAAAAGGAGAAAATAAAAGGCACAAGTACATTTAAAAAGGGGCACATAAAAGGCGCAAGTACATTTAAAAAGGGGCAAATAAAAGGCACAAGTACATTTAAAAAGTTGCACATAAAAGGCACAAGTACATTTAAAAAGGGCCACATAAAAAGCACAAGTACATTTAAAAAGGGACACATAAAAGGAACAAGTACATTTAAAAAGGGACACATAAAAGGAACAAGTACATTTAAAAAGGGGCACATAAAAGGCACAAGTACATTTAAAAAGGGGCACATAAAAGGCGCAAGTACATTTAAAAAGGGGCACATAAAAGGCACAAATAAAAGGCACAAGTACATTTAAAAAGGGGCAAATAAAAGGCACACGTACATTTAAAAATGGGCACATAAAAGGTGCAAATAAAAGGCACAAGTACATTTAAAAAGGGGCACATAAAAGGCACAAGTACATTTAAAAAGGGGCACATAAAAGGCGCAAGTACATTTAAAAAGGGGCAAATAAAAGGCACAAGTACATTTAAAAAGGGGCCCATAAAAGGCACAAGTACATTTAAAAAGGGGCACATAAAAGGCGCAAGTACATTTAAAAAGGGGCAAATAAAAGGCACAAGTACATTTAAAAAGGGGCACATAAAAGGCGCAAATAAAAGGCACAAGTACATTTAAAAAGGGGCACACAAAAGGCGCAAATAAAAGACACAAGTACATTTAAAAAGGGGCACATAAAAGGCGCAAATAAAAGGCACAAGTACATTTAAAAAGGGGCACATAAAAGGCACAAGTACATTTAAAAAGGGGCACATAAAAGGTGCAAGTACATTGAAATAGGGGCACTTAAAAGGCGCAAGTACATTTAAAAAGGGGCACATAAAAGGCACAAATAAAAGGCACAAGTACATTTAAAAAGGGGCAAATAAAAGGCACACGTACATTTAAAAATGGGCACATAAAAGGTGCAAATAAAAGGCACAAGTACATTTAAAAAGGGGCACATAAAAGGCACAAGTACATTTAAAAAGGGGCACATAAAAGGCGCAAGTACATTTAAAAAGGGGCAAATAAAAGGCACAAGTACATTTAAAAAGGGGCAAATAAAAGGCACAAGTACATTTAAAAAGAGCACATAAAAGTCGCAAATAAAAGGCACAAGTACATTTAAAAAGGGGAAAATAAAAGGCACAAGTACATTTAAAAAGGGGCACATAAAAGGCACAAGTACATTTAAAAAGAGGCACATAAATGGCGCAAGTACATTTAAAAAGGGGCACACAAAAGGCGCAAATAAAAGACACAAGTACATTTAAAAAGGGGCACATAAAAGGCGCAAATAAAAGGCACAAGTACATTTAAAAAGGGGCACATAAAAGACACAAGTACATTTAAAAAGGGGCACATAAAAGGCGCAAATAAAAGGCACAAGTACATTTAAAAAGGGGCACATTAAATTCACAAGTACATTTAAAAAGGAGAAAATAAAAGGCACAAGTACATTTAAAAAGGGGCACATAAAAGGCACAAGTACATTTAGAAAGGGGCCCATAAAAGGCCCAAGTACAGTTAAAAAGGGGCCCATAAAAGGCGCAAGTACATTTAAAAAGGGGCAAATAAAAGGCACAAGTACATTTAAAAAGTTGCACATAAAAGGCACAAGTACATTTAAAAAGAGGCACATAAATGGCGCAAGTACATTTAAAAAGGGGCACACAAAAGGCGCAAATAAAAGACACAAGTACATTTAAAAAGGGGCACATAAAAGGCGCAAATAAAAGGCACAAGTACATTTAAAAAGGGGCACATAAAAGACACAAGTACATTTAAAAAGGGGCACATAAAAGGCGCAAATAAAAGGCACAAGTACATTTAAAAAGGGGCACATTAAATTCACAAGTACATTTAAAAAGGGCCACATAAAAGGAACAAGTACATTTAAAAAGGGACACATAAAAGGAACAAGTACATTTAAAAAGGGGCACATAAAAGGCACAAGTACATTTAAAAAGGGGCACATAAAAGGCGTAAGTACATTTAAAAAGGGAACATAAAACGCGCAAGTACATTTAAAAAGGGGCACATAAAAGGCACAAATAAAAGGCACAAGTACATTTAAAAAGGGGCAAATAAAAGGCACACGTACATTTAAAAATGGGCACATAAAAGGTGCAAATAAAAGGCACAAGTACATTTAAAAAGGGGCACATAAAAGGCACAAGTACATTTAAAAAGGGGCCCATAAAAGGCAAAAGTACATTTAAAAAGTTGCACATAAAAGGCACAAGTACATTTAAAAAGGGGCACATAAAAGGCCCAAGTACATTTAGAAAGGGGCCCATAAAAGGCCCAAGTACATTTAAAAAGGGGCACATAAAAGGCGCAAGTACATTTAAAAAGGGGCAAATAAAAGGCACAAGTACATTTAAAAAGGGGCACATAAAAGGCGCAAATAAAAGGCACAAGTACATTTAAAAAGGGGCACATAAAAGGCACAGGTACATTTAAAAAGGGGCACATAAAAGGCACAAGTAGATTTAAAAAGGGGCACATAAAATGCACAAGTAGATTTAAAAAGGGGCACATAAATGGTGCAAGTACATTTAAAAAGGGGCACATAAAAGGCACAAGTACATTTAAAAAGGGGCACATAAAAGGCGCAAATAAAAGGCACAAGTACATTTGAAAAGGGGCACATAAAAGGCACAAGTACATTTGAAAAGGGGCACATAAAAGGCACAAGTACATTTGAAAAGGGGCACATAAAAGGCACAAGTAGATTTAAAAAGGGGCACATAAAATGCACATGTAGATTTAAAAAGGGGCACATAAATGGCGCAAGTACATTTAAAAAGGGGCACATAAAAGGCACAAGTACATTTAAAAAGGGGCACATAAAAGGCGCAAATAAAAGGCACAAGTACATTTGAAAAGGGGCACATAAAGGGGCAAAAGTACATTTAATAAGGGGCACATAAAAGGCACAAGTACATTTTTAAAAAGGGGCACATAAAATGCACAAGTAGATTTAAAAAGGGGAAAATAAAAAGCACAAGTACATTTAAAAAGGGACACATAAAAGGCACAAGTACATTTAAAAAGGGGCACATAAAAGGCACTAGTACATTTAGAAAGGGGCACATAAAAGGCGTAAGTACATTTAAAAAGGGACACATAAAAGGCGCAAGTACATTTAAAAAGGGGCACATAAAAGGCGTAAGTACATTTAAAAAGGGACACATAAAAGGCGCAAGTACATTTAAAAAGGGGCACATAAAACGGTGCAAGTACATTGAAATAGGGGCACTTAAAATGCGCAAGTTCATTTAAAAAGGGGCACATAAAAGGCACAAATAAAAGGCACAAGTACATTTAAAAAGGGGCAAATAAAAGGCACACGTACATTTAAAAATGGGCACATAAAAGGCGCAAATAAAAGGCACAAGTACATTTAAAAAGGGGCACATAAAAGGCCCAAGTACATTTAGAAAGGGGCCCATAAAAGGCCCAAGTACATTTAAAAAGGGGCACATAAAAGGCGCAAGTACATTTAAAAAAGGGGACATAAAAGGCGCAAATAAAAGGCACAAGTACATTTAAAAAGGGGCACATAAAAGGCACAGGTACATTTAAAAAGGGGCACATAAAAGGCACAAGTAGATTTAAAAAGGGGCACATAAAATGCACAAGTAGATTTAAAAAGGGGCACATAAAATGCACAAGTAGATTTAAAAAGGGGCACAGAAATGGCGCAAGTACATTTAAAAAGGGGCACATAAAAGGCACAAGTACATTTAAAAAGGGGCACATAAAAGGCGCAAATAAAAGGCACAAGTACATTTAAAAAGGGGAAAATAAAAGGCACAAGTACATTTAAAAAGGGGCACATAAAAGGCACAAGTACATTTAAAAAGGGGCACATAAATGGCGCAAGTACATTTAAAAAGGGGCACACAAAAGGCGCAAATAAAAGACACAAGTACATTTAAAAAGGGGCACATAAAAGGCGCAAATAAAAGGCACAAGTACATTTAAAAAGGGGCACATAAAAGGCACAAGTACATTTAAAAAGGGGCACATAAAAGGCACAAGTACATTTAAAAAGGAGCACATAAACGGCACAAGTACATTTAAAAAGGGCCACATAAAAGGCACAAGTACATTTAAAAAGTTGCACATAAAAGGCACAAGTACATTTAAAAAGGGCCACATAAAAGGCGCAAGTACATTTAAAAAAGGGCACATAAAAGGCACAAGTACATTTAAAAAGGGGCACATAAAATGCACAAGTACATTTAAAAAGGGGCACATAAAATGCACAAGTACATTTAAAAAGGGCCACATAAAAGGCGCAAGTACATTAAAAAAAGGGGCACATAAAAGGCACAGGTACATTTAAAAGGGGGCACATAAAAGGCGCAAATAAAAGACACAAGTACATTTAAAAAGGGGCACATAAAAGGCGCAAATAAAAAACACAAGTACATTTAAAAGGGGAAGGGGAACATAAAAGGCACAAGTACATTTAAAAAGGGGCACATAAAAGGCGCAAATAAAAGGCTCAAGTACATTTAAAAAGGGGCACATAAAAGGCACAAGTACATTTAAAAAGGGGCACATAAACGGCACAAGTACATTTAAAAAGGGCCACATAAAAGGCACAAGTATATTTAAAAAGTTGCTCATAAAAGGCACAAGTACATTTAAAAAGGGCCACATAAAAGGCACAAGTACATTTAAAAAGGGGCACATAAAAGGCACAAGTACATTTAAAAAGGGCCACATAAAAGGCACAAGTACATTTAAAAAGGGGCACATAAAACGCGCAAGTACATTTAAAAAGGTGCACATTAAATTCACAAGTACATTTAAAAATGAGAAAATAAAAGGCACAAGTACATTTAAAAAGGGGCACATAAAAGGCACAAGTACATTTAGAAAGGGGCCCATAAAAGGCCCAAGTACATTTAAAAAGGGGCACATAAAAGGCGCAAGTACATTTAAAAAGGGGCAAATAAAAGGCACAAGTACATTTAAAAAGTTGCACATAAAAGGCACAAGTACATTTAAAAAGGGCCACATAAAAAGCACAAGTACATTTAAAAAGGGACACATAAAAGGAACAAGTACATTTAAAAAGGGACACATAAAAGGAACAAGTACATTTAAAAAGGGGCACATAAAAGGCACAAGTACATTTAAAAAGGGGCACATAAAAGGCGTAAGTACATTTAAAAAGGGAACATAAAACGCGCAAGTACATTTAAAAAGGGGCACATAAAAGGCACAAATAAAAGGCACAAGTACATTTAAAAAGGGGCAAATAAAAGGCACACGTACATTTAAAAATGGGCACATAAAAGGTGCAAATAAAAGGCACAAGTACATTTAAAAAGGGGCACATAAAAGGCACAAGTACATTTAAAAAGGGGCACATAAAAGGCGCAAGTACATTTAAAAAGGGGCAAATAAAAGGCACAAGTACATTTAAAAAGGGGCCCATAAAAGGCACAAGTACATTTAAAAAGGGGCACATAAAAGGCGCAAGTACATTTAAAAAGGGGCAAATAAAAGGCACAAGTACATTTAAAAAGGGGCACATAAAAGGCGCAAATAAAAGGCACAAGTACATTTAAAAAGGGGCACACAAAAGGCGCAAATAAAATACACAAGTACATTTAAAAAGGGGCACATAAAAGGCGCAAATAAAAGGCACAAGTACATTTAAAAAGGGGCACATAAAAGGCACAAGTACATTTAAAAAGGGGCACATAAAAGGTGCAAGTACATTGAAATAGGGGCACTTAAAAGGCGCAAGTACATTTAAAAAGGGGCACATAAAAGGCACAAATAAAAGGCACAAGTACATTTAAAAAGGTGCAAATAAAAGGCACACGTACATTTAAAAATGGGCACATAAAAGGTGCAAATAAAAGGCACAAGTACATTTAAAAAGGGGCACATAAAAGGCACAAGTACATTTAAAAAGGGGCACATAAAAGGCGCAAGTACATTTAAAAAGGGGCAAATAAAAGGCACAAGTACATTTAAAAAGGGGCAAATAAAAGGCACAAGTACATTTAAAAAGAGCACATAAAAGTCGCAAATAAAAAGCACAAGTACATTTAAAAAGGGGAAAATAAAAGGCACAAGTACATTTAAAAAGGGGCACATAAAAGGCACAAGTACATTTAAAAAGAGGCACATAAATGGCGCAAGTACATTTAAAAAGGGGCACACAAAAGGCGCAAATAAAAGACACAAGTACATTTAAAAAGGGGCACATAAAAGGCGCAAATAAAAGGCACAAGTACATTTAAAAAGGGGCACATAAAAGACACAAGTACATTTAAAAAGGGGCACATAAAAGGCGCAAATAAAAGGCACAAGTACATTTAAAAAGGGGCACATTAAATTCACAAGTACATTTAAAAAGGAGAAAATAAAAGGCACAAGTACATTTAAAAAGGGGCACATAAAAGACACAAGTACATTTAAAAAGGGGCACATAAAAGGCGCAAATAAAAGGCACAAGTACATTTAAAAAGGGGCACATTAAATTCACAAGTACATTTAAAAAGGAGAAAATAAAAGGCACAAGTACATTTAAAAAGGGGCACATAAAAGGCACAAGTACATTTAGAAAGGGGCCCATAAAAGGCCCAAGTACAGTTAAAAAGGGGCACATAAAAGGCGCAAGTACATTTAAAAAGGGGCAAATAAAAGGCACAAGTACATTTAAAAAGTTGCACATAAAAGGCACAAGTACATTTAAAAAGAGGCACATAAATGGCGCAAGTACATTTAAAAAGGGGCACACAAAAGGCGCAAATAAAAGACACAAGTACATTTAAAAAGGGGCACACAAAAGGCGCAAATAAAAGACACAAGTACATTTAAAAAGGGGCACATAAAAGGCACAAGTAGATTTAAAAAGGGGCACATAAAATGCACATGTAGATTTAAAAAGGGGCACATAAATGGCGCAAGTACATTTAAAAAGGGGCACATAAAAGGCACAAGTACATTTAAAAAGGGGCACATAAAAGGCGCAAATAAAAGGCACAAGTACATTTGAAAAGGGGCACATAAAGGGGCAAAAGTACATTTAAAAATGGGCACATAAAAGGTGCAAATAAAAGACACAAGTACATTTAAAAAGGGGCACACAAAAGGCGCAAATAAAAGACACAAGTACATTTAAAAAGGGGCACATAAAAGGCACAAGTAGATTTAAAAAGGGGCACATAAAATGCACATGTAGATTTAAAAAGGGGCACATAAATGGCGCAAGTACATTTAAAAAGGGGCACATAAAACGCGCAAGTACATTTAAAAAGGGGCACATAAAAGGCACAAATAAAAGGCACAAGTACATTTAAAAAGGGGCAAATAAAAGGCACACGTACATTTAAAAATGGGCACATAAAAGGTGCAAATAAAAGGCACAAGTACATTTAAAAAGGGGCACATAAAAGGCACAAGTACATTTAAAAAGGGGCCCATAAAAGGCACAAGTACATTTAAAAAGTTGCACATAAAAGGCACAAGAACATTTAAAAAGGGGCACATAAAAGGCCCAAGTACATTTAGAAAGGGGCCCATAAAAGGCCCAAGTACATTTAAAAAGGGGCACATAAAAGGCGCAAGTACATTTAAAAAGGGGCAAATAAAAGGCACAAGTACATTTAAAAAGGGGCACATAAAAGGCGCAAATAAAAGGCACAAGTACATTTAAAAAGGGGCACATAAAAGGCACAGGTACATTTAAAAAGGGGCACATAAAAGGCACAAGTAGATTTAAAAAGGGGCACAAAAAATGCACAAGTAGATTTAAAAAGGGGCACATAAATGGTGCAAGTACATTTAAAAAGGGGCACATAAAAGGCACAAGTACATTTAAAAAGGGGCACATAAAAGGCGCAAATAAAAGGCACAAGTACATTTGAAAAGGGGCACATAAAAGGCACAAGTACATTTGAAAAGGGGCACATAAAAGGCACAAGTAGATTTAAAAAGGGGCACATAAAATGCACATGTAGATTTAAAAAGGGGCACATAAATGGCGCAAGTACATTTAAAAAGGTTCACATAAAAGGCACAAGTACATTTAAAAAGGGGCACATAAAAGGCGCAAATAAAAGGCACAAGTACATTTGAAAAGGGGCACATAAAGGGGCAAAAGTACATTTAATAAGGGGCACATAAAAGGCACAAGTACATTTTTAAAAAGGGGCACATAAAATGCACAAGTAGATTTAAAAAGGGGAAAATAAAAAGCACAAGTACATTTAAAAAGGGACACATAAAAGGCACAAGTACATTTAAAAAGGGGCACATAAAAGGCACTAGTACATTTAGAAAGGGGCACATAAAAGGCGTAAGTACATTTAAAAAGGGACACATAAAAGGCGCAAGTACATTTAAAAAGGGGCACATAAAAGGCGTAAGTACATTTAAAAAGGGACACATAAAAGGCGCAAGTACATTTAAAAAGGGGCACATAAAACGGTGCAAGTACATTGAAATAGGGGCACTTAAAAGGCGCAAGTTCATTTAAAAAGGGGCACATAAAAGGCACAAATAAAAGGCACAAGTACATTTAAAAAGGGGCAAATAAAAGGCACACGTACATTTAAAAATGGGCACATAAAAGGCGCAAATAAAAGGCACAAGTACATTTAAAAAGGGGCACATAAAAGGCCCAAGTACATTTAGAAAGGGGCCCATAAAAGGCCCAAGTACATTTAAAAAGGGGCACATAAAAGGCGCAAGTACATTTAAAAAAGGGGCACATAAAAGGCACAGGTACATTTAAAAAGGGGCACATAAAAGGCACAAGTAGATTTAAAAAGGGGCACATAAAATGCACAAGTAGATTTAAAAAGGGGCACATAAAATGCACAAGTAGATTTAAAAAGGGGCACAGAAATGGCGCAAGTACATTTAAAAAGGGGCACATAAAAGGCACAAGTACATTTAAAAAGGGGCACATAAAAGGCGCAAATAAAAGGCACAAGTACATTTAAAAAGGGGAAAATAAAAGGCACAAGTACATTTAAAAAGGGGCACATAAAAGGCACAAGTACATTTAAAAAGGGGCCCATAAAAGGCATAAGTACATTTAAAAAGGGGCACATAAAAGGCGCAAGTACATATAAAAAGGGGCAAATAAAAGGCACAAGTACATTTAAAAAGGGGCACATAAAAGGCACAAGTACATTTAAAAAGAGGCACATAAATGGCGCAAGTACATTTAAAAAGGGGCACACAAAAGGCGCAAATAAAAGACACAAGTACATTTAAAAAGGGGCACATAAAAGGCGCAAATAAAAGGCACAAGTACATTTAAAAAGGGGCACATAAAAGGCACAAGTACATTTAAAAAGGGGCACATAAAAGGCACAAGTACATTTAAAAAGGGGCACATAAAAGGCGCAAGTACATTTAAAAAGGGGCAAATAAAAGGCACAAGTACATTTAAAAAGTTGCACATAAAAGGCACAAGTACATTTAAAAAGGGCCACATAAAAGGCACAAGTACATTTAAAAAGGGGCACATAAAAGGCACAAGTACATTTAAAAAGGGCCACATAAAAGGCACAAGTACATTTAAAAAGGGGCACATAAAAGGCGCAAGTACATTTAAAAAGGTGCACATAAAATTCACAAGTACATTTAAAAAGGAGAAAATAAAAGGCACAAGTACATTTAAAAAGGGGCACATAAAAGGCACAAGTACATTTAGAAAGGGGCCCATAAAAGGCCCAAGTACATTTAAAAAGGGGCACATATAGGGCGCAAGTACATTTAAAAAGGGGCACATAAAAGGCGCAAGTACATTTAAAAAGTTGCACATAAAAGGCACAAGTACATTTAAAAAGGGCCACATAAAAAGCACAAGTACATTTAAAAAGGGACACATAAAAGGAACAAGTACATTTAAAAAGGGACACATAAAAGGAACAAGTACATTTAAAAAGGGGCACATAAAAGGCACAAGTACATTTAAAAAGGGGCACATAAAAGGCACAAATAAAAGGCACAAGTACATTTAAAAAGGGGCAAATAAAAGGCACACGTACATTTAAAAATGGGCACATAAAATGCACAAGTATATTTAAAAAGGGGCACATAAATGGCGCAAGTACATTTAAAAAGGGGCACATAAAAGGCGCAAATAAATGGCACAAGTACATTTAAAAAGGGGCACATAAAAGGCACAAGTACATTTAAAAAGGGGCACATAAAAGGCGCAAATAAAAGGCACAAGTACATTTGAAAAGGGGCACATAAAAGGCACAAGTACATTTGAAAAGGGGCACATAAAAGGCACAAGTAGATTTAAAAAGGGGCACATAAAATGCACAAGTAGATTTAAAAAGGGGCACATAAATGGCGCAATTACATTTAAAAAGGGGCACATAAAAGGCACAAGTACATTTAAAAAGGGGAAAATAAAAGGCACAAGTACATTTAAAAAGGGGCACATAAAATGCACAAGTAGATTTAAAAAGGGGCACATAAAATGCACAAGTAGATTTAAAAAGGGGCACATAAATGGCGCAATTACATTTAAAAAGGGGCACATAAAAGGCACAAGTACATTTAAAAAGGGGCAAATAAAAGGCACAAGTACATTTAAAAAGGGGCACATAAAAGGCGCAAATAAAAGTCACAAGTACATTTAAAAAGGGGCACATAAAAGGCACAAATACATTTAAAAAGGGGCACATAAAAAGCCACAAGTACATTTAAAAAGGGGCACATAAAAGGCACAAGTACATTTTTAAAAAGGGGCACATAAAATGCACAAGTATATTTAAAAAGGGGCACATAAATGGCGCAAGTACATTTAAAAAGGGGCACATAAAAGGCGCAAATAAATGGCACAAGTACATTTAAAAAGGGGCACATAAAAGGCACAAGTACATTTAAAAAGGGGCACATAAAAGGCGCAAATAAAAGGCACAAGTACATTTGAAAAGGGGCACATAAAAGGCACAAGTACATTTGAAAAGGGGCACATAAAAGGCACAAGTAGATTTAAAAAGGGGCACATAAAATGCACAAGTAGATTTAAAAAGGGGCACATAAATGGCGCAATTACATTTAAAAAGGGGCACATAAAAGGCACAAGTACATTTAAAAAGGGGCACATAAAAGGCGCAAATAAAAGGCACAAGTACATTTGAAAAGGGGCACATAAAGGGGCAAAAGTACATTTAAAAAGGGGCACATAAAAGGCACAAGTTCATTTTTAAAAAGGGTCACATAAAATGCACTAGTACAATTAAAAAGAGGCACATAAAATGCACAAGTAGATTTAAAAAGGGGAAAATAAAAAGCACAAGTACATTTAAAAAGGGACACATAAAAGGCACAATTATATTTAAAAAGGGGCACATAAAAGGCACTAGTACATTTAGAAAGGGGCACATAAAAGGCGTAAGTACATTTAAAAAGGGACACATAAAAGGCGCAAGTACATTTAAAAAGGGGCACATAAAAGGTGCAAGTACATTGAAATAGGGGCACTTAAAATTCACAAGTACATTTAAAAAGGAGAAAATAAAAGGCACAAGTACATTTAAAAAGGGGCACATAAAAGGCACAAGTACATTTAGAAAGGGGCCCATAAAAGGCCCAAGTACATTTAAAAAGGGGCACATAAAAGGCGCAAGTACATCTAAAAAGGGGCAAATAAAAGGCACAAGTACATTTAAAAAGGGGCACATAAAAGGCGCAAATAAAAGGCACAAGTACATTTAAAAAGGGGCACATAAAAGGCACAAGTACATTTAAAAAGGGGCACATAAAAGGCACAAGTACATTTTTAAAAAGGGGCACATAAAATGCACAAGTATATTTAAAAAGGGGCACATAAATGGCGCAAGTACATTGAAAAAGGGGCACACAAAAGGCACAAGTACATTTAAAAAGGAGCACATAAAAGGCACAAATAAATGGCACAAGTACATTTAAAAAGGGGCACATAAAAGGCACAAGTACATTTAAAAAGGGGCACATAAAAGGCGCAAATAAAAGGCACAAGTACATTTGAAAAGGGGCACATAAAAGGCACAAGTACATTTGAAAAGGGGCACATAAAAGGCACAAGTAGATTTAAAAAGGGGCACATAAAATGCACAAGTAGATTTAAAAAGGGGCACATAAATGGCGCAAGTACATCTAAAAAGGGGCACATAAAAGGCACAAGTACATTTAAAAAGGGGCAAATAAAAGGCGCAAATAAAAGGCACAAGTACATTTGAAAAGGGGCACATAAAGGGGCAAAAGTACATTTAGAAAGGGGCACATAAAAGGCACAAGTACATTTTTAAAAAGGGTCACATAAAATGCACTAGTACATTTAAAAAGAGGCACATAAAATGCACAAGTAGATTTAAAAAGGGGCACATAAATGGCGCAAGTACATTTAAAAAGGGGCACATAAAAGGCACAAGTACATTTAAAAAGGGGCAAATAAAAGGCGCAAATAAAAGGCACAAGTACATTTGAAAAGGGGCACATAAAGGGGCAAAAGTACATTTAAAAAGGGGCACATAAAAGGCACAAGTACATTTTTAAAAAGGGTCACATAAAATGCACTAGTACATTTAAAAAGGGGCACATAAAATGCACAAGTACATTTAAAAAGGGGCACATAAAATGCACAAGTACATTTAAAAAGGGCCACATAAAAGGCGCAAGTACATTAAAAAAAGGGGCACATAAAAGGCACAGGTACATTTAAAAGGGGGCACATAAAAGGCGCAAATAAAAGACACAAGTACATTTAAAAAGGGGCACATAAAAGGCGCAAATAAAAAACACAAGTACATTTAAAAGGGGAAGGGGAACATAAAAGGCACAAGTACATTTAAAAAGGGGCACATAAAAGGCGCAAATAAAAGGCTCAAGTACATTTAAAAAGGGGCACATAAAAGGCACAAGTACATTTAAAAAGGGGCACATAAAAGGCACAAGTACATTTAAAAAGGAGCACATAAACGGCACAAGTACATTTAAAAAGGGCCACATAAAAGGCACAAGTATATTTAAAAAGTTGCACATAAAAGGCACAAGTACATTTAAAAAGGGCCACATAAAAGGCACAAGTACATTTAAAAAGGGGCACATAAAAGGCGCAAGTTCATTTAAAAAGGGGCACATAAAATTCACAAGTACATTTAAAAAGGAGAAAATAAAAGGCACAAGTACATTTAAAAAGGGGCACATAAAAGGCCCAAGTACATTTAGAAAGGGGCCCATAAAAGGCCCAAGTACATTTAAAAAGGGGCACATAAAAGGCGCAAGTACATTTAAAAAGGGGCAAATAAAAGGCACAAGTACATTTAAAAAGGGGCACATAAAAGGCGCAAATAAAAGGCACAAGTACATTTAAAAAGGGGCACATAAAAGGCACAGGTACATTTAAAAAGGGGCACATAAAAGGCACAAGTAGATTTAAAAAGGGGCACATAAAATGCACAAGTAGATTTAAAAAGGGGCACATAAAATGCACAAGTAGATTTAAAAAGGGGCACATAAATGGCGCAAGTACATTTAAAAAGGGGCACATAAAAGGCACAAGTACATTTAAAAAGGGGCACATAAAAGGCGCAAATAAAAGGCACAAGTACATTTAAAAAGGGGCACATAAAAGGCACAAGTACATTTAAAAAGGGGCACATAAAATGCACAAGTAGATTTAAAAAGGGGCACATAAATGGCGCAAGTACATTTAAAAAGGGGCACATAAAAGGCACAAGTACATTTAAAAAGGGGCACATAAAAGGCGCAAATAAAAGGCACAAGTACATTTGAAAAGGGGCACATAAAGGGGCAAAAGTACATTTAAAAAGGGGCACATAAAAGGCACAAGTACATTTTTAAAAAGGGGCACATAAAATGCACAAGTAGATTTAAAAAGGGGAAAATAAAAAGCACAAGTACATTTAAAAAGGGACACATAAAAGGCACAAGTACATTTAAAAAGGTGCACATAAAAGGCACTAGTACATTTAGAAAGGGGCACATAAAAGGCGTAAGTACATTTAAAAAGGGACACATAAAAGGCGCAAGTACATTTAAAAAGGGGCACATAAAAGGCGTAAGTATATTTAAAAAGGGGCACATAAAACGGTGCAAGTACATTGAAATAGGGGCACTTAAAAGGCGCAAGTTCATTTAAAAAGGGGCACATAAAAGGCACAAATAAAAGGCACAAGTACATTTAAAATGGGGCAAATAAAAGGCACACGTACATTTAAAAATGGGCACATAAAAGGCGCAAATAAAAGGCACAAGTACATTTAAAAAGGGGCACATAAAAGGCACAAGTACATTTAAAAAGGGGCACATAAAAAGCACAAGTACATTTAAAAAGGGACACATAAAAGGAACAAGTACATTTAAAAAGGGACACATAAAAGGAACAAGTACATTTAAAAAGGGGCACATAAAAGGCACAAGTACATTTAAAAAGGGGCACATAAAAGGCGTAAGTACATTTAAAAAGGGAACATAAAATGCGCAAGTACATTTAAAAAGGGGCACATAAAAGGTGCAAGTACATTGAAATAGGGGCACTTAAAAGGCGCAAGTACATTTAAAAAGGGGCACATAAAAGGCACAAATAAAAGGCACAAGTACATTTAAAAAGGGGCACATAAAAGGTGCAAATAAAAGGCACAAGTACATTTAAAAAGGGGCACATAAAAGGCACAAGTACATTTAAAAAGGGGCACATAAAAGGCGCAAGTACATTTAAAAAGGGGCAAATAAAAGGCACAAGTACATTTAAAAAGGGGCACATAAAAGGCGCAAATAAAAGGCACAAGTACATTTAAAAAGGGGAAAATAAAAGGCACAAGTACATTTAAAAAGGGGCACATAAAAGGCACAAGTACATTTAAAAAGGGGCCCATAAAAGGCATAAGTACATTTAAAAAGGGGCACATAAAAGGCGCAAGTACATATAAAAAGGGGCAAATAAAAGGCACAAGTACATTTAAAAAGGGGCACATAAAAGGCGCAAATAAAAGGCACAAGTACATTTAAAAAGGGGAAAATAAAAGGCACAAGTACATTTAAAAAGGGGCACATAAAAGGCACAAGTACATTTAAAAAGAGGCACATAAATGGCGCAAGTACATTTAAAAAGGGGCACACAAAAGGCGCAAATAAAAGACACAAGTACATTTAAAAAGGGGCACATAAAAGGCGCAAATAAAAGGCACAAGTACATTTAAAAAGGGGCACATAAAAGGCACAAGTACATTTAAAAAGGGGCACATAAAAGGCACAAGTACATTTAAAAAGGGGCACATAAAAGGCGCAAGTACATTTAAAAAGGGGCAAATAAAAGGCACAAGTACATTTAAAAAGTTGCACATAAAAGGCACAAGTACATTTAAAAAGGGCCACATAAAAGGCACAAGTACATTTAAAAAGGGGCACATAAAAGGCACAAGTACATTTAAAAAGGGCCACATAAAAGGCACAAGTACATTTAAAAAGGGGCACATAAAAGGCGCAAGTACATTTAAAAAGGGGCACATAAAATGCACAAGTACATTTAAAAAGGTGCACATAAAATTCACAAGTACATTTAAAAAGGAGAAAATAAAAGGCACAAGTACATTTAAAAAGGGGCACATAAAAGGCACAAGTACATTTAGAAAGGGGCCCATAAAAGGCCCAAGTACATTTAAAAAGGGGCACATAAAAGGCGCAAGTACATTTAAAAAGGGGCACATAAAAGGCGCAAGTACATTTAAAAAGTTGCACATAAAAGGCACAAGTACATTTAAAAAGGGCCACATAAAGAGCACAAGTACATTTAAAAAGGGACACATAAAAGGAACAAGTACATTTAAAAAGGGACACATAAAAGGAACAAGTACATTTAAAAAGGGGCACATAAAAGGCGTAAGTACATTTAAAAAGGGAACATAAAACGCGCAAGTACATTTAAAAAGGGGCACATAAAAGGCACAAATAAAAGGCACAAGTACATTTAAAAAGGGGCAAATAAAAGGCACACGTACATTTAAAAATGGGCACATAAAATGCACAAGTATATTTAAAAAGGGGCACATAAATGGCGCAAGTACATTTAAAAAGGGGCACATAAAAGGCGCAAATAAATGGCACAAGTACATTTAAAAAGGGGCACATAAAAGGCACAAGTACATTTAAAAAGGGGCACATAAAAGGCGCAAATAAAAGGCACAAGTACATTTGAAAAGGGGCACATAAAAGGCACAAGTACATTTGAAAAGGGGCACATAAAAGGCACAAGTAGATTTAAAAAGGGGCACATAAAATGCACAAGTAGATTTAAAAAGGGGCACATAAATGGCGCAATTACATTTAAAAAGGGGCACATAAAAGGCACAAGTACATTTAAAAAGGGGAAAATAAAAGTCACAAGTACATTTAAAAAGGGGCACATAAAAGGCGCAAGTACATTTAAAAAGGGGCAAATAAAAGGCACAAGTACATTTAAAAAGGGGCACATAAAAGGCGCAAATAAAAGTCACAAGTACATTTAAAAAGGGGCACATAAAAGGCACAAATACATTTAAAAAGGGGCACATAAAAAGCCACAAGTACATTTAAAAAGGGGCACATAAAAGGCACAAGTACATTTTTAAAAAGGGGCACATAAAATGCACAAGTATATTTAAAAAGGGGCACATAAATGGCGCAAGTACATTTAAAAAGGGGCACATAAAAGGCGCAAATAAATGGCACAAGTACATTTAAAAAGGGGCACATAAAAGGCACAAGTACATTTAAAAAGGGGCACATAAAAGGCGCAAATAAAAGGCACAAGTACATTTGAAAAGGGGCACATAAAAGGCACAAGTACATTTGAAAAGGGGCACATAAAAGGCACAAGTAGATTTAAAAAGGGGCACATAAAATGCACAAGTAGATTTAAAAAGGGGCACATAAATGGCGCAATTACATTTAAAAAGGGGCACATAAAAGGCACAAGTACATTTAAAAAGGGGAAAATAAAAGTCACAAGTACATTTAAAAAGGGGCACATAAAAGGCGCAAGTACATTTAAAAAGGGGCAAATAAAAGGCACAAGTACATTTAAAAAGGGGCACATAAAAGGCGCAAATAAAAGTCACAAGTACATTTAAAAAGGGGCACATAAAAGGCACAAATACATTTAAAAAGGGGCACATAAAAAGCCACAAGTACATTTAAAAAGGGGCACATAAAAGGCACAAGTACATTTTTAAAAAGGGGCACATAAAATGCACAAGTATATTTAAAAAGGGGCACATAAATGGCGCAAGTACATTTAAAAAGGGGCACATAAAAGGCGCAAATAAATGGCACAAGTACATTTAAAAAGGGGCACATAAAAGGCACAAGTACATTTAAAAAGGGGCACATAAAAGGCGCAAATAAAAGGCACAAGTACATTTGAAAAGGGGCACATAAAAGGCACAAGTACATTTGAAAAGGGGCACATAAAAGGCACAAGTAGATTTAAAAAGGGGCACATAAAATGCACAAGTAGATTTAAAAAGGGGCACATAAATGGCGCAATTACATTTAAAAAGGGGCACATAAAAGGCACAAGTACATTTAAAAAGGGGCACATAAAAGGCGCAAATAAAAGGCACAAGTACATTTGAAAAGGGGCACATAAAGGGGCAAAAGTACATTTAAAAAGGGGCACATAAAAGGCACAAGTACATTTTTAAAAAGGGTCACATAAAATGCACTAGTACAATTAAAAAGAGGCACATAAAATGCACAAGTAGATTTAAAAAGGGGAAAATAAAAAGCACAAGTACATTTAAAAAGGGACACATAAAAGGCACAATTATATTTAAAAAGGGGCACATAAAAGGCACTAGTACATTTAGAAAGGGGCACATAAAAGGCGTAAGTACATTTAAAAAGGGACACATAAAAGGCGCAAGTACATTTAAAAAGGGGCACATAAAAGGTGCAAGTACATTGAAATAGGGGCACTTAAAATTCACAAGTACATTTAAAAAGGAGAAAATAAAAGGCACAAGTACATTTAAAAAGGGGCACATAAAAGGCACAAGTACATTTAGAAAGGGGCCCATAAAAGGCCCAAGTACATTTAAAAAGGGGCACATAAAAGGCGCAAGTACATCTAAAAAGGGGCAAATAAAAGGCACAAGTACATTTAAAAAGGGGCACATAAAAGGCGCAAATAAAAGGCACAAGTACATTTAAAAAGGGGCACATAAAAGGCACAAGTACATTTTTAAAAAGGGGCACATAAAATGCACAAGTATATTTAAAAAGGGGCACATAAATGGCGCAAGTACATTTAAAAAGGGGCACACAAAAGGCACAAGTACATTTAAAAAGGAGCACATAAAAGGCGCAAATAAATGGCACAAGTACATTTAAAAAGGGGCACATAAAAGGCACAAGTACATTTAAAAAGGGGCACATAAAAGGCGCAAATAAAAGGCACAAGTACATTTGAAAAGGGGCACATAAAAGGCACAAGTACATTTGAAAAGGGGCACATAAAAGGCACAAGTAGATTTAAAAAGGGGCACATAAAATGCACAAGTAGATTTAAAAAGGGGCACATAAATGGCGCAAGTACATTTAAAAAGGGGCACATAAAAGGCACAAGTACATTTAAAAAGGGGCAAATAAAAGGCGCAAATAAAAGGCACAAGTACATTTGAAAAGGGGCACATAAAGGGGCAAAAGTACATTTAAAAAGGGGCACATAAAAGGCACAAGTACATTTTTAAAAAGGGTCACATAAAATGCACTAGTACATTTAAAAAGAGGCACATAAAATGCACAAGTAGATTTAAAAAGGGAAAATAAAAAGCACAAGTACATTTAAAAAGGGACACATAAAAGGCACAAGTATATTTAAAAAGGGGCACATAAAAGGCACTAGTACATTTAGAAAGGGGCACATAAAAGGCGTAAGTACATTTAAAAAGGGACACATAAAAGGCGCAAGTACATTTAAAAAGGGGCACATAAAAGGTGCAAGTACATTGAAATAGGGGCACTTAAAAGGCGCAAGTTCATTTAAAAAGGGGCACATAAAAGGCACAAATAAAAGGCACAAGTACATTTAAAAAGGGGCAAATAAAAGGCACACGTACATTTAAAAATGGGAACATAAAAGGCGCAAATAAAAGGCACAAGTACATTTAAAAAGGGGCACATAAAAGGCACAAGTACATTTAAAAAGGGGTACATAAAAAGGCACAAGTACATTTAAAAAGGGCCACATAAAAGGCACAAGTACATTTAAAAAGTTGCACATAAAAGGCACAAGTACATTTAAAAAGGGCCACATAAAAGGTACAAGTACATTTAAAAAGGGGCACATAAAAGGCGCAAGTACATTTAAAAAAGGGCACATAAAAGGCACAAGTACATTTAAAAAGGAGAACATAAAATGCACAAGTACATTTAAAAAGGGGCACATAAAAGGCACAAGTACATTTTTAAAAAGGGGCACATAAAATGCACAAGTATATTTAAAAAGGGGCACATAAATGGCGCAAGTACATTTAAAAAGGGGCACACAAAAGGCACAAGTACATTTAAAAAGGAGCACATAAAAGGCGCAAATAAATGGCACAAGTACATTTAAAAAGGGGCACATAAAAGGCACAAGTACATTTAAAAAGGGGCACATAAAAGGCGCAAATAAAAGGCACAAGTACATTTGAAAAGGGGCACATAAAAGGCACAAGTACATTTGAAAAGGGGCACATAAAAGGCACAAGTAGATTTAAAAAGGGGCACATAAAATGCACAAGGAGATTTAAAAAGGGGCACATAAATGGCGCAAGTACATTTAAAAAGGGGCACATAAAAGGCGCAAATAAAAGGCTTATGTACATTTAAAAAGGGGCACATAAAAGGCACAAGTACATTTAAAAAGGGGCACATAAAAGGCACAAGTACATTTAAAAAGGAGCACATAAACGGCACAAGTACATTTAAAAAGGGCCACATAAAAGGCACAAGTACATTTAAAAAGTTGCACATAAAAGGCACAAGTACATTTAAAAAGGGCCACATAAAAGGAACAAGTACATTTAAAAAGGGGCACATAAAAGGCGCAAGTACATTTAAAAAGGGGCACATAAAATTCACAAGTACATTTAAAAAGGAGAAAATAAAAGGCACAAGTACATTTAAAAAGGGGCACATAAAAGGCGCAAGTACATTTAAAAAGGGGCAAATAAAAGGCACAAGTACATTTAAAAAGGGGCACATAAAAGGCGCAAATAAAAGTCACAAGTACATTTAAAAAGGGGCACATAAAAGGCACAAATACATTTAAAAAGGGGCACATAAAAAGCCACAAGTACATTTAAAAAGGGCCACATAAAATGCACAAATAAAAGGCACAAGTACATTTAAAAAGGGGCACATAAAAGGCACAAATAAAAGGCACAAGTACATTTAAAAAGGGGCAAATAAAAGGCACACGTACATTTAAAAATGGGAACATAAAAGGCGCAAATAAAAGGCACAAGTACATTTAAAAAGGGGCACATAAAAGGCACAAGTACATTTAAAAAGGGGTACATAAAAAGGCACAAGTACATTTAAAAAGGGCCACATAAAAGAAACATAGAAACATAGAATGTGTCGGCAGATAAGAACCATTCGGTCCATCTAGTCTGCCCAATTTTTTTTTTTTGAGTACTTTTATTAGTCCCCCTTTCCCGGTCTTATAGCTAGGATAGCCTTGTGTCTATCCCACGCATGCTTAAAATCCTTGACTGTGTTTACCTCTACCACTTCTGCTGGCAGGCTATTCCATACATCCACTACCCTCTCAGTAAAGTAATACTTCCTGATATTACTTTTAAATCGTTGCCCCTCTAATTTAAGACTATGTCCTCTAGTTGTGGTAGTTTTTCTTCTTTTAAATATACTCTCTTCCTTTACTGTGTTGATTCCCTTTATGTATTTAAATGTTTCTATCATATCCCCCCTGTTATGTCTTTCCTCCAAGCTATACATGTTAAGATGCTTTAACCTTTCCTGGTAAGTTTTATCCTTCAACCCATGAACCAGTTTAGTAGCCCTTCTCTGAACTCTCTCCAAAGTATCAATATCCTTCTGGAGATACGGTCTCCAGTTCTGCGTACAATACTCCAAGTGAGGTCTCACCAGTGCTCTGTACAATGGCATGAGCACTTCCCTCTTCCTACTGCTAATACCTCTCCCTATGCAACCAAGCATTCTGCTAGCATTTCCTGCTGCTCTATTGCATTGCCTACCTACCTTCAAGTCCTCTGAAATTATTACTCCTAAATCCCTTTCCTCAGATGTTGAGGTTATGACTGTACCAAATAGTCTATATTCTGCTTTTGGGTTTTTACGCCCAAGGTGCATAATCTTGCACTTGTCCACATTAAATGCCAGTTGCCACTGCTCTGACCATTTTTCTAGTTTAGCTAAATCATTTGCCATTTGGCTTATCCCTCCATGAATATCAACCCTGCTGCAAATCTTTGTATCATCAGCAAAAAGACATACTTTGCCAACAAGACCTTCTGCAATATCGCTAATAAAAATATTAAAGAGAATGGGTCCAAGAACAGATCCCTGAGGTACCCCACTAGTAACAAGACCTTGCATCGAATATACCCCATTGACTACAACCCTCTGTTGCCTGTCACTCAGCCATTGTCTAATCCATTCAACAATATTGAAATCCAAACTCAAAGATTTCAGTTTATTGATAAGCCTTCTATGTGCGACAGTGTCAAAAGCCTTACTGAAATCTAGGTAAGCAATGTCTACTGCACCACCCTGATCTATTATTTTAGTTACCCAATCAAAAAAATCAATAAGATTAGTTTGGCATGATCTCCCTGAAGTAAACCCATGCTGTCTCTGATCTTGAAATCCAAGCGACTTTAGATGTTCAACAATCCTATTCTTTAACAAGGTTTCCATTATTTTCCCCACTATTGAAGTAAGACTTACTGGTCTATAGTTGCCCGCCTCCTCCTTACTACCTTTCTTGTGAATGGGCACAACATTAGCTAATTTCCAATCTTCTGGAACTACTCCCGTTAACAATGATTGGTTAAATAAATCTGTTAACGGTTTTGCTAGTACACCACTAAGTTCTTTTAATAACTTTGGATGTATCCCATCAGGTCCCATCGACTTATTTGTCTTTACTTTAGACAGCTGAAGTAAAACCTCTTCCTCTGTAAACTTACATGCATCAAAAGACTCATTAGTCTTTTTCCCTAAATGAGGTCCCTTACCCTCATTTTCATTTGTAAAAACTGAACAAAAATATTCATTAAGGCAGTCTGCTAAGTCTTTATCCTCTTCTACATAGCATCCTTCTTTTGTTTTTAATCTAACTAATCCTTGTTTTACTTTCCTTTTCTCATTTATGTATCTAAAAAATGTTTTATCCCCCTTTTTCACTGACTGGGCTATAGTCTCTTCTGTGTGTGCTTTGGAAGCTCTTATAGCTTGCTTTGCCTCTTTCTGCCTGCTCTTATAGATCTTTCTATCTTCCTCACTCTGAGTATTTTTATAATTACTAAATGCTAGCTTTTTATTTTTTACTATTTTAGCCACCTCTGCAGAGTACCACAGTGGTTTCTTCAATTTTTTGCTCTTACTGACAAGCCTTATGCAATTTTCTGTTGCCTTCAGTAGTGCAACTTTTAGATAATCCCATTTCTCCTGGACTCCATTTAAATTGCTCCAGTCTGATAATGACTCCTTCACACCTAATCTAATTTTAGAAAAGTCTGTTTTTCTAAAATCCAAAAATTTTTGTTTGCGTCACTGTTCTTATATTAAACCACACTGTCTGGTGATCACTAGATCCTAAACTTTCACCTACAGTAATATCTGATAACAAATCTCCATTTGTGAACACTAAGTCTAGTATGGCCTGCTTTCGAGTTGGCTCCTCCACTACTTGTTTTAGAGATAATCCCAGTAGGGAGTTTAGGATATGCGTACTCCTGGCGCAAGTAGCTGTTTTGTATTTCCAGTTCACATCAGGAAGATTAAAGTCACCCATGATGATCACTTCTCCCTTCATTGTCATTTTAGCTATTTCCTCAACTAGTAGATTATCTAACTCCTCTATTTGTCCAGGGGGCCTATAAATCACACCTACCCGAGTTACCATATGATTACCAAATTCTAATGTAACCCAAACTGACTCTATGTTCGCCTCACTAACTTGTATTACGTTACATTTTAAGCTATCCCTTACATACAGGGCCACCCCTCCCCCTTTTTTACCTTCTCTGTCTTTTCTATATAAAGAGTACCCTGGTATTGAAATGTCCCAGTCATGTTTTTCATTATACCATGTCTCAGTAACAGCCACTAAATCTACATTCTCAGTTGCCAATATTGTCACAAGTTCATGGATCTTATTCCCTAAACTGCGAGCATTTGTAGACATGACCCTAAGCTTATCATTTTTTAGCACACTGACTACAGGTAACTTCTGTACCTTTTTTGGGGGGCAATTGGATAGATGTTTTATCGCCATTTTGCCCCCCTCTTTTAGTTTAAAAACCTCCTAGCAAAACCTCTGAACTGCTCACTTAGAACATTCGTTCCCTTTTGAGAAAGATGCAAACCATCTTTTTTGTACAGTTCCTTTCTATCCCATAGTGAACTTCCATGAGAAACAAAGCCAAATCCTTGCTCCCGACGCCATTCTCCAAGCCTCAAGTTGAAGTCCCTTATACGCATCCGTCTATCATTCTGAATGTTATGCACAGGCATAACTTCAGAAAAGGACAGTGTGGACACAACCTGCCGTATATCATTGGCAAGAACACGAAAAGCTTCCTTCACCTCTGAAACCTCATTGCAAGCCAAATCATTTGTCCCTAGATGAACCAGTACATCCAATGATCCTTCCTGATTTGCTTGCTTAACAATATTAGAAATACGCCTCCTGTCTCTGCGAGCAGTAGCTCCAGGAAGACATCTCACTAAGCCAATACTGTCCAACTCCGCACCTCTTATGATAGAATCGCCCAACAACAACTGCTTTCTATAAGGCCTCACCTTCTCCTTGCACACCTTAGCCACATAGGAGAGTGGTTCCTCAAACTCTGCGGCTGAGCCTGCCTCCACAACACCACTGCACTCTGAAAGTGCTGAAAATGAATTCTGGACAGCCACAGACTGCGGGACATGCCTTTTATCCACAACTCTAAGCCTACCAGATCCAACAGTAATCCACCTGCCATTCCTAGGAAGCCTCTGCGGCAATGGCCTCTGTGGCAGTGACTGCGCAACAGTCTCAGCCCGAGTTTGTTTTACAGATAAATTACAAATCTCGGACTTTAAAAATGCAATCTCCTGCTGCAATCTTGAGAATTGTCTACAGATTAGACAGCCTCCAAACCTCCAAAAAATGGAATGTGAAACAAATGCAGAACAATTATCACAGTAAACCAAATCTGCCATTTTAAGAATTTAAATCAAAAAGATCTTTTAGTTTTTCTCACCTCTTGTATACCTCAGACTACCTCCAGAGTATCTCCAGAATATCTCTTAAACATACTCTTTGAAAAGCAGCTCTTAGAAGAGCAGCCAAGCTATTAAATTAGCCAAACCGCGGAGAGGCAGATATTAGTATGTGTCTGCCACTATCCCCATGCTGCTCACTCAAACCGGCTTACTTGAAGGTCACGGCTGGATAGATAGCGGATCTGCAGAGCCCTTCAGTACTTTCAGGTTTTCCTCCCCCGTCTGGGACTCACTGTAGTGGTTAGCGCCCGCCAGGAAATCAAAACGCTCAAAATTCAGCCGCCGCTACAGGGCATTCATCTCGCGGTCATCAGCGTTCAGTGGAGATCAAATCAGGAACCCTCTTCATCGGAGCGACACCCCCCCCCTCACGTAACACGCACGCAAGCGTTCTACGTCAGCTTCATGATGACCAAGGAAGGTTTTAACACTTGAGTGGGCCTATGCTAATTAGAACCAAACAATGACAAACACCTAAGTATTCAATTCAAATTCCTTAGCAATTTGAAGCAGGAAATCAGTACAAACCACCACACAATAACTTGACTAAATGAATCTTACTTGTATCAGTAGAAAAGAAGATCTCAGCAAGTTAAAAAATCCAGTCTGTCTCCAGAATATCTCTTAAATATACTCTTTGAAAAGCAGCTCTTAGAAGAGCAGCCAAGGTATTAAATTAGCCAAGCTAATTTCCACTATGCCTTATATACACCCACAACACACACCTACAAGCACCAAGGAAGGTTTTAACACCTGAATGGGCCTATGCTAATTAGAACCAAACAATGACAAACAACTAAGTATTCAATTCAAATTCCTTAGCAATTTGAAGCAGGAAATCAGTACAAACCACCACACAATAACTTGACTAAATGAATCTTACTTGTATCAGTAGAAAAGAAGATCTCAGCAAGTTAAAATAATCAAGTCTGTCTCCAGAATATCTCTTAAATATACTCTTTGAAAAGCAGCTCTTAGAAGAGCAGCCAAGCTATTAAATATCCTGGCATATTAAGTGGCAATACCCTGGGATGTTAAGTGGCAATATCCTGGTAAATTAATTGATAATACCCTGGCATATTAAGTGGCAATACCCTGGCATAATTATTGGCAATAAACTGGCATATTAAGTGGCATTATCCTGGCATATCAAGTGACAATACCCTGGCATATTAATTGGCAATATCCTGGCATATTAAGTGGCAATATCCTGGCATATTAAGTGGCATTATCCTGGCATATTAAGTGGCAATATCCTGGCATATTAAGTGGCAATATCCTGGCATATTAAGTGGCAATATCCTGGCATTTTAATTGGCAATATCCGGGCATATTAAGTGGCAATACCCTGGCATATTAATTGGCTATATCCTGGCATATTAATTGACAATACCCTGGCATAATTATTGGCAATACCTTGGCATATTAAGTGGCAATACCCTGCATATTAAGTGGCAATATCCTGGCATATTAAGTGGCAATACCCTGGCATAATTATTGGCAATACCTTGACATATTAAGTGGAAATACCGTGGCATATTAAGTGGCAATAGCCTGGCACATTAATTGGCAATATCCTGGCATGTTAATTGACAATACCATGGCATATTAAGTGGCAATAGAGTGGCAAAATCCTGGCATATGGAGGTGCAAATTCCTGACATACTGAGGGGCAAAATCCTGGCATATTGAGGGACAAAATCCTGGCATATTGAGGGGCAAAATATTGCCATATTAAATGGTTTATTGAGTGGCTAAATACTGACATATTGAGTGGCAAAATAGTGTGTCTCAGGTTATGTGTGTCACTGTGTGTGCAAGGGTGTGTGTCACTGTGTCAGTGTAAGGGTGTGTGTGTGTAAGTGTGTCACTGTATAAGGGTGTAAGTGTGTCACTGTGTCTGTGTAAGGGTGTGTGTAAGTGTGTCTCTGTGTGTGACTGCAAGGGTGTCTTTGTGTGACAAATTTAGAGCATGAGTTGAATATTTAGATGTATTAATCTTCCACACTATACATTATACTTTTATATATCTAAAATATATGGAGGGTTGGTAGTATGGGAGTCGTGGCGGGTCAGAGGAGGGGGGCACCAAAATGCACCTTCGCCTGATAGACGAAAATCATTGCACCGGCCCTGATTGTACGCAGTACTGGAGACCGTATCTTGAAACTGGTTCATGGGTTGAAGGATAAAACTTACCAGGAAAGGTTAAAGCATCTTAACATGTATAGCTTGGAGGAAAGACGTAACAGGGGGGATATGATAGAAACATTTATATACATAAAGGGAATCAACACAGTAACGGAGGAGGGTATATTTAAAAGAAGAAAAACTACCACAGCTAGAGGACATAGTCTTAAATTAGAGGGGAAACGATTTAAAAGTAATAACAGGAAGTATTACGTTACTGAGATGGTAGTGGATGTATGGAATAGCCTCCCAGCAGAAGTGGTAGAGGTAAACACAGTCAAGGATTTTAAGCATGCGTGGGATAGACACAAGCCTATCCTAGCTTTAAGACCGGGAACGGGGGACTAATAAAAGTATTAAAAAAAATTGGGCAGACTAGATGGACCGAATGGTTCTTATCTGCCGACACATTCTATGTTTTAATGTTTTTCACACACTGCACATTACTGTGAGTTTTATTGCTGTGGACTCTGTGATACACTCACACACTGCACATTACTGTGAGTTTTATTGCTGTAGAATCTGTGATACACTCACACTCTGCACATTACTGGGAGTTTTATTGCTGTGGAGTTTGTGATACACTCACACACTGCATATTACTGTGAGTTTTATTGCTGTAGAGTCTGTGATACGCTCACACACCTGCACATTACTGGGAGTTTTATTGCTGTGGAGTTTGTGATACACTCACACACTGCATATTACTGTGAGTTTTATTGCTGTGAAGTTTGTGATAGACTCACACATCGCACATTACTGTGATTTTTTTGCTGTAGAGTCTGTTATACACTCACACACTGCACATTACTGTGAGTTTTATTGATGTGGAGCCTGTGATACACTCACACACTGCATATTACTGTGAGTTTTATTGCTGTAGAGTGTTTGATACACTGACACACTGCACATTACTGTGAGTTTTATTGCTGTGAAGTTTGTGATAGACTCACACATCGCACATTACTGTGAGTTTATTGCTGTAGAGTCTGTTATACACTCACACATCGCACATTACTGTGAGTTTTATTGATGTGGAGCCTGTTATACACTCACACACTGCATATTACTGTGAGTTTTATTGCTGTAGAGTGTTTGATACACTCACATACACTGCATATTACTGTGAGTTTTATTGCTGTAGAGTCTGTTATACACTCACATACACTGCATATTACTGTGAGTTTTATTGCTATGGAGTCTGTGATACACTGACACACTGCACATTACCGTGAGTTGTAATGCTGTGGAAAAAGAGATACAAAAGGGAGAGAGGAATTTGCATCCGAAGGGCAGTTGCGATGTATGTCTTAGACAGGTACCATTAAATCGGCCAGTAATCCCTCACTCTGCATCACTCTCTATTTGTACATCTTCAAAAAGTAAATGGAGGCCGAGCCTGCCCACGGTTGACAGCACAGGGTAAGTACTAAGCCCGAAGCGGTGAGTTTTGCTGCCACGCTCGGTAAGATCTCAGAATATCTGTCACTGGGCTCATTACCTGTTAATTTAACCCCTTCCCGACATTAGGACATACTATGCCGTCCTGACTTTAAGTGCCTTAAAGTCGTTAGGACGGCATAGCACGTCCTGTATTAAACAGCTCATCGCAGCCAGAGTCTGACAGGGGAAATGTAGCCGGTGCTCAAAGCGAACACCGGTTACATTTCTCCAAATTGCGCCGTGCCCAAACTTCCGCGTTCAGTCACGCCTCCGTGATGTCACACGTGAAGTCCGGAGGGCTCGCATTTCTTTTCAGGGACCCACAGGGTCTGTTAAGAACCTGATCGGGTCTCTGCGAGAGTGTTCCTGTCTACCAATCACCTTGTGATCAGTGGCCAGGAACCAATCGTGACGTTTTGGTGCTTGCGTCGTTTGGGACGCAAGCACCTTGCATCACAAAGGGGTTAATCATTACAAATGCTCTTCACTAACAAGGTGTGGAGGTTTGGAACAGGAGATAATGGAGGCAGGGAATATGGAGTCTACTTATCACTCCCTCACTTCCCTCTTTACAGGTAGCAGGTAGCCCCTCACAGTAACCTTCCACAGGTCCCAGGACCCTGCAGTCCTGCAAAAAAATTAACTTATGTTTATTTGAAAAAATGCATCAAGTGCAAGCATTTGTAAATAGTATTCCTTTAATAAATTTGTACAGCTCTGTCTGGGAGCAGACATCTTGGTTTTAGATCTTATTTCATTGGAATGCTGCATCTGAGTCATGTGACCCAAGATTATAAACAACATGTCTAGCTCCTTATAGAGCTATACAGAGCCTAGAGGGCTCAATAAGGTACTTTATTTGTATTCTTTCAATTAAGCATTTCTCTTTATAATGCTGACACTTGATGTAGTTTTCTGCCTACATTTGATCTTTAAGGACACAGGACGGCCTTGCCACTCCATGAATGTAAAAAAAGGATGGGGTCAATATATATTTTATAAATCATAATGAATTCTGCTTTATAACGATAACAATGACCTCAAAATAAATCCTTACCTTTCCTTCAAAACAGTATATTGTGTATAAGTCACTAAATAATAAAGATTACAGTAGAGCACACATTTTACAAAAAATTTCTAGCAAAAAATGTTGTCCATAAGGAGTTAAATATCCAAGAGGAGAAGACACAGACACTGTATAGTTAGTATTTGTTTTAGAAACATGTACCTGAAAAAGCAATTAATCCAGAGAGGGCACGAAATATCACAGACTGAGAGACCACCACCAAGATCTCTCCAAATGTATCAAGTAGAGACCTGAATCTCCAGCGCACATATCTAAAGCATTATTCAGTGTGATAAATCATTGAGAAGACATCACAAGCTCTGCTTCTCATGCTATCAAAACTATGGGAGAGAATATATGTAAATGGTAATGGGGACCCCCTTTCTTACATGTTCCTGGGACCCCAAGATTGTCTAGAGGAGAAATGGTATGGTGATTTCAATAAAGAGATATCAGTCAGTATGTGAGACCCATGTAATATGTGGCTTTATCTAATAACAGAGACAGACAATTCATCTCAGGCTTTGTCTTTAGGGAAGATAAGGATATTTTTGACATTTGGGAGGATGACAACTTAGGACTGAAGAGACTGATGAAAGAAAGAAAAGTGCCGGCATGGAGGAGGATAATAAATAACCTAAGGATGCGCAGGCGGAGATGGTAAGTAAATCCCGTGGTTATTAAATGGAGGTTTATGTGGTATAGTGAAGGGCGCTTTCTCTGTACACGTGGTTATTGGGGGGTCAGTGTGATATTAGCTGTGCTCATGGTTTGGGGGGTCTGTGTGATATTAGCTGTGCTCGTGGTTTGGGGGGCAGTGTGAGATTAGCTGTGCTCGTGGTTTGGGGGTCAGTGTGATATTAGCTGTGCTGGGTCAGTGTGATATTAGCTGTGCTTGTGGTTTGGGGGTCAGTGTGAGATTAGCTGTGCTTGTGGTTTGGGGGTCAGTGTGATATTAGCTGTGCTGGGTCAGTGTGATATTAGCTGTGCTCGTGGTTTGGGGTCAGTGTGATATTAGCTGTGCTTGTGGTTTGGGGTTCAGTGTGATATTAGCTGTGCTCGTGGTGTGGGGGGTCAGTGTGATATTAGCTGTGCTCATGGTTTGGTGGGTCAGTGTGATATTAGCTGTGCTTGTGGTTTGGAGGTCAGTGTGATATTAGCTGTGCTCGTGGTTTTGGGTCAGTGTGATATTAGCTATGCTCGTGGTGTGGGGGGTCTGTGTGATATTAGCTGTGCTCGTGGTTTGGGGGTCAGTGTGATATTAGCTGTGCTCATGGTTTGGGGGGTCAGTGTGATATTAGCTGTGCTTGTGGTTTGGGGGTCAGTGTGCTATTAGCTGTGCTCATGGTGTGGGGGGTCTGTGTGATATTAGCTGTGCTCGTGGTTTGGGGGGCAGTGTGAGATTAGCTGTGCTCGTGGTTTGGGGGTCAGTGTGATATTAGCTGTGCTTGTGGTTTGGGGGTCAGTGTGCTATTAGCTGTGCTCGTGGTTTGGTGGTCAGTGTGATATTAGCTGTGCTCGTGGTTTGGGGGTCAGTGTGATATTAGATGTGCTTGTGGTTTGGGGGTCAGTGTGATATTAGCTGTGCTCGTGGTGTGGGGGGTCAGTGTGATATTAGCTGTGCTCATGGTTTGGGGGGTCAGTGTGATATTAGCTGTGCTTGTGGTTTGGAGGTCAGTGTGATATTAGCTGTGCTCGTGGTTTTGGGTCAGTGTGATATTAGCTATGCTCGTGGTGTGGGGGGTCTGTGTGATATTAGCTGTGCTCGTGGTTTGGGAGTCAGTGTGATATTAGCTGTGCTCATGGTTTGGGGGGTCAGTGTGATATTAGCTGTGCTTGTGGTTTGGGGGGCAGTGTGCTATTAGCTGTGCTCATGGTGTGGGGGGTCAGTGTGATATTAGCTGTGCTCGTGGTTTGGGGGTCAGTGTGATATTAGCTGTGCTCATGGTTTGGGGGGTAAGTGTGATATTAGCTGTGCCTGTGGTTTGGGGGTCAGTGTGATATTAGCTGTGCCTGTGGTTTGGGGGTCAGTGTGATATTAGCTGTGCTTGTGGTTTGGGGGTCAGTGTGCTATTAGCTGTTCTCATGGTGTGGGGGGTCAGTGTGATATTAGCTGTGCTCGTGGTTTGGGGGTCAGTGTGATATTAGCTGTGCTTGTGGTTTGGGGGTCAGTGTGCTATTAGCTGTGCTCATGGTGTGGGGGGTCAGTGTGATATTAGCTGTGCTCGTGGTTTGGGGGTCAGTGTGATATTAGCTGTGCTCATGGTTTGGGGGGTAAGTGTGATATTAGCTGTGCCTGTGGTTTGGGGGTCAGTGTGATATTAGCTGTGCCTGTGGTTTGGGGGTCAGTGTGATATTAGCTGTGCCTGTGGTTTGGGGGTCAGTGTGATATTAGCTGTGCTTGTGGTTTGGGGGTCAGTGTGCTATTAGCTGTTCTCATGGTGTGGGGGGTCAGTGTGATATTAGCTGTGCTCGTGGTTTGGGGGTCAGTGTGATATTAGCTGTGCTCATGGTTTGGGGGGTCAGTGTGATATTAGCTGTGCCTGTTGTTTGGGGGTCAGTGTGATATTAGCTGTGCTTGTGGTTTGGTGGTCAGTGTGCTATTAGCTGTGCTCATGGTGTGGGGGGTCAGTGTGATATTAGCTGTGCTCGTGGTTTGGGGGTCAGTGTGATATTAGCTGTGCTCATGGTTTTGGGGGGTCAGTGTGATATTAGCTGTGCCTGTGGTTTGGGGGTCAGTGTGATATTAGCTGTGCTCGTGGTTTGGGGGTCAGTGTGATATTAGCTGTGCTTGTGGTGTGGGGGGTCTGTTTGCTATTAGCTGTGCTTGTGGTGTGGGGGGGTCTGTGTGATATTAGCTGTGCTAGTGGTTTGGGGGGTCACTGTGGGAAGAAAGGGGATTATGTTACACCAGGAGGATCTGAATACACTTTCTCTCTTTTTCAGCTGTTTCCTGAGCTGTTTTGGAGGGTCATCTACATATTAAATAAAAGATCAATGCTTCAGAAAATGTTGTTCATAAACGTTTATTGTGTGTAAAACGTCACAGCATATAGCAAACAAAAAGTGAGAGTCACCCGGTGGGGCAGTGAAGCCTACGTGTTTTGCGCCTCTCGTCAGTCCATGAGTGATTAGCAGATATTCTACTCTTAAATAACTATATCACGTGATAATTTGAAGTTATAATCGTCCAAAAGTATGTGGCAGTGACAGACATGTAGAATAAGAAATGTAATACATATTTTGCATCTAGGGCAGTAATTAATGGATTAATACCAATTACATTACATTAACATTTATTTGTACAGCGCCACCAATTCTCATAACGCTTGATACAGAGCATTGAAGGGAACTACATACTAAGTTAGACAAACTAGTACAGACTGGTACATGAGGTAGAGAACCCTGCTCGTAAGCTTACAATCTAGAAGGAATGGGGTCCTTGAGACAATTAAGGGATTGAAGAGGTCAGAGGGATTGAAGTTGTAGGAACATTAGAGTGGATGGGAGGCACTATATCGGATAAGTCAAAGAGGGAGAGTGTGTGCCAGCTAGGTGGGATCGGCTAGAGGCAAAGTGACTGGTAACTAGTGGGTTGTCTAAAGACATGAGTTTTGAGGGACTTTTTAAAGTGTGAAAAGAAGGGAGAGAAACGGATGCTCCGGGGAAGGGAGTTCCAGAAACAGAGGGCAACTCGGGCGAAATCTTGGAGACGCGAGTGGGAAGTGGTGATGAGATTAGAAGAGAGTGTTAACCCCTTTGATAAGTGTAAAGGTCAGGTAACGGTTTACAAGGGAGGAAATGGACGTAGGAGTGGAGGGCTTTGTAGGTTAAAGACAGAATTTTTTATTTTATCCTCGAGCAGACGGAAGCCAGTGGAGGGCGTTGCAGAGAGGAGCAGCCGAATCAGACCAACGTGCCAAAAAGATGAGTCTGGCAGCCTCTTCTTTTTAATATGTTTATTAATGATCTCCCACCTTGTGCTGGGAGCCATGTCTCAGTGTTTGCTGATGACACAAAATTAGGTTAGGTAATAAAGACTAATCTTGACGTTCTTTCTTTACAGGAAGATTTGGACAGAGTGGGGGACTGGGCAAGAAAGTGGCAAATGAGGTTCAATATAGACAAATGTAAAGTTATGCATTATGGGAAAAATAATAACAAAGCAACATATACGTTAAATGTTATTTCCCTGGGAAAAACTACTAACGAAAAGGATTTAGGAATCATTGTAGATAAACTTGGCAACAGTGCCCAATGCCAGTCAGCAGCTGCAAGGGCCAATAAGATATTGGCATGTATAAAACTAGGTATAGATTCAAGGGAATGAGGACATCATCTTGCCTCTTTACAAACCAATGGTAAGAACTCACCTTGAATGTGCAGTACAATTCTGGGCACCAGTCCTTACAAAGGATATTAAGGAACTAGAAAAAGTGCAAAGGAGAACTACAAAATGAATAAGGGTTTGGAGGTTCTTAGTTATGAAGAGAGACTTACAAAATTGCATTTATTTACTTTAGAAAAAAGGCGTCTTAGGGGGGATATGATAATATTATATAAATATGTGCAGGGCCAAGATAAGGAACTCTCCAGGGAGCTGTTCAATAACAGAAATGTACAAAGAACAAGAGGTTTTTGCATCTTTTGGATCAAAAAGCTGGAATGATAGGTAGATGGGTTCAACTTGATGGACTTGTGTCTTTTTTCAACATACATTTTTATGTCACTATGTTACATTCCTTACCCAGGTGGTCCGTTCATTCATGAGTTCGTTCGGTAAATTCAATCTACCAAACACCCAGGCAGAAAGGCACAAACAAGCCTTTCTGCATTGGAAAATACAAGCTTTTACCATGGGGCCATAGGCCGGAGGCAGCAGTCGAGCAACCAGGCTTCTCCAGAACATAGTGGCGAGGTTGGTTCCGCCACAGACAGTTAGAGCTTTCTTTTCATACCCTAGCCATAAAACGTATTTATCATTTAGTATTAAACAATACATATAAAAGGGGAACATTTAGGGAAATGTTTTCCACCATTATTTTCCCAATAATAATCCATACCACTAACCCACTTATCCCAACTAATTAACCAACTAATAAAAAAACATAGGTTAACTAATGAAATTAATACATTACAATAAAATGTATTTATTAAATAAAAAATAAAAAAATTGACAAAATGAAAAAGTTTGTAAAAAACAAAATGAGGACCATAAAGTTGGAAGGAAACTGATCCCAGTTAAAAACTGATAGGCAAGTAAAGGGTTAAAGACCCCCCCCCCCCCTTCCCCATAGCCAGGTTCTCACTTGCCGGTCTCTCTCTGTCACTATAAGTACGTAAAGCACAGAGAGTGAATTAGAGGCAATGTGTGACACATTGACTTTTCAGTCTAATTTGCATGTTATCGTGGTGATCGAGTGATCACATGTCTGGAAACCCGCCGATCTGGTCCAGGAGCCTTGCCTTGTTTGCGAGGCAAAGTCCTGGACCTGTTTTAGACGTGCATACAGTCAGCCTAACTATATGACGAGTTAACTCATCATAAAGAGAGAAATGCAGGGAATTTCTAACTTTAGGCAAATGTAGCAGAGAGCACAAAATGTGTTCATTATTTTCATTTTGTTTTATTCATTCGGACGAATTGACCTATTTTAACCTCTCTTTTGGTTTATAGACTTTCGGTTTATGGAATGCATGTAATGCTATTGGTATTCTATAAACCGAAATAGAGTCCCCATTCATACGAATTGACCTTTTTCAACTCTATTTCAGTTTATAGAAAGCCAATAGCATTACATACATTCCATAAATCGACATAATGGACTAATTTCGGTTTATGGAAAACACCGAACAAGGAAAGACCCAGGAACCAGCATACTCAAGAAGCATCCTCGCTTTATCAAAAGAGCAACCTCCGGACATGACCAACAGAAATCTTCTCAGAGTGACTTCTTCAAGAAGCAATGGACCATGCCAATGAAGTTTTCTTGACTTCCTCAGGAAGCAGCAATCCACGCCGGTGAAGTCAACTCTTCCAGACACTCAGGACAGGATTGAGATCCGCTCTGCAGGAGGGCTTCAGACACGGAACTCTGATACTCACAATATCAGACTGGAGCAGGAAGCTGTAGGGTCCCTGGAACTGGCATGAATCAAAGGCAGACTCCAAACAGGAACAGCTGACCTGCTGTGGGTGCTGCTTGCAAAACTCTACTCCGTGAGCTCCTGCTGTTTGCCTACAGCCATATGGAACGCACGGGTTCCCTTTACCATCCTGGCCCCTGTGCGCTACACACTCACATGGGGATTGGGCACTGAGAAATACTCAGATGAGATATAATACTGATGAGATGTAAAGACTGGAACGGAATCGATCCAGATTGGGGCTACTTGGTTTGGGACCCTTCCTGCTGATTCCATCACGCTATCTTTGTCCCAGCTAGACGTTTTTATTTGTTTTTGGACTAATTGCATTTTTGGACAAAATTAATCTTTTTTTGTCCAAATAACGAATGGCAGAAAAACAAACAAAGGCAAGGTGAATGAAGGAATGTGAAATGAAGGAAATTCATTGGTCCATTCATTCACTCGGTCATTCGTATGCCGGCATTTGCACAAAGGTGAACCATTACTAATGCCAAACTTAAGCTGAATTGTTGGTTGGATGATTCCCACAGATTGCACCTTCCTGGGTCATTTCCTATGGAGATTTGGATGAATTTCTGTAGTTTGGTATATTTTTATTAGCGCAGAATCACTCCAATAAGATATAACGGGGCATTCAAGGATTGAGGCTAGCACTTCGGTTCGGTGCTATTCGTTTTCAGCCTATATTCAAATGCAAAAATCAAGTCAAAACAGCACAGTTGGACAACATTAGGATCAGCGAATGTTGGGGCCAGTCCAGCAGCATTATGCTGCTCTTGCTCTGAGTCTGAATAAAACATCTATATAAGTCTGTATTTGTCGATGCTATATAATATATGTATGTATGTATTGTATAAAGTGTTCATGTATAGACATTTTCGCCGGGCACGTTAACCATGGCCGCCTCGAAGAGCTATTGTAATGCATATGAAAGTTATATATTTATCTTAAAATCATCCCAATAGTTTTTTCTGGTTCGTTTATTGCACATGATAATCTCTTTCTCTGGAAAAGCATGGCATTGTAGAACAACTGTTATAATATATCAATGTCTGCCTTGATGATTGTGTATCACAGTCTGATTCTAATTATTCTTTAGGGGGTCCTTATTCAATGTGGGGTCTTTTACTATGTTGCTTATTGTCTAAAATGCTGCCCTGATTATAATATATATGTTTAAAAAAAAGTACATAACTTTCACATCCATAATTATCAAAATACTAAGTAATATATTTGTATGGGTTATATATGCTAAAATATTTTTAAAAAAATCTAATAAATAATTTAAATATAAAAAAAAATAATTGAGTAATGCACAGTCACCATAAGTAACAAGCTCTGAGTAATGTGTCGTCTGGGAGTATCCCTTGTTGAACAGAGTAACACACCAGTAACATGCTCTGATACTGAGTCATTGATTAATGCATGCTTTGGGCGAGTGCATTGATCCATCACTCAAAGCAGGTTACTTTATATTACCAGGGATGCTCTCATGACATGCACTGACATATTACTCATGGTACAGTGCATGAATCAATTCAGCAGGGATACTGCCACAGCATGCATACATCATATCTCTTAAAGGGCCACTAAAGGGTCTACTCAATAATGAGGGAATTCCAGGGAACTGAGAGGGGAATTTCAAACTTCAGGCCAAAGTAGCCGAATTCTCCCTTGCAGTTACAATGGAGAATGTTTCTAACTCCTGTCTCAGTTCACTGCAAAAGTATGCAAATATTCTAGCAGAAATGCAGCAGGCATCTTCCAAATGGTGGCTCTTTAATACTTCTTCAAAAGGAAGATATATATATATAAACTGAGAATCCCTTATCCATAATACTTGGGAACAGAAGTAATTTGGATAATGGATAAGTTTGGATAACAGATCATTTTCACCAATAAGACATATTCCACTAATCTTTATAAAAACATGTTTTACTAACAGCAGAATAAAACTAGATCATATTATTATTTTATTTATTGGTTATAATTATATCTTTTTTATCCAATTTCATTTATTTCCAGTGCATAATTAAGCCCTACATTCATTTTTCAGATGACACTTGGTAGAAATCCGACTGCTCCAGCCGTATACTTCTTATGTCCCTACATTGGTTTTTGGATGAAAATGGTCTCTTTTATCCGATTCCCACATACTCGTTTCTGAAATTAATGGAAATAACAAAAATAATGAATTTCCTCCGAAAACAATCTTATCTAAAATGTTGTGAGCGCCCAACTCTAGTAGTTCCAGCCTTTACATCTCATCCAGACGTGAGTGTCCTGTTTGGGGGAAGGAATGGTGCTGCTGGCTCTGAGTATGTCTTGGAGCCCCATCTATACGTGCAGTGGTGGATCTTGGGTTTGTGCTGCCCTAGGCAGACAAAAGTCGGGCACCCCCCTACCCACGCTGCACACGCCCGACATGCCCCATAACCCACGTCACCCCATTACATGCCTCCATTAACCCCATCACCCAAATTGTATGTCTCCATTAACCCCATCACCCCATTATATGCCTCCCTTAACCCCATCACCCCCATTATATGCCTCCATTAACCCCATCACCCCCATTACATTCCTCCATCACCCCCATTACATACCTCCATTAACCCAATCACCCCCATTATATGCCATCATTAACCCCATCACCCCCATTACATGCCTCCATTAACCCCATCACCCCCATTATATGTCTCCATTAACCCCATCACCCCTATTATATGCCTCCATTAACCCCATCACCCCAATTACATTCCTCCATCACCCCCATTACATACCTCAATTAACCCCTTCACCCCCATTATCTGCCTCCATTAATCCCATCAACCCCATTATATGCCTCCATTAACCCACATCACCCCCATTACATGCCTCCATTAACCCCATCACCCCCATTATATGCCTCCATTAACCCCATCACTTCATTATATGCCTCCATTAACCCCATCACCCCCTTATATGCCTCCATTAACCCCATCAGGTATATGCCTCCATTAACCTTATCATATGCCACTATTAACCCCATCATCCAAATTACATGCCTCCATCAACCCATTATATGCCTCCATTAACCTCATCACCCACATTACATGCCTCCATAACCCCCATTATTGGCCTGCATCACCCCCATTATATGCCCCCTCACCCCAGGACTTACCCTGATCTAATTTGTGGTGGCTAGTGGCAGGCAGCATGGTGTCCTACCATGCTACCTGTTCAGCTCCCGTAGTGAGTGTGGATATGTCACGTGACCCGGGCGCGTCTGACGTCAGAGTGCCTGGTCACGTGACCATTCATCACTCCGCCACTCCAAGAAAAAAAACGCTTGGGCAGCCCGATCGTCACGATGAGACTGCCCGTTCGTTTTCTTCTTAGTTTTTTTTCCAGTGCTGGGGGCATCCGCCTAGAATGCCCCGTGGTAAATACCATGCTGTATACGTGAGTTTATCCAATCAAATATTATATAGATTCAATATATGTGCCTTCTCCCTTTCCCCTACATGCTCACCCAGGACAAGCCAGTCCTGTTTTATATACAACCTGTTTGAGTGGATTGGGATTCTGTCTACATTTGGTTTGGGACAAGAGGAGTCCTGATGAGCCCTTCTTTCTGTGTATTTTTTCCTCCTGTAAAATGAATCTGCTTTAGATTATTATTATAGGTTATTCAGTGTCAGGTTATCTGGGAAAGGATCGCATATCACAATAACCTCTCACTGGACAGTGACAATATGAGAATAAATGCATTTTATTATAATTATAACGCAATGGGTCATGAGAGGGAATAGTTGTTCCAATAAGAGGCTCCCCTCGCCCTCTGTGTGATTTACTGAATGGGTTTAACCAGCGCTGTCTGTACACAGGCCAGGACATGGTGCAGTCTAGAATGTCATGACATCACTGGGCAGTGTGACATCACTCAGGCTTGGTATATAAGCAGGGAGTTTAGAACTCTGCTCTCTGAGTGTGTAGGAGTTTCAGCGAGTGAAGTGGTTGGTGTGCACTTTATAGACATTTATATAGATTAAATATGGAGGATGCATTATTAAGATTGGTAAGGATCCTTTTTAATGTTTAAATCACATGGTTTATCTCTGGAGTTTCTGCTAATTCTGCATAATAAGTTAATATATTTATATCGATGATTTTGCTATTCCCAGTTAGTGGGTTGGGGGTTAAATGTGTCAAACCTTTAAATATTTATATACAGGAACCTATAGAATAAAATCTTCTGTCACAGTGTCAGTGTATTATTATAATTCAATTGCCAGGGAATTACCACTACGAATTCAATTCAAAATGTTCCTAGTGTTATAAGTATAAGGCTATCCTAGATATAAGATAAGGCCAAGGACTAATGAAAGTATTTCTTTACTGAGAGGGTAGTGGATGTATGGAATAGTCTTCCAGTAGAAGTGGTAGAGGTTAATACAGTGAAGGAGTTTAAGCATGCATGGGATAGGTAAAAGGCTCTCCTAGATATAAGATAAGTCCAGGGACTAATGCAGTTTATAGAAAATAGGGCAGACTAGATGTGTGAATGGTTTTTATCTGCCAGTGACACAGTGTATGTTTCTATGTCTGTAGATTGTATAACATGTGACCAGTATATGTACCTGTCTCCACACTTAGACATGCTTACATCTCTTAGCCAATTTCCCATCTGTCTTGCCCTATGTTTGTCCCCATGTGTAAAATGGCTTGGAGAGAGCCAGGAACATAATCTACAGGCCTTTCTTGCTGTACATTGTCTACCTTTTGACAAAATATTGTCATCTACAGGGTTCAACCTCAAACTTTCCGTGTGTTTTTATTATGCTTGTTATTTGCTGTAATTGTCACTGTAATCTGTGCTAAATCTGATGCCATCTCTGATCTTATCTGACCAGCTCTCTCACTTTGAGAAAACCTTTTGCCTTGATTTCCTTTAAATAGATCCTGTTGGTTCTTCCCCTTGGTTATTCTGTATCCTCTATCTATCCACTGCTGGGGTAATTTTAAAAGAGAGATAGAAAATACCCCCAACAGCTGATATACGGGGGACATGCACCTCTCTCAAACTCAACCTCCTCTGTTTTTTGTCAAACTCAGGTGTGGAGTTTGGAGGTCGCGTTTGACTTAGAACGCGACTTCATTTCGCCTCCCATTACAGCCTATAGAAGGCAAAATTAATCTAGGGTTTTTCTTTAATTTTGAAAACTTGGCACCCGAATTTGAAACAACCAGGTTTGAATCGTCCCCACTGAAAGTAATGGGAAGAGAAATGATCAAAGCTATTTTTGAGACTAAGTCAAACTCGTGGGCCGAATTAGACTTAGTCTGAAAATGAAAGTCGACCTCCTCAAGCTATTCTCAAATTTTAGTGAATAGCCCCATTATTCTCGCATGGAAGTCGACCTCCTCACCATACCTCCTTTAAGACACTACTCACCTTATCTCGACCTTACAGCTCCCTCTATGTCATTATTTAATAAACGAGTATTGTTTCAGTTAGCTGTTAATGACATGTATGGAAAGTACGGTGTATGTCTGCATGTTATTAATGAAACCTATTTATATTATGTTTCCCTTACAGCAAGAGGAGCATCATAGGCTGTATAGAGAGGTAATACAGTTATATTCCCATTATTTGTTATTGAGTCAGATTAACCCCTTAGTGAAATGTTGTGTCTGATATCTTTGAAATTTGCTCTATGTATCTCTATCATGGGGCAGACATGTTGTTTAGAATCTTTGCTCTGTATAGCTCTATCAGGGGGCGGACATGTTGTTTAGAATCGTTGCTCTGTATAGCTCTATCATGGGGCAGACATGTTGTTTAGAATCTTTGCTCTGTATAGCTCTATCAGGGGGCAGACATGTTGTTTGTAATCTTTGCTCTGTATCATGGGCGTAGGAAGCGGGGGGGATGGGGGGGACGGATCCCCCCCAGGAAAAAATGTGGGGGGGACAGGTAGGGTGAAATCCCCCCCAGCAAACCGGGCCCCCAGCCCCTGCTTGCCGCGTTCACAACGCATTGCGCTTGTGAACGCTTTTTTCCGGCAAGCCGCATCCGATGGATGCGACGGCCGAAAAAAAAAAAAAACTGACGCCGGATGTGACGTCGCGTCACATCCGGTAACTGTTTCCCTCCTCCGTGCAAGAGGGAAGACTGCACGGAGGAGACATCAGGCGGGGGACACGGAGCAGATTCATGTAAGTACTAGGGAAGGGGGGGGGGGGAGGTTTAACTGGCACTATATTACTGGGTTCTGGCTGGCACTATATTACTGGGTTCTGGCTGGCACTATATTACTGGGTTCTGGCTGGCACTATATTACTGGGCTCTGGCTGGCACTATATTACTGGGTTCTGGCTGGCACTATATTAATGGGTTCTGGCTGGCACTATATTACTGGGCTCTGGCTGGCACTATATTACTGGGCTCTGACTGGCACTATATTACTGGGCTCTGACTGGCACTATATTACTGGGTTCTGGCTGGCACTATATTACTGGGCTCTGGCTGGCACTATATTACTGGGTTCTGGCTGGCACTATATTACTGGGTTCTGACTGGCACTATATTACTGGGTTCTGGCTGGCACTATATTACTGGGCTCTGGCTGGCACTATATTACTGGGTTCTGGCTGGCACTATATTACTGGGCTCTGGCTGGCACTATATTACTGGGCTCTGACTGACACTATATTACTGGGTTCTGACTGGCACTATATTACTGGGTTCTGACTGGCACTATATTACTGGGCTCTGGCTGGCACTATATTACTGGGCTCTGACTGACACTATATTACTGGGTTCTGACTGGCACTATATTACTGGGTTCTGACTGGCACTATATTACTGGGCTCTGGCTGGCACTATATTACTGGGCTCTGACTGGCACTATATTACTGGGTTCTGACTGGCACTATATTACTGGGTTCTGGCTGGCACTATATTACTGGGCTCTGGCTGGCACTATATTACTGGGTTCTGGCTGGTTCTATATTACTGGGTTCTGACTGGCACTATATTACTGGGCTCTAGCTGGCACTATATTACTGGGCTCTGGCAGGCACTATATTACTGGGTTCTGGCTGGCACTATATTACTGGGTTCTGACTGGCACTATATTACTGGGTTCTGGCTGGCACTATATTACTGGGTTCTGGCTGGCACTATATTACTGGGTTCTGGCTGGCACTATATTACTGGGTTCTGACTGGCACTATATTACTGGGTTCTGGCTGGCACTATATTACTGGGTTCTGACTGGCACTATATTACTGGGCTCTGACTGGCACTATATTACTGGGCTCTGGCTGGCACAATATTACTGGGCATCTGGCTGGCACAATATTACTGGGCTCTGACTGGCACAATATTACAGGCATCTGACTGGCACAATATTACAGGCACCTGACTGGCACAATATTACTGGGCATCTGGCTGGCACAATATTACTGGGCATCTGGCTGGCACAATATTACTGGGCTCTGACTGGCACAATATTACAGGCATCTGACTCCCACAATAATACTGGGCATCTGACTGGCACAATATTACTGGGCATCTGGCTGGCACAATATTACTGGGCATCTTCCTGGCACAATATTACTGGGCTCTCACTGGCACAATATTACTGGGCTCTCACTGGCACAATATTATAGGCATCTGACTGGCACAATATTCCTGGGCTCTGACTGGCACAATATTCCTGGGCTCTGACTGGCACAATATTCCTGGGCTCTGACTGGCACAATATTACAGGCATCTGACTGGCACAATATTACAGGCATCTGACTGGCACAATATTCCTGGGCTCTGACTGGCACAATATTCTTGGTATCTGACTGGCACAATATTCTTGGTATCTGACTGGCACAATATTCCTGGGCTCTGACTGGCACAATATTCCTGGGCTCTGACTGGCACAATATTACTGGGCTCTGAATGGCACTATTACAGGCATCTGACTGGCACAATATTACTGGGCTCTGAATGGTACAATATTACTGGGCTCTGAATGGCACAATATTACTGGGCTCTGACTGGCACAATAATACTGCGCTCTGAATGGCACAATATTACTGGCATCTGAATGGCACAACAATTATGGCATATGTGTGTGTGTGTGTGTGGGGGGGGGGTTAACATCGCGATGGATGGCGGGATTGCATGCAGGGGAGGGGGCAGGGTCCAGGGGGCCCAAGCAAATGCTTGCCCAGGGTCCAATCACTATTAAAGACGGCCCTGAGCATACTTGCCAACACGGGACAATCCCGCAACGTTTTTGATCCTGGGACTGTCCCGGGAGAATCAGCTCTGCAGCGATCACGGAGGTCACCTGATCACATGACTTCATCGCACGACGTCATATGATCATGCGCACAGCTTGTGCGCGTCCTCCACAAGTCACACAGCCCCACACTGGGAGGAACGAGGTAGGAACAGTGACTGTGTCACTGCCAATAATGTACCGTTTTTCTTTTTATCATGGCAGCTTCGGAACGTGATTGATTATTGCAGCTCTTGGGGGCATTTAAAAAATGTCTCTTAGAGCTGCAATAATCAATGACTTCCGAAGCTGCCATAATAACACGTCTCTTAAATCTGCCAATGACTTCTACTAATGATGAGATGATCAAAAAATGAGGGCAAAAAAAACCCCTGGCAAATGAATGTGGGCAACAAAAAACCTGGCAAATGAATGTGGGCAAAAAAAAAAAACCCTGGTAAATGAATGTGGGCAAAAAAAAAAAACCCTGGCAAATGAATGTGGGCAAAAAAAAAAAAAACCCTGGCAAATGAATGTGGGCAAAAAAAAAAAAAACCCTGGCAAATGAATGTGGGCAAAAAAAACCCTGGCAAATGAATGTGGGCAAAAAAAAACCTGGCAAATGAATGTGGGCAAAAAAAAACCCCTGACAAATGAATTTGGGCAAAAAAAACACTGGCAAATGAATGGGCAAAATAATGTAATTAATAAGTAATGATTGTAAGAGGCACAGACAAACCTGGAACGGAAATGCCCACCTTCCCTGCAATGAGATATAGCTTTGATCCCTGCTATTGATCTACATTTTTTTAAAATGTATTTTTTAAGATAAAAAAAAACTGCTCACTTGAATGTGTGTATGTATGAGTATATGTGATAGACTGTATGTATGTATGAGTGTATGTGACAGACTATGGATGTATGTATGCATGAGTGTATGTGACAGACTATGTATGTATGTATGTATGTATGTATGAGTGTGTGTGTGTGACAGACTGTATGAGGGAGTGTGACAGACTGTATGAGTGTGTGTGACTGTGTGAGTTTGTGTGTCTGTGACTGACTGTATGAGTTTGTGTGTCTGTGACTGACTGTATGAGTTTGTGTGTATATATGACTGACTATGAGTGTGTGTGTCTGTGACAGACTGTATGTATGAGTGTATGTGAAAGACCATGTATGAGTGTGTGTGTCTAAGTGACTGACTCTGAGTGTATGTGTCTATGTTACAGACTGTATGTATGAGTGTGTGTGTGTGTCTGACAGGCTGCATGTATGTATGAGTGTGTGTCTGCGACAGACTCTATGTATGTATGTATGAGTGTGTCTGTGAACGACTGTATGTATGAGTGTGTGTGTGTCTGACAGATTGTATGTATGTGTGAGTGTGTGCCTGGCAGACTGTATGTATGTATGTATGTATGAGTGTGTTTCTATGTGACAGTATGTATATGTGTGACAGGCTGTATGTATGAGTATATGTGTCTATGTAACTGACTGTATATGACTGCATGTGATTGTGTGTATGTGCTGTTGTCTGGCTCCTATATTTTTTTCCTGGCTCCTAAAACTTAGTTAAGGTTGTCAAGCCCTGGTATAAATTTTACTAGTTATATACATATATTTGGGGTCCACCTTAAGCTTTTGGAAATATTTAATATTTTACAGTTTATTTTCTGGTCAGAAATGTAATGTTTGTTTGCTGAGAGGGTAGTGGATGCATGGAATAGTCTTCCAGTAGAAGTGGTAGAGGTTAATACAGTGAAGGAGTTTAAGCATGCATGGGATAGGTATAAGGCTATCCTAGATATAAGATAAGGTCAGGGACTAATGAAAGGATTACATTACTGAGAGGGTAGTGGATGCATGGAATAGTCTTCCAGTAGAAGTGGTAGAGGTTAATGCAGTGAAGGAGTTTAAGCATGCATGGGATAGGTATAAGGCTATCCTAGATATAAGATAAGGCCAGGGACCAATGAAAGTATTACTATACTGAGAGGGTAGTGGATGCATGGAATAGCCTTCCAGTAGAAGTGGTAGAGGTTAATACAGTGAAGGAGTTTAAGCATGCGTGGGATAGGTATAAGGCTATCCTAGATATAAGATAAGGCCAGGGACTAATGAAAGTATTACTTTACTGAGAGGGTAGTGGATACATGGAATGGCATTCCAGCAGAAGTGGTAGGTTCATACTGATGTATGTTTTATGGTGTACACACAGCTCGCTGACTATATTTCATGTAACAGTGATAAAATGCACCTGCCTGATGTAGATGTTGTGCTGTGAATGTATCTGTTGTATACCAAGGATGCTGGTAATGTTGGTGGGAACTTGGTGATATAATATACACTGTGACAAGCTTTATTTTTACTGCTGCTATACCCGGCGAGCAAAAATGCTGTCCCCCCCAGATTTGTGGGGGTTCCTACACCCATGCTCTGTATAGCTATATCAGGGGGCAGACATGTCATTTAGAATCTTTGCTCTTTATAGCTATATCAGGGGGAGGACATGTTGTTTAAAATCTTTGCTCTGTATAGCTCTATCATGGGATGGACATGTTGTTTAGAATATTTGCTCTGGATAACTCTATCAGGGGGCGGACATGTTGTTTAGAATATTTGCTCTGTGTGGCTCTATCAGGGGGCTGACATGTTGATTAGAATCGTTGCTCTGTATAGCTCTATCAGGGGGCGGACATGTTGTTTAGAATCTTTGCTCTGTATAGCTATATCAGGGGGAGGACATGTTGTTTAGAATCTTTGCTCTGTATAGCTCTATCAGGAGGCAGACATGTTGATTAGAGCCCCCTTATCAGTCTATACTGGAAAGTGACAGTCATTAAATGGAAAGAAATAAAGTACCTGTTTAATCAGCACACAGAGCATAACTCACCAGCACCGTGTAACAAAGCCAAATAAACTCTAACCAGATTATATAATAGATAAACCTATGGCAATGCCAGATACCACAATCCATCAAGTCCCAAAATGTCACACGCTAGCCAAACATTTACCAGACAAAAGGCGCTATACAATGAGGACGTTATATAAAGATTATTGCTAATTGTGGTGAGTTAGTGGGGGAAATGATTCAATGTTAATTCAGTAAAGTCATTAGTGCGTCTGCTAGAAATAAAAAGGGAATCAGTACTTTTGGTGGTCTAACAGTCCTGATGGAATTGAGTCTAATGTGTGGTTTTTGGAGTCTGTGTCAGTAACATGTTTGGCATAAATAGTAATCCCCAGGACGAGTAAGAATTAGTCCACATGGGGGGCCACAACAGGACCCCGCTTTCTTAATGTGACAAAGACCAGAGCGATTTACCATGCGGTCTGAGAGCCACGTGGCAATTTTACCTAGTAATTTTCTATTGAAAATAAAAGTAATAGTGAAAAAAGTAATAGTGAATGTTCATCCGCTAAGTAAATCTCTCCTGTTTCGGCGTGCTAGACGCCATTCTCATGGTCAATTCGTGGATTTATTAAATAAATGCAGTGTACACCCATATAACATATTATATTAATAATAATGTGTATATTTTAAAAGCACCCAGCTTAGATATAAACATACTGGAGATTTAGTCCCAGTATATGGCCATATTTTGCTTAGCCCAACACTAAGCAATTGTTTTTGCAAGTATATATGGAGCCTGGCCAGCGTTTGGGTGTGCACCCCACCTACTCACAGGTGCTGTGTGTATGGTGTCCAGTGACACTTGTAGAAATTTTAGTTAAAGACAGATTATCAGAGAGATTAATTCCCAAGTAATTATCTAGAGATAGGACTCACCAAGTTTGGAGTACTCTGGCGCAGTGGTGGGCTAAGGAAAATATGTTGTGACTAAATCTCCATTATTTTTCCATCTAAGTTAGGTGCTTTTAAAATATCTAAAATTATTTAAAAATGTTTTTTAAAACATTAATGTGCATTTATTTCATTGTAACAATTTTGGTGGCTTCAGTGGTGGTCTCTGCACCATATGCTGCTTTTGGGGTGCTGTCCAAACAATTGTTACTGAATGAGGGGATTAAAGTGCACCTGTTATTGATTTAAAGGGGTCACACAAAGCTCCTCCCATATAGATGTCACAAAATGTAAGTTTTGTATTTTTTATCCCACGAACCAAAATGAAAACATCATATTTTGGATTATCCTAATCTGGTCTATAGACGGTCATCGAATAGTCCATAGTGACATTAAATATACAAATCAAGAGCCTACACTTAGAGGTAATTTTAAGTGTGGTCACTGTATCCAGGGTCAACATACTAGAAATATTAATTATATAAATCACCCATGTAATGGGCAGAAAATGTATATTAAACAACATATTACATGTAGCAGAGCCCATGTGATATATATATGTTAAATTACCCATGTGCTAGATTTTACAAAGGATGTACCACCGAACCTTTGAGAGACCGCATCAGTCAACATAAATCAGCCATTAGAAATATAGATAATATTTTGGGTACTGACTGAGAAAAAATCTATAAGATTTGTAACGTTAGAAGCTATTATAAAAAAAAGTATTTAAAAGACCTTGCAAATTATTATTACTAAATTCCTAAGAAACGTGCTAAGGGTGAACAGGAAAAATTGTCCGGCATAAACTGTTGTGATTGATATTGTATAAGTATATAAGTTGATCATAATGGGACAAACTGTTAGTGACTTGGCAACTCAAAAATTTGTAAAGGGTCAGCTTAAGAAAGCCCCATTGTTTGATAAGCTACATTGGACCCCGAGATACTATGTGCGGAAATATGTAACAGGCACATTTGATTCTGGTGTGGATGATGTGGCAGAATGGACAGAGAAATGTAAATATGAGTTTCTATTCCCCACGGATGGGTCATTTGATTTATATTATCGCAATATGTGACAAAGTTTTCTAGATGATCCTAATCAAGGTGATCCAAGTTGGGAACAGCCATTCACAACACTGTTTTTAAAGTTTTGGATTATTGTGTGTGACAATGTTAAAATTCCCAGTACTCTCAAGCCAAAGGAAATGAAACTGAATAAAGGGAAAGCCAAATTCCCAAAACAACCTGAAAACCCCAATACTTTTCTTATGCCCTCCGTGGATACGGCATCACAGGAAAAACCTAGTGCTCCTCCCTTATATGGGAGTGAGAAAAATGATTTAACCCCTATATTGGTGGCTGCATCACAGCTGAAATTGTACCCCAAGGTCCCGAAGGCGGTTGAGCCAAAAACTGAAACCTATACGGGACCAGTCACCAGAGCAGTATCTAGCAAAACTGTAACCCTATCCTCCCCAGCCAAAAGTGAGAGCCTGGCATCAGGTTCAAATGATGAGGGATCATATCCGTTTATGTTGGTTGGTGAGCAGGTAGTGCTGCAATCTGTTGATGCTAATGTTGTCAAGGGTTGGACCGTGGGTTGTCCAGATCCATATGTTAACCCTAAAGATGCAGTGAAGTATCTCAAGAGATGTACTAGTGGTGTGTTGTTCACGGGAGCTGATATCAGATTTTGTCTGGATATTTTAACTAATCATAAGGATGTGGATTGGCCGAAAGAGGTATCTGCACTGAACCCCAGGTATGATATTGCTAAGGCTGAGGAAGCATACGCGTGGTCCTCTGACACGCATAAAGATAGAATGTGGGACGGGATTGAAACGTTTTTTGAAAGGCAGGGTAGAAACTCGAATGAATATGGGAGTTGTTATGGCTTTGAAACAGAAGCCAGGTGAAAGTGTTAGTGATTACTGTCGCAGGTTTCGTACTGAGTGGACCACTGCAGCCGGTATGACTGTACCAGCTGATCAGGAGAAGGAGAGATGTAATATGTATAGTCAGACGTTAATGTCAGGTCATGATGAGAAAGTACAGCAAGTTGCTAAGATGTTAGTGCATAACTGGTGGGAGTGTACTCCGACGGCACTGGAGAATGACTTGTACATGAAGGAAGCAGCAGGTGTTTTTCCAGTAGCAACAGCTAAGGAGCAGGATTTAACATTGTTTAACAATTCAGACAGCTATAAAGGCAAGGGAAAGTACAGACAAGGCGCACGAGGACGTGGCAGAGCCCCCCCTCATAGAGTGGGAAGGAGGAATCAGTCAGGAGGGAGAGATACGAGAACAGATACTTGTTTTAATTGTGGTAAAACAGGTCATTGGGCTAAGAAATGTCGAGAACCCAAATCAGAACAGAGACAGGGAGATGATCTTGCTACACCACATGATTCACAAACACAAACACAAACCCGGCAGTTTCCAGTACCCTGGAAAACTGCCAACATCCGCTAGGGATGCCCAGGGACTATAACACCCGTCTGTTTCGCAACACAACTCACAAACACATGGCCAGAACTGCCTAATTATATTCTGCAGATTGATGGATATGATGTCAAATTTCTAGTTGACACAGGTGCCACCAGTTCTGTACTGAACGGTGCCTCTTATTCTGGCCCTATATGCGAATCAGATATGTCCTCAATGGGAATAGGGGTTGTAGCTACTAAATGCTATGATACACCAATTCTAGCAGTTCAGAAGCCAAATAGTACTGAAATTATCAGGCATACATTTCGTTTTATTCCCCAGTGTCCCGTAAATCTCCTGGGACGTGATTTGTTGGGGAAACTGCATGTCACTATTACAATAACTGAGAAAGGTGGCATTACATTGGAAGCCCCAGATAATCAGGAGTTGATCATGTTCCAAACTCCTATCATGCATGATGAAGGTAATCTTAATGTACGTGCACTTTGTCTCCCAGAGGATGGAAGGCAAAAGTTGAGAACTCTGGTTGAGTTTGCTAAATTTAGCAGTGCATATATTACCTGTGAATTTCTGAATCCAATTTCATGCACTGAGTATGATCCTGAGAAGGAAATGCAGAATGAGAGATCTAAAGACACAGTAAGCATAACAGGTATCTGGATGTCCCCAAGCCGGGTCTATATCTGTACAGACAAACATGCATATGTGTGGGCTCATGGTCAGGACCTAGTGCTCCATCACACATTCTTACCCATGGATTCTATCCATGACATAGAGTACTGTATGCCCTCCACACTGACACAGGTGCCAGAATACCTTGCAGACATAAACCCAGCTTTATGGGCTCAGGGATCTACTGATCCTGGGAATTTCGATTGTTCACCATATCAAGTTACTTTGAAAGACAATGTGTCTCCAGTGTATATCAAGCAATACCCGTTGTCAGATGACAAGTAAAAGGGCATGGCACCAGTAATTGCGGAATTGCTGGAAAAGAATAATACAGCCCACCATGTCACATTACAACACACCCATTAATCCGGTGCCTAAGCCAGGGAACAGAGGTTGGAGGTAGACACAAGATCTGAGAGCCATCAATAACTTAGTTCAGCCACTTGCTCCCCTGGTCCCTGATGTGACTGCGATACTGACAGCGATTCCTTATAAGGCTCGTTGTTTTACAGTAATTGATTTGAATAGCGCATTTTTCAGCATCCCAGTGCACCCTGATACAAAGCCCCTGTTCGCATTCACGTACAGGAATACCCAATACACTTGGAATCGTCTTCCCCAAGGTTTTTGCGATTCTCCCACTGCCTATAGTACCGTAGTCTGTGCGACCCTGTCTGCATGGCACCCTGCTCGTAGTTCCGTTCTCCTGCAGTATGTGGACGATTTGTTACTCTGCAGTGATGACGAAGCTTCGTGCATGGAAGACACACACAGCTTGCTAGAACACCTGGCAGCAACAGGACACAAAGTTTCACTGTCAAAGATGCAGCTGGCGCAAGCAGAGGTCAAGTACCTAGGATTTATACTCTCGCATGGTGAGAGACGTCTGTCCCCAGAACGTGTTAAGACTATTGATGCGTTCCCCAAGCCTAAAACAAAGGAGGCATTATTATCTTTCCTGGGTATGGTGACTTATTGCAGACAGTGGATACCGAACTGTTCTCACTGGGATAATATTCTCAGACAAGTAACATTACAGGATGCTCCAAAAGACATTCCCTGGACATTGGAAAGAGAGAAATCTTTCAAGGAATTGCAAACAGCTCTTTGCACAGCCCCGACTCTGGGCTTACCTAACTATGATTTGCCATTTCATCTGTACTGTGCAGAGACGGGTACTACAGTAGCGGGGGTGCTAGCACAGGAACACGGATGCGGGTATAGGCCAGTGGCTTATTTTTCTAAAAAGAGTCCAAGTGTTGTGCAGGGTCTGCCGCATGTCTGAGACAGGTTGCGGCTTGCGCTATGATGATGGTGGAGTCTGCCCAAACTCTGGTGTTATCACACCCTTTGATTTTACACACGTGTCACCAGGTGATCAAGATACTGACTAATCTAACTACCCAACACATGACAGCCCAGCGCAGATCAGGTTATGAGGCGATATTGATGGCCACTCAAAACCTAACTATTAAATATTATCCTTCACACTCTGGCCCTGCGGTGGTACTAGCTGCTATGCTGAGATACACTCCTGACACAGACGATGACACTGACCATGATTGTCTTGCTACTATGCAACAGCAAACAAGCGTGAGGCTTGATATGAAAAGTTATCCTTTGCAAGGGGAGGCAGATAATGTTTTTGTGGATGGCTCATGTTTCAAACCTGCAGATTGTGTGTATCTGACAGGATTTGCAGTTGTCACTTTGGATAAAGTGCTGGTAGCGGGAGCGTTGCCTTTTGTATCTGCACAGGCTGCAGAACTTGTTGCCCTCACACAGGCTTGTAAGCTGTACAAAGATGAACGAGTAAATATCTATAATGATAGTAGATATGCTTTTGGTATAGTGCATGATTTTGGACTCATTTGGCGTAACAGAGGATTTGTTGCTGCAGATGGCAAAGGGATTTCTCATGCTCAGTTAGTTTATGAAGTTCTTAGTGCATTACTTCTACCTGCAGAAATAGCAGTGATCAAATGCCGTGGCTACAGTAAATCAGACTCTATGGAAGCCATTGGCAATGCTCAGGCTGATAAGGCCGCAAAGGCAGCAGCCCAAGCTCAGGTTATGTGGTCAGAATATCACACAGACATAGACACACAATTACATCTCCTCTCTGAAATCATCATACCTAGTTATGATTTATTGACCCTGCAGGAAGTTGCTGATTACAAGGATGTTGAGTATTGGAAGTCTCAAGATTTGAGTATTGACCAATTTGGGTTATGGTCAAAGAGTGGAAGGGTAGGTGTGCCCAAATCTGCTAGTCAACTGATTAATTCCACATGCCATGGATATGGTCATAAAGGGAAAAAGATAACAGAGGAAATGATCAAGGAAAGGTTTGTTGTCAGAGATTTATCATCCACAGTTGAATTGCAGTGGTCTAGATGTTTGTCATGTCTGCAGAACAACCTTAACACAGGCACTAAAATGCAAAGAGATCACCTGCCGCCCCCTGATGGGCCAATGCAGCAATTACAAATTGATTTCACCCATATGCCCACAGCTAGAGGTGTATTGAAATATTTGTTGGTTATTGTCGATCAATTCAGTAAGTGGGTGGAGAGTTTTGCAACTACTAATGAAAGGGCGGGTACAGCCGTAAACATACTTGCAAAAGAGTGGATCCCAAGGTGGGGAGTGCCCCTCCAAATTAATAGCGACAATGGTTCACATTTTATTTCCCAGGTGACACAAGGTTTAGTCAGAAGCCTTTACATTGACTGGAAATTCCATATGCCATACCATCCACACGCTGCTGGTCAGGTTGAAAGAACAAATAGAACAATTAAAGACAAATTGAGGAAGGGTACCAATGGTACGTTCCACAACTGGCCAGATCATTTACCTGCTGTACTGGCGGAAATCAGAATGACCCCCAATAAAACTACCAGACTGTCCCCTTATGAGATATTAATGGGGAGACCGTTCCCTACTCCATGGGCTATTGGTAGGTATTGCCCTGTGAGCAGTGAGAACATAGAGTGGGCTCAGGAAGAATATGTTAACCAATTGCTGACAAAATTGAACAGTATCTATGGTAATGTGTCGTTATCTCTTCCGTTACCCGCAGAAAAACCCACTCACAATTTCAAGCCAGGTCAAAGGGTCCTCGTCAAAAAGATCCAAAGGGACAAGCATAAGGATACAGTGTATGGTGATCCAACTACAGTTCTTGCAGTAACCAGAACAGCAGTTCTCAAAGAGGAATCTCCATCATGGATACATGCATCCCGTATCAAGTCCATGCCGGAGCATGCGCAAAGTGGGAAAGAGGAACAAGGACAAGATGGACAATCGTTTTCTGTGCAACAGGACTGATAGCCGTAATTCTGTTTGTTATCATCCTAGAACAAACAGAGCATTACTCCAGTACAAGTAACAGCACACACCCACGAACCTGTAGAGCAGTAAAATTGCTCGAGCAAGGGGGAAATTTGTGGGAACATTTAGCACATGATATTTTAGGTGTATCACATTTTTGCTTGAGTTCTATGACTAGTACAACTGACATACTAACCTCTTGTCTGATAGCTGTATCAACGCCACGACAGGTATTGAGACAGATTTTCAGTGACATATATAATGACACATGTGTGGAAGAAACTGACGTAACTTACATGATCCCAATTTACGATTTGTGGCCCAACATGACGCAAATTAACACCATTGACATCACCAGGTGACGTGTGTTACCACATGACATGTAACCGAGACAGGATTCCTAAATGCAGGCAACTGAAGTTGCAAAAGACAATTAACCGTACCCCTAACCAGGACATAATGTGTAACAGCAGAACTGACATGATGTGCCTCAATGTAACCAATACTATCCTTTGCAACTACACTATCACACAGGCCAGTCACATCATTACCCTGGGAGTGATTTATATGCTTATATCTTGTCTTAGGTGTATGGTAGACAAGGCTTTTTCCCCACGACAGCGACGACCAGAAGTGTATGCTTACCACAATATCTATAGACGAGCATAGAATAGTTATCTATTTAAAAATAGATAAAAGAGTGGTATTGAAGGGTTAATTTGGATCTGTGAGGGTTAAAAGCCGACAGTGTGTCTAAGAAGCTGATGTCTGCAGCAGTTTCTGGAAGGCCAGATCACGCCAGTAGCGTAATTGTTATTAGAATGGTCTTATCTTACTATTCCAAGGCCAGAAAAGAGGTTTCTGGAACATCAACAAGTTGTCTCTGAAAGTTCTGTAATTTTCCATAAGAACGAATTTTGTAACACTATTTTACATATTACGTTTTAAGTGCATTTTCTTGTAAAACACGCCTTTCTGCATATTAGAATATCAGAATAACCAATTATATTGTAGTAACTAATGCTTTTATCTTCGTTTATATACGCTTGTCTAAACAATTAAAATCAGAGTTAAGGAACACGAAGCATTGTCTAGTCTTTTCCTTCGTCGTCCTTTGCTCTCCAAGGCCTTGCCTGGTCTCATCATCAGCACGGTAGTTCACATCAATCTGAGGTGGCTGAACAGACTACCCCGCAGTCGGTCCCTTTCAGGGGGTCAGTTAATACGGGGGGCGGGGGCTCCGCTACACATAAGAGAGTCAGTTAATACGGGGGGCTCCGATACATACAAGAGGAGGGTCAGTTAAAACGGGGGGTTACGCTACACAAGAAGAGGGTCAGTTAATGCGGGGGGCTCCGCTACATACAAGAGAGTCAGTTAATACGGGGGGCTCCACTACATACAAGAGGAGGGTTAGTTAATACGGTGGGCTCCACTACACAAGAAGAGGGTCAGTTAATATGGGGGGCTCCGCTACACAGAAGAGGGTCAGTTAATACGGGGGGCCCCGCTACACAAAAGAAGGTCAGTTAATACGGGGGGCTCCGCTACACAAGAAGAGGGTCAGTTAATACGAGGGGCTCCACTACACAGAAGAGGGTCAATTAATACGAGGGGCCTTCGCTACACAAGAAGAGGGTCAGTTAATATGGGGGCTCCACTACACAAGAAGAGGGTCAGTTAATATGGGGGCTCCACTACACAAGAAGAGGGTCAGTTAATAGGGGGGCCTCCGCTACACAAGAAGAGGGTCAGTTAATATGGGGGGCACCGCTACACAAGAAGAGGGTCAGTTAATACGAGGGGCTCCGCTACACAAAAGAAGGTCAGTTAATACAGAGGGCTCTGCTACACAAGAAGAGGGTCAGTTAATACGGGGGGGCTCTGCTACACAAGAAGAGGGTCAGTTAATATGGGGGGCTCCGCTACATTGAAGAAGGTCAGTTAATACAGGGGGCTCCGCTACACAAGAAGAGGGTCAGTTAATATGAGGGGCTCCGCTACACAAGAAGAGGGTCAGTTAATACAGGGGGCTCCGCTACACAAGAAGAGGGTCAGTTAATACGAGGGGCTCTGCTACACAGAAGAGGGTCAGTTAATACGAGGGGCTCCACTACACAGAAGAGGGTCAATTAATACGGGGGGAGGGGGGCTCCGCTACACAGAAGAGGGTCAGTTAATACGGGGGGCTCCGCTACACAGAAGAGGGTCAGTTAATACAGGGGGCTTTGCTACACAGAAGAGGGTCAGTTAATACGGGGGGCTCCGCTACACAGAAGAGGGTCAGTTAATACAGGGGACTCCACTACATAGAAGAGGGTCAGTTAATACGGGGGGCTCCGCTACACAGAAGAGGGTCAGTTAATAGGTGGGACTCCGCTACATAGAAGAGGGTCAGTTAATCCAGGGGGCTCCGCTACACAGAAGAGGGTCAGTTAATACGGGGGGATTTGCTACACAGAAGAGGGTCAGTTAATACGGGGGGCTTTGCTACACAGAAGAGGGGCAGTTAATACAGGGGACCCCACTACACAAAAGAGGGTCAGTTAATACGGGGGACTCCGCTACACAGAAGAGGGTCAGTTAATACGGGGGGCTTTGCTACACAGAAGAGGGGCAGTTAATACGGGGGCTCCGCTACACAGAAGAGGGTCACAGTTAATATGGGCGCTCTGCTGCATAAAAGAGGGTCAGTAAATATGGGAGGGCTCATAGAAGGGGGGTCAGTTAGTACCTGATGAGCTTGCTATGTGGGGGTAACTCCCCAGGTTTGTCCCTGACAATGAATTGCTAAATTGGTGATATTAAATTTAGTGAATAGACTTTGTGTCACTCTCAGACAGTGTGAGTGTTTAATAGTGACCGTACCACTCTCACACTTTCCTCATGCTTTTCTCAATCGCTATCACTATGATCCCCTTTCTTTTCTTTCCTCTGTCACACGTTTATCATGCTTGTCTCACTGTGTTCATGGTAATTGATGCACCATCTGAAAAAAAAGACATTGAAAACTAATTTTTTTCATCAGAAGATTAAAATTGCATTAATATAGGTGCATGTGTTATGTGAAATAAATAAAAAACATTTGTAAAGAAAGCATATTCTTTTAAATTATGATTCATATAATATTAAAGTCACTCTCATTGGTTGAATTGGCACATGGCTACCCATGTGAGCAGTAACGCCACGTCAAGGCTTCAACCCTTGTTACTGTCCATTCACACACCTTTCATATCTCCATTCACACGCCTTTCATATCTCCATTCGCACGCCTTTCATATCTCCATTCGCACGCCTTTCATATCTCCATTCACACGCCTTTCATATCTCCATTCACACGCCTTTCTTATCTCCATTCACACGCCTTTCTTATCTCCATTCACACGCCTTTCTTATCTCCATTCACACGCCTTTCATATCTCCATTCACACGCCTTTCATATCTCCATTCACACACCTTTCATATCTCCATTCACACGCCTTTCTTATCTCCATTCACACGTCTTTCATATCTCCATTCACACGCCTTTCATATCTCCATTCGCACGCCTTTCATATCTCCATTCACACGCCTTTCTTATCTCCATTCACAAGCCTTTCTTATCTCCATTCACAAGCCTTTCTTATCTCCATTCACAAGCCTTTCATATCTCCATTCACAAGCCTTTCTTATCTCCATTCACACGCCTTTCATATCTCTATTCACACGCCTTTCATATCTCCATTCACACGCCTTTCATATCTATGCAATTTAAAAATTGCTGCAATTTTCATATTATTTTAGTATCTGGTTGATCCAGAGGAAGGCAAATAAAACCCCAGTGAAACTTTGGCCAATTTTGTCTCATGTGGGGAAAAAATTTCTTCCTGACCCCAAATATGGCGATCGGTTTTGTCCCTGGATCATGCACTTGGTGTATCAAACTGCATATTGCTGGATACACATACAATATGTATAAAGATCGTCCCAGGCCAGAGACCTTACAATCAAATGAGAACAGACTTTAGAGAAAGGAGGTCCCAGCACTAGAGAGCTACTCACCTGCCCTAACCAGCTCCGCTACGCTTACAATCTAATGAGGAAAGACTTTAGAGAAAGAAGGTCCCTGTTCTGCAGAGCAACTTACCTGCCCTAACCAGCTCTGCTGAGCTTACAATCTAATGAGGAAAGACTTTAGGGAAAGGAGGTCCCTGCCCTGCAGAGCAACTTACCTGCCCTAACCAGCTCTGCTGAGCTTACAATCTAATGAGTAAAGACTTTAGGGAAAGGAGGTCCCTGCCCTGCAGAGCAACTTACCTGCCCTAAACAACTCTGCTGAGCTTACAAGCTAATGAGGAAAGACTTTAGGGAAAGGAGGTCCCTGCCCTGCAGAGCAACTTACCTGCCCTAACCAGCTCTGCTGAGCTTACAATCTAATGAGGAAAGAACCAGATCTGCTGAGCTTACAATCTAATGAGGAAAGACTTTAGAGAAAGAAGGTCCCTGTTCTGCAGAGCAACTTACCTGCCCTAACCAGCTCTGCTGAGCTTACAATCTAATGAGGAAAGACTTTAGAGAAAGGAGGTCCCTGCCCTGCAGAGCAACTTACCTGCCCTAACCAGCTCTGCTGAGCTTACAATCTAATGAGGAAAGACTTTAGGGAAAGGAGGTACCTGCCCTGCAGAGCAACTTACCTCCCCTAACCAGCTCTGCTGAGCTTACAATCTAATGAGGAAAGACTTTAGAGAAAGGAGGTCCCTGTCCTGCAGATCAACTTACCTGCCATAACCAGCTCTGCTGAGCTTACAATCTAATGAGGAAAGACTTTAGAGAAAGGAGGTCCCTGTCCTGCAGATCAACTTACCTGCCCTAACCAGCTCTGCTGAGCTTACAATCTAATGAGGAAAGACTTTAGAGAAAGGAGGTCCCTCCCCTGCAGAGCAACTTACCTGCCCTAAACAGCTCTGCTGAGCTTACAAGCTAATGAGGAAAGACTTTAGGGAAAGGAGGTCCCTCCCCTGCAGAGCAACTTACCTGCCCTAACCAGCTCTGCTGAGCTTACAATCTAATGAGGAAAGAACCAGCTCTGCTGAGCTTACAATCTAATGAGGAAATACTTTAGGGAAAGGAGGTCCCTGCCCTGCAGAGCAACTTACCTGCCCTAACCAGCTCTGCTGAGCTTACAATCTAATGAGGAAAGACTTTAGGGAAAGGAGGTCCCTGCCCTGCAGAGCAACTTACCTGCCCTAACCAGCTCTGCTGAGCTTACAATCTAATGAGGAAAGACTTTAGAGAAAGGAGGTCCCTCCCCTGCAGAGCAACTTACCTGCCCTAACCAGCTCTGCTGAGCTTACAATCTAATGAGGAAAGAACCAGCTCTGCTGAGCTTACAATCTAATGAGGAAATACTTTAGGGAAAGGAGGTCCCTGCCCTGCAGAGCAACTTACCTGCCCTAACCAGCTCTGCTGAGCTTACAATCTAATGAGGAAAGACTTTAGGGAAAGGAGGTCCCTGCCCTGCAGAGCAACTTACCTGCCCTAACCAGCTCTGCTGAGCTTACAATCTAATGAGTAGAGACTTTAGGGAAAGAAGGGCCCTGCCCTGCAGAGCAACTTACCTGCCCTAACCAGCTCTGCTGAGCTTACAGTCTAATGAGGAAAGACTTTAGGGAAAGGAGGTCCCTGCCCTGCAGAGCAACTTACCTGCCCTAACCAGCTCTGCTGAGCTTACAATCTAATGAGGAAAGACTTTAGGGAAAGGAGGTCCCTGCCCTGCAGAGCAACTTACCTGCCCTAACCAGCTCTGCTGAGCTTACAATCTAATGAGGATAGAATACAGAAAGGGGAAACCAGGGCTGGCCTTAGGGACCATCCGGCGCTAGTTAGTCACAGGCAGTGGTAAGGTATAGTTAACAGAAAATAAAAGATATTTAAAAGAGAACATTGGTGGTTTTTATTTACTTTCTCTGCCGCCCCCCCCCCCCCCACCCCCAATTATTACCCCTATATCACTTGCACTCACAGGTATAGTTGGTTGTGAACTACAATTGCCATTATACTCAGTCAGGTGTCCATCATGACTAGGCATCATGAGAGTTGTAGTACACAACTAACAACTGTCACACCATCTGCTGTTAACTACATTTCCCATAATGCTTAACCAGACAATGTTTCCATGATGCTGGCTGAGTAGCTAAGTAGTTAAGGCTGCAGATTAGCTGTGAACAACAATTCCCATGATGCTTAGCCTACCATGGGAGTTGTAGTCCACAGCAGCAGAGATTTTTTTTTAATAAAAAAAAATGCTGGTATTAGCCTCCCTCCCAGGATCCTACCTTTCTGGCCTGGGGGGAGACTCAACAAGTCTCTGGTGGTCTGTGGGGCACCATAGATGCCAACTGTCCCAGATGAAAACCAAGATTGTCCTTGGGGAATTCTCACCCCCGGGACAATCCCGGCAATTTGCGTGTGACAGGGCTGGTAACACAGGCTGATGTTAGCTCAGCTCACACAGACTGAACTGCGCAGGTCACGTAATGTTGTGCTATGACGTCACGTGATCGAAATGAGCTGGGGAGTTTTTTTTTTTTTAAACTTTAATCAAAACAAACAAACCTTCTGCCGGTGCAGAAACCTTCTGACGGAGGAGACATGGAGCAGGTGAGTAGTGGGGAAGGAGGGTGGTGGCATGTTACTGGGGCATCAGGGCATATTACTGGGCAATTAAACTGGCATATTACTGGGGCATCAGGCTGGGCATATTACTGGGCAATTAAACAGGCATATTACTGGGGCATTAGGCTAGGCAATTAAACTGTGGCATATTACTGGGGCATTAGGCTAGGCAATTAAACTGTGGCATATTACTGGGGCATCAGGCTGGGTATAATACTAGGCAATTAAACTGTGGCATATTACTGGGGCATCAGTACTGCGTACATACATGGCCATGGTGATGCTGTGGCATGTTCTGTGGGGCAAAATAACATGTACTATTGAGGCAAAGTGTCACTGTGGCATGTTCTGCAGGGGCAAAGTTACACTGTGGTTCTGTGTTAAGTTCTTTGGGTGCAATGTGAGTGCAGAGGAAGGGATAAAAATAAGAAATTAACCATTTTTCAATAACATTTTTATTACATATGAATACAATATTAAAAAGTTCATATAAGTATAAATGCAACTAGTTATATACATATATTTGGGGTCCATCTCAAGCTTTTCAAAAGGCTGGAAATATGTAATATTTTAATTTTTTTGTGGTCAGAAACATAATATTACTTTGCTGAGAGGGTGGTGGGTATATGGAATAGTCTTCCAGCATAAGTGGTAGAGGAGGAGTTTAAGCACTAATGTGATTGGTATAAGGCTATCCTAGATATAAGATAAGGCCAGTAACTAATGAAAAAATTACTTTACTGAGAGGGTAGTGGATGCATGGAATAGTCTTCCAGTGTAAGTGGTAGAGGTTAATAAAGTGAAGGAGTTTAAGCATGCATGGGATAGTCCCCCGGGAAACAGGCAGAGCCTAGGTGGGAGGGGGCCATGTATGTGTGAGGGGTGTGAGTGAAATATGATGGGTGTCTGGGGGGGGAGTGGTTTTGGGGGGGAGTATATAAGATTTAGGATTTCCTGGGTCCGTCAGCCATTTTGGTTAACGGACACATCAGGAGAAATTTAATTGTCTGCTGTGCACGGCCTGGGGATGGATGTTGAGCAGATGCTAGCAGCCCTCAGAGCGGAGGCCCTATTGGACGGTGGTGCCCACCTCCAACAACAAATGGCGAGGCTTCGGGGGGCTCCAACCGGGGCCGCCATTACTACAGGTGTCCGCGGGTCGGGCAGGCGTGTATCGCGCCCCCCCGCGCGCCTCAGCCCGGAGGTGTCTGCACGTCGGGGATACAGGAGCCGGAGCCCCGGGGACCTCGTCTCCCGCGAGGCCGGTAAGTCCATTCCCTGCCCCTGCCCCCTCCATCCTCCTTCCACGTGGTACGCGCTCGCAGGCCGCGAGGCCCGCGATGGTACCTTCCCGAAGCCAGCAGGCCCCAACGGTGCCTTCAACACACGGTAGGCCATCGCCGGTCGCGAGGCCTACTCGCGGTTCTCAGGGCCAAATGGTCGCCCCTTCCCTTCACTTACCTATCCGACGGCCAGGGCACTCAGATCCAGCGTTGGCGTCGCGCTGGAGCCGACAGCAGTCCCCCTCACTCCTCCGGGACTGTGCTGCAATCACCGGCGAGCAGCGCTAGGCCCCGGGCGCCCAGACAACCACGTGGCAGGCGGGTTAATAATCGGAGGGCACGATGCTCACCTCCTATCACAAGTCCCTTTGAGGCCCCTTCTGACGGCTCCCTGTCCGGATTGTCTGAGGAGGGGGATGATGGTGGCATCCCCCTCTCCCCTGATCCCCGCTCCACGATGCAGGCTCATACTGTCTATTCATCTGGCGCAGAGCCCACAGGCTCAGGGAGGGGAGGGAGGGCCTATAAAACTGTTGTTTCTTCCCTGCAGGCTGCTTCTCCCGGTACCAGCTCACAGCAGTTGGCATCTTCTGGGATACAATCAGTAATCATGGCTTCTCCTACAGCCCCTGGCACGGGGTGGCTGCCATCCGGCGTTACACATCACAGCTCTCCGGCTACGGGCTCCTTGCCACAAACTGGTGAGTGTGGGGAGGTTGGGGGTTTAGGTTCTGGGTCAATAGTGCCAGGGACATCGCTTGCGCCTGCGTGGGAAGGGTTAATGCGGGGGTTACAGGGTGTATTGTTACATTTGGCCTCTCCTGGGGGTGCGGTAGCTCCATCGGTGGCGCAGACTATTGATACACAATTGCGGGGAGTATGGGAATCGGCGGGCATACTGAACAAAAGCTTGCCAGGCGTCGCAATGGCGGCTGAGTCCGCCGTCACTTTGTTACCTGACCCCTCTCCCTCAGCCGATGTCCCGCTAGGGTTTCGGGGACAGAGATGGGGGGCCCGGAGTCAGTGACTCCCGAGCCTCCTCTGGTAACGGTGGCCCCAGTGGCTAACGGGGCGTCATATATTTGCTGGTCAGGTCCGTTGGGCCTGCATTTGAAACAAGAGATTAAGGAAAAAATCTGGAAAGGGGAATTCCTGGAGATTTTCTCCCTTCTTCCTATGGAAGACGTTCCTCCTCCCGACAAGGAGTTGAAGGAGTCGGAGAGGGAAAAAGAGAAGTACAAGTACCGAAAGATCCCTAAGACTTTCGGTAATTGGATCCGGGCCTTTTCAATACTCGCTAGTGTGATGGGGGAAAAATTCCCGGAACGATGTTCATCCTTATTCTGCTATCAGGATCAGGTTTGGACAGCATGGCGAGTTTATGGAGGACTAAATTGGTGGTGTTACGATGAGCAGTTTCGCCAGCGTTTAGCCGTCCGCCCATCATTGTCTTGGGACCAAATGGATATAGGGCTCTGGTTGTCCATCATGACCAGGCCTGCCTCAGCCCAGGGCGGTTTGTCGTCCTTTCTTGGGGGGGCCGGCGGGATGGGATCCAACACCACCCCGGCGGCCATACAAAAAACCCCCGGGTCCTGCTGGCAATACAATGATGGTCATTGCAAATGGGGGGCGAACTGCCGTTTCAGGCACGAATGTTCAGGATGTGGTGGGAATCACACCTCCTCACGCTGCTTTAAACGGGGTAAGGCAGGGGACAAATCAGATATGGGCGCAAAGGGGGAGGACGGCGGTGGACGTCGCCGCGATGCGCCCGTGGTTAAGCAAATATAAAAACCGGAAGGCGGCGGATATATTGGTGTCAGGCTTTGAAGAGGGGTTCTGGATCCCTTTTCAGGATCGGCCCACCGTTATATCTCGTCGTAATTAACCGGTCAGTGGCGGTTAACCCGGGGGTGGTAAGGGAAAAGTTGGATAAGGAGATTGCCCTAGGTAGGATGGCGGGCCTTTTCAGGATCCTCCTTTACCTAATCTTCGGGTTTCCCCTTTAGGGGTGGTGGCAAGAAGGAACCAGGCAAATTCCGTTTAATTCATCACTTATCCTTCCCCTACGGTGGCTCGGTTAATGATGACATTGATGCCGAATTATGTCGGGTTTTATATGTTTCATTCGACGCGGCTGTTCGAATGGTACGAGCTGCAGGTACGGGGGCTTTGATGGCAAAAACGGACGTGGAATCGGCTTTCCGGTTGTTACCCGTTCACCCAGAATGTCATCATCTGCTGGGGTGCTTTTTTGATGGGGAATATTACGTGGATTTGAGCCTCCCAATGGGTTGTTCAATCTCTTGTTTCTACTTCGAATGTTCCAGCACCTTCTTAGAATGAGTTGTGCGGATGGAGTCGGGTTGCGACTCCGTGCTGCACTACTTAGATGACTTCTTATGCGTGGGTCCGGCACAGTCGCACGTCTGTGCTCATCTGCTTCGGTCTGTGCAGTTTGTTGCTAGGTCCTTCGGTGTCCCTTTGGCCCCTGAAAAAATAGAAGGCCCAACGACGTGTTTGAGCTTCTTGGGCATTGAGATCGATTCAGTGGCGGGTGAATGCTGTCTTCCTTCGGACAAACTGTTAGGGCTCAGGGATTCGGTGGCCGAGGCGAGGAGGGCGCATAAAATACAACTTCGCCCATTACAATCCTTGCTGGGAAAATAGAATTTCGCCTGTCGCATCATCCCGATGGGGAGGGTTTTTAACAGGCGGTTAGCCGCGGCTACGGCAGGGATCACCCGTGCGCATCATTTCATTCGGTTGACTCGGCCTCTGAGAGAGGATTTGGACGTATGGGACTGTTTCTTAGCCAATTTTAACGGGAAGGCGCTGTGGCAGGCTCCGGAGGTGTCCAATCAAGACCTCCATCTGTACACGGACGCGTCCGGGTCGGTGGGGTTTGGGGCAATTTTGGATTCACAATGGTGTTCCGGGGTTCGGCCATCGGAATGGCGGGTTTCAGGCTTAACCAAGAATCTGGTGTTTTTGGAACTCTTTCCGATCCTGGTTTCCCTTGAATTATGGGGTTCGGCCCTGCGGGATCGGAGGGTGATGTTCCACTGTGACAATCTGGGGGAAGTGCAGGCTATTAATAATTTGACGGCTTCCTCACCTCCGGTTATCAGGCTGCTACTGTAACGGTCGTGTTCAGGAGATGGACCACAAGTGTAGATGAGGCTATAGGGACACTCACTAAGTACCGTAGGTAGCAAGTATTGGTCTTCACCTTAATGACTACACACCCTTGGTTGAGCCGCCGGTGGTATGTCACCAAGGATTTTGCTGGAACACTTACTACCGGATACTCAGCAAGTGGAGCCCGTATAGGATCGTACAGGAATACAGGCAAACGGAGAGTCAGGAGACAGGCCAGGTCACGGACAGGAGAGATACGGATAAACAGGTCACTAGCAGAAATCGAGGCAGGCGGCGGACGGAGAATAGTCAGGAACAGCAGGGTCATACACAGAATAATCAGGAATGCAGGAACAAACAGATGGAGTATATAGGGACGAACCGGGTCAGCAACAGATAAACGGAGTCAATCAGGAGTCAAAACGCTAGTGAGATACACAAGGCACTATCACAGGCAAAGGTAACCTGTGAAATGACCGTTTAAATACACTACCAATTGATCAGGACACACCTCTGATCAATTGGCAAGGGAGGGGTTAATTCAATAAATAGCCCTTTAACTGGGCTCATGAATATTCATGAAACACCCGTTCGCGCATGCGCGAACGGGTGCGTGACGTCACTGAGCGCGCGTCTTACTGAACGCGCGTCTCAGCATCAAGGGATGCTGGGGCTCTCACTCTGAGCCCCAGCCGACGGGATGGCGTCCTCCTGATCCGCGATGGCGGCGGATCAGGAGGTGAAACAAGGTAGGTGACACTACCCCTCCCCCGACGGGAGACATACTGGCTACCAAGACCCGGCTTGAGAGGAAACTTGGAGTGAAAAGATCGGAGTTTCACAGGAGCATGAACATCCCTAGCCGGTTCCCAGGAATTCTCCTCAGGACCATAACCCTTCCATCTAATTAGATACTGCAAGGAGCCCTGCTGGAACCGAGAATCCAAGATAGACTGAACTTCGTATTCTTCATCCCCCTGGAATAAAACGGATTCGGGAACTTTGAGCATATGAGAGTATTTGTTAGTAATGGCAGGTTTCAATAAGGACACATGGAAAGAGTTGTTAATGCGTAACGATTTGGGAAGACACAAAGAGAAAGAAACGTCGTTGAGTCGAGATTGAATCTTATAGGGTCCTATATACTTTGGCCCCAATGTTTTGGCAGCCTGACGAAGGCGGAGATGTTTTGTAGACAGCCAGACCAGTGTACCAGGTGTAAGGACAGGACCCACCGACCTGTGTTTATCTGCGGCTGTCTTCTGTTTGACCTTGGCTTGACGCAAAATATCGGCCAGGCGAGACCAATGGTCTCGGATAGATAAAACTTGGAGGTCAGCGGCAGGAACCTCAGTGAGAATGCGATCCTGAGGCCATAAGGTGGGTTCATATCCATGAACGGCCTTGAAAGGGGACATCCGGAGAGATTCATGGTAAGAGCTGTTATAGGACCACTCGGCTAGGTATAAAAGGTCAGACCAGTCAGATTGGTCGGCAGACACATACATTCTCAGATATTGTTTAAGAGCTTGATTTGTACGTTCAGCCTGACCGTTGGATTGAGGGTGGTGAGAAGAAGAAAAATGAAGTTCGATATGTAGAAGTTTGCATAACGCCCTCCAAAATTTTGAGACGAACTGAGGACCTCTGTCAGAGACAATCGATTGCGGGACTCCGTGCAGACGAATGATTTCTTTAAGAAAAATTTTAGCAAGCGTGCTGGAGTTGGGTAACTTGGGGAGTGCGATAAAATGAGCCTGTTTGCTAAATAAGTCGACGATGACCAGGACAGTAGTGTACCCATGAGATATAGTTAAATCGGTAATAAAGTCCATGGCTATATTAGTCCACGGTCTGTCGGGTACAGGTAAAGGGTGTAGTAATCCAGAAGGACGAGTACGAGGAATTTTGTAACGAGCACAAACAGGACATGAGTGGATGAAAAGAGAAATATCCTTCAACATAGAGGGCCACCAAAAATATCTCTGAAGTAAGAATCGTACATTCTGTTTGCCCCTATGACCTGCCACAGGGGATTTATGACCCCAGGATAGTACTCTTTTTCTGAAGCGGAGCGGAACGAATAATCTGCCAGGAGGTGATTGACAGTTCTTTGGTTTATTTCCTTGTGACTTGGATATCCACCATATTAAGGAACTTTGTACAGTAGCTACCATCTTGGACGAGGGTATGATGGTTTCTACAGGATGCTCGGTTAACGGAGTCTCAAATTGTCTGGATAAGGCATCTGCCTTAGTATTTTTTGAACCAGGACGGAAAGAAATTATGAAGTTAAAACGAGTAAAAAATAGAGCCCATCTAGCTTGACGTGGGTTTAGTCTTTTGGCCTTTTCAATATAAAGCAAATTCTTATGATCAGTGAGGATGGTGATGGGGATTTCTGTACCTTCAAGTAAGTGACGCCATTCCTCCAAAGCTAATTTAATGGCTAACAATTCCCGATTACCTACATCATAGTTCCTCTCTGCGGAAGAAAATGACCTTGAAAAATAGGAACAAGGGTGGAGTTTATTGGTTTTCTGATCCCTTTGTGACAATATAGCTCCTGCTGCAATTTCCGAAGCATCGACTTCTAATACAAATGGTTGGTTGGTTTCTGGTCGTTTAAGTATGGGTGCAGAGGTAAAAGCCAATTTCAATTTTTTGAAGGCGGCAGTAGCTTCGGGTGTCCAATGTTTGGGGTTGGCTCCCTTTTTGGTTAGTGCAATGATGGGGGCTATGACACGAGAGAAGTTATGGATAAATCGTCTGTAGTAATTGGCAAAACCTACGAATCTTTGTACCCCTTTGAGGTCAGTGGGTTCCTTCCAATCATTAATAGCTGAAAGCTTGTCTGGATCCATCTCTAATTGACCAGCAGAGATAATGTAGCCTAAAAATTTTATTCGGTTGGATTCAAATTCGCATTTCTCTGCCTTGGCGAAAAGGGAGTGATCCCTAAGACGTTGCAACACTTGTCTGACATGACTGCGATGTTCTTCAAGGTTTTTGGAATATATTAAAATGTCATCCAAATAAATCATTACGTGGGACAGAAGTAAGTCCCTGAAGATATCATTCATGAAAGTTTGGAATACAGCTGGCGCATTACACAACCCAAACGGCATTACCAGGTACTCATAGTGGCCGTATCGGGTATTAAATGCCGTCTTCCATTCATCCCCTTCCTTTATGCGGATCAAGTTATAGGCCCCCCGAAGATCTAATTTAGTGAAAATCGTGGCATCCCTTAATTGATCATACAGTTCAGTGATGAGCGGTAGGGGGTATTTGTTCTTGACTGTGATCTTGTTAAGTCCCCTGTAATCAATACAGGGACGGAGGGATCCCTCTTTTTTAGCCACAAAGAAAAAACCTGCTCCTGCTGGGGATGCTGAGGGTCTGATAAATCCTTTATTTAGATTTTCTTCTATGTATTGGGCTAAAGCCTGATTTTCTGGATTTGATAAAGGATAAGTATGACCTGTGGGAGGACTGGATCCACATAATAATTCAATAGCACAGTCATATGCCCGATGTGGAGGTAAGGACTCTGCTTTCTTTTTAGAAAATACATCTAAGAAATCCCAATATGGAGATGGTACAATTTTCCGGGGATCTTCGGTAGGTAAATCTAGAACAAGATTGACTTTATGGAGGGTTATACAACAGGATGTTTTACACCGATTGCTCCAGGAAGTAATTTGTTTGTTTTCCCAATCAATACAAGGATTATGGAGTTGTAACCATGGCATCCCTAAAATGATAGGTATGTGAGGACTCTGCAATATATCAAAATGTAATTCTTCAGTATGACATATTCCTACTACAACTCCCAGAGGTTCAGTCTGTAACGAAATAATTCCTGTACCCAGCGGAGTCCCATCTAATGTGGCGACAGCTGTCTTTTGGGTTTTGTTATTTAGATGGATCCCCTGACGAAGAGCCCATGTCTCATCAATAAAATTCCCAGCGGCCCCTGAATCTATGAAGGCTTGTGTGGCCATTTGGTGGCCTCTCCACTGGAGAGTAATGGGTACATACATTCTTTGGTTGTCTGGAGGCATGATCATAGAAACGCTCAGTGGAGAACCTCCTGACTCCACCAAGCTTAGGCATTTCCCGATTTTTTATGACAGAGAGCTACCAAGTGACCTTTTTGGCCACAATACATACACAACCCTAGAGATCGTCGGCGTTGTTTTTCTTCTGGAGTTAACCGAAGGACTGGGCCTATCTCCATAGGTTCTGCACCGGGAACGTTACTTTCGGTTGTGGGTTTGGGGTAAGGTGAACGAAATGGACGAGAAGGTTTTCTCTCTCTGTCTCTATCTTTCTCCAATCTTCTTTCTTGATCTCTAGCTTCTAATCTTAAGCATAAGGCAATCAGGTTTTCTAGATCGTGTGGAATATCTCTATATGTGAGAGCATCTTTGATGGATTCATTTAAACCTCTGCGAAATGCAGCCCGTAAAGCGCTAGCATTCCAGTCGGTCTCGTAGGCCAAGGTGCGGAACTCCACTGCATATTGAGCTACAGTTCTTCTCCCTTGGAGAAGTTCCATCAGATTTGATTCTGCAGCTTCACGTCGACCAGGGGCGTCAAATACAGAGCGAAAGGCAGCTGTAAATTCATCTGCATCTTCCAGAAGTATAGAGTTCTGTTCCATAAGTGGGGTGGCCCAGGCAAGAGCTTCTCCCTTTAACAGGTTGATAATAAAGGAAACTCTGTTGAAGTGTGAAGAAAAGGTCTGTGGTTGTGTCCGAAAATGTAAAGAACATTGATTTAGAAAACCCCGACATAATTGAGGTTCACCAGAATACTTCTCAGGAAGTGGCATTTTTGGTGGTTTCACCAAAGAAGCAGAATGAGTAGCGGCCTCGGCCATTGTTCTGGAGGACGTAGACGGACCAGTCATTTGACGTAGAAGATCTGCAACTTCATCCACTTTCCTCTCAAGAGACTGGAGATGTGTAGCATGGGTCATCAGGACTTGATCATGCGTGTCCTGTCTGGACGAAATCCTCGCCATATCTACGGGATCCATATTAAATGGCCTGTGATAAATGTAACGGTCGTGTTCAGGAGATGGACCACAAGTGTAGATGAGGCTATAGGGACACTCACTAAGTACCGTAGGTAGCAAGTATTGGTCTTCACCTTAATGACTACACACCCTTGGTTGAGCCGCCGGTGGTATGTCACCAAGGATTTTGCTGGAACACTTACTACCGGATACTCAGCAAGTGGAGCCCGTATAGGATCGTACAGGAATACAGGCAAACGGAGAGTCAGGAGACAGGCCGGGTCACGGACAGGAGAGATACGGATAAACAGGTCACTAGCAGAAATCGAGGCAGGCGGCGGACGGAGAATAGTCAGGAACAGCAGGGTCATACACAGAATAATCAGGAATGCAGGAACAAACAGATGGAGTATATAGGGACGAACCGGGTCAGCAACAGATAAACGGAGTCAATCAGGAGTCAAAACGCTAGTGAGATACACAAGGCACTATCACAGGCAAAGGTAACCTGTGAAATGACCGTTTAAATACACTACCAATTGATCAGGACACACCTCTGATCAATTGGCAAGGGAGGGGTTAATTCAATAAATAGCCCTTTAACTGGGCTCATGAATATTCATGAAACACCCGTTCGCGCATGCGCGAACGGGTGCGTGACGTCACTGAGCGCGCGTCTTACTGAACGCGCGTCTCAGCATCAAGGGATGCTGGGGCTCTCACTCTGAGCCCCAGCCGACGGGATGGCGTCCTCCTGATCCGCGATGGCGGCGGATCAGGAGGTGAAACAAGGTAGGTGACAGCTACGGCGTTTTGTGCTACGGTGCTTATGTCTTAATATAACTTGTAGGGCGGTTCACATTCCTGGGGTTTTGAACATTGTTGCTGACACTCTCTCTCGTTCACAGTGGCCGGAGTTCAGGGCGGCTGCCCCATGGGCGGACGAGGAGGGGTGTCCTTGCCCCCAGGAACTTTGGGGCCTTGGGCGGGCCGAATAGCGCAGTGGATTCAGGGGTCGGTGTGTCAAGTCACATGGATTAGATACGGTAAGGCGTGGGCTGAATGGGAGGAATTCGAATTATCGCAATGGGGTTTCCGGAGTGTTGAGGATAGGATACAAGGTTTACTGTGGCTGTTGTGGCACTGGGAGGCAGCCAGCCTATCCTCCAGCGCGGTATCGGGTAAGTTATCCGGCTTAGCTTTTCATTTCAAACTGTCCAGGGTTCATGATGTCACAAAGGAGTTTGTGGTTCGCCAGGCTCTCAAGGGTTGGCGGAGGGCCAGAATTTGTAGGGATTCACGAAAACCGGTCTCGGGGGCTCTGCTTCTGGGGTTGTTCCACACTTTGCCGTCCGTTTGCTCGTCACAGTGGGGGGTCTCGCTATTCAGGTTGGCCTTTGCATTGGCATTTTTGGGCGCTATGAGAATTGGGGAATTGGTTAGTCCCTCTAAGGTCAAGCACGGGGGTATTCTGCGGCAGGATGTGTTGAGGGAGCCGGGGTCCCTTCTCTTTAGGATCAGGCGGTCAAAGACTGACATGCTTGGAAAAGGTAGGTGGGTCACTTTACGTGAGGCGGTGGGGTCCATTGTGTGTCCTGTGTCTTGCCTTGACAGCTATTTAGGTTTATGCCCGCCTGCTTCGGGCCCCCTCCTGATGCATCAGGACGGTACCCCCTTATACCGTTTTCAGTTCATTCGGGTATTTAAGCTGACTTTGGGAGCGTTGGGGTTTCCGAGTGAGGAATTTGGTGGTCATTCTTTCCGTATAGGGGCGGCCACGGAGGCTTCCAGGGTGGGTTTCTCGGATCGGGCAATCCAGCGGATAGGGCGGTGGGAATCGCGCAGATTTCAGTCATATGTGCGCCCGGCGGGTCTAATTTCATCTCCATTTATATCCCCTTAGATCATTCGGTGTAAGGTTTGGTATAGGAGGTCAGTATACGGGTACAGTAATATATATATAGAGAGTAAGGTACTCACCAGGATGCCGAAACTCCTGGAACAATATGGCATGGAATGGTCCAATAGACGTCTAACACCCACAGGGACAATAATATACAGCAGCAAGGAGTAGTTAGTAATCCACAAGGTACTGCAGCAAATCAGCAATGAGGTGGTTAATACACAGCATACAGCAGCAAGAGTAGTTAGTAATCCACAAGGTACTGCAGCAAATCAGCAATGAGGTGGTTAACAATCCGAGGTCAGGGGCATAGGCAGGCAGGTAATCGGTTAAACAATCCAGGTCAAGGGCATAGGCAGGCAGGTAATCGGTTAAACAATCCAGGTCAAGGGCATAGGCAGGCAGGTAATCCAGTAATACAATCCAGGGTCGGGTAGGAGAAGGCAGGGAACACCAATAGACAATCCGGGTCAATAACGGGGAGACAGAAAGGCAGGTACGCAAATATAGGCAGTACATGAGCAAGAATCACCAAGCACAGTATTCAGCTTGGTGATTCCTTTTAAACTTCGCGCCTGGTGACGTCATGACGCGCGTGCCGGCTTGGGCGATGCTGCATAGAGGAGGGGCGCGCGCACCGTCATTGGTGACACGCGCTTGGAGAGAAGCTGCCGATACGGAGCACAGGTCCCCTGCTACTCCGTGACACCCAGCGAGGGCTGGGTACTCCGGAGAGGCGCTGCGCGCCGTGACCTGACATTCGGTTTGTAAGGTGTGGCTGCTCGGCCACTCCTACGTGTATTGGGCTCGTCGGCGAGCAGCAGTTCGCCCCAGCGGTGAACGCCTGGGTATCTCCCCTCGGCAAGCTGAGGTTCGGCGGTTCGGGAAGAGGGGGATGCGATGGGTCCAACTCCTCCCGGAGATAGTGGAGTTGTCGCAGATCTTAGGATCCCCTGATATACTGGTAATTCATCTAGGGGGTAACGATTTGGGCACAATTCCAGTTTTGGGGCTGGGGGATGCTATCAAAAATGATCTGGCAAGGTTGCGGGTATTGTTCCCGGATGTCTGTATAGTTTGGTCTGAGGTTGTCCCCAGAAACTACTGGAGGTGTGCACAGAATCAAAGGGCCCTGGAGAGGTCGAGGATTAAGCTGAACAAGCGGGTATCCAAATTTGTTTGGGGTATGGGGGGGGTATTGCTGTGCGTCACCGGATTTTTGAAAGGAATGCTGCCAATTTCTTTAGGAGTGATGGAGTCCATCTGACAGAAGTGGGTCTAGATCTGTTTAATTTAGCACTACAGGAGGCGGTGGAGCAGGCCATGGCGGTGGGTGGGGGTCACCGCTGATTTAAGGGGTTAACCAGCGGTGCTTGTGGCGGGGTTGTCCTTGCCAATCCAATAGTTAGGATAATAGGACGGAGGAGATGGAATCAGATGGATGGATAGGGGTCCCCTCCCTTAACCTCTGATCACGATGTAGGTGATCATAATGGTCGTGCCCACCGAGCTAACAGCCGGCTGGTGGTTAGCATCAAGTGGGCAAGCTAAATGCAGAGGTAACATGGACGAGGGGGGAGGGGTTCGCTTTATAATCCTGAAGTTCTTATGGAAGGATAAGTTGATGTTGTTTATGTTCAGGCAGATTGGCAAGGACTAGTGGTAGCTGTATGTGGTTTCATTCACTGTTTAATTATATATGTTTATATTTATATTTATTTATCTATTGATAATAAGTTATAAGAGGTTAATAATAAAGGAGCTAATTTTTGGCTCATACAGTTCCACTTTATGTTAATAAATGCTGTGGCCTATTAAACTCCATTCATGTCTCGCGTCTTTTATTCTTGGCATGGGAGAGGGTAGCTGGTTTTTTCTATCAGTAAGGAGCATTCCCCTTTGCTACATACAAGGTATAAGGCTATCCTAGATATAAGATAAGGCCAGGCAGTATTACTTTACTGATAGGTGAGTGGATACGTGGAATAGCCTTCCAGCAGAAGTGGTAGGTTTATACTAATGTATCTTTTATGGTGGACACACAGCTATCTGACTGAACCACATCTGCACACGGTCTTACTATATTTCATGTAAAAGTGATATTACCTGATGTAGATATTGTGCTGTGAATGTTTCTGTTGTATACCAAGGATGCATGGTAATGTTGGTGGGAACTTGGTGATATAATCTATACTGTGATAAGTAGATGGAGTTACATTATGCGAATTATATTGAGTGGGCGGAGCTTTTGAAAGGAGGTGTGGTCAATTGGAAGATAAACTGCAAAGTGTCCTTGGAAATTTTTTTCAAATGTTGGCAACTATGGGGCACCCTCCTGGCCATCAGTGCAGTGGAGGGAGCTGTTGGTCTCTGCTCCCTCATGCAGGCTCTTCACGCTCAGGGCTGGGATATCGTGAGTCATATCTGCTGCTCCCCTCTGATTGGCCCTGTAATGATTGACAGCAGCAGGTCTGCCAGCAGCGGTAGAGACCTGCTGCTTCTCACAGGGCAGTGCAGCTCCCTGTTACTCAGGGGCTGCACGATAATAGTGATGGTGCTGATCACATGATCGGCACCTCACTTAGAAATACTGGCCCCCCTGAGTTTACAATCCCCCAAAGGCCGGCCCTGCAGGGCAACTTAGCTGCCCTAACCAGCTCTGCTGAGCTTACAATCTAATAAGGATAGAATACAGAGCGAGGATGTGCCTGTCCTGCAGAGCGTCTTACCTGTTCTAATCAGCTCTGCTGAGCTTGCAATCAAATGATTTGTAAGCTCAATTTCAGTTGTTGATTGAGTGCCATGGGCATCCACAGGATTTTGGGGAGGGGATGGGGTGACAACATACATAACCATCATAGTAGCAGCTAACAGACCAGCATATACCTGAGCATCATGCTAAGTTTACAGTAGCTGGGGTGCTAAAGGTTGGTCACTATTACCACAGTCTACAATTTCTATGGTGACAAAGAGGGGGGTGGGTGCTACAATGCCCGAGAACAAACAGTACTGCAATAGTCTGTTCTGTAGGATAATACCTACTCGGGAGAGCAACTCCATTTTTTGCCTGCTTACACCATTGCAAAGGAACCACTCCATTAGCATATCAGACTGATCCCACCCATAAGGGCAGTCCAGATCCGAAATGCATGGCTAGTACCCTCTACACGAGGAACACAGCAAACCACAGAAGTACATTTCGGCCTACATGGCCTCGTCAGTGTGGTATGGCTGATGATCCTCTAGGTGCAAGCAGGCCAGGGACCCACGGCCGTAGGCATACCCTGTTACTCATGGCGACAAAGAGGGGGGTGGGTGCTACAATGCCCGAGAACAAACAGTACTGCAATAGTCTGTTCTGTAGGATAATACCTACTCGGGAGAGCAACTCCGTTTTTTGCCTATGGTATACAGCCAGTAATGGGCTAGCTGTATATCATGAGAGCTGTGGTCAACAACAACAAAAAGATAGTGTGCAGTGTAACAATCCCAGTCTGTAACTACAAATCCAATAAAGTGAAACTGGTAATATGGATGATTTAATATTATTGTAGATGCTTTCAGTAAAAGTTAGTGTTTGTAGACTTCTTGTACCCCATTGCCCCTCCCATCTCGCACAGCCCCATCCACAGTTAGAAACTAGCAATGTTACTTGCTTAACATCATGGGAGTTACGGTCAACAAAATGTTATGTTGTGTAGTGCAGCTCTGTGATACACTGCAAACATTGGGAAGTATTACAAAAAGGGCATTGAGAGGCAATAAAAAGGGACATAAAGGCCTGGCTCCAAAAGAAGGACACTTGGCAGTTAGGCACCACATGTTATTACATGTATCATGATGATCAGCCAACCAAATGGATGGCTGAGAATCATGAGATGTATATTCCACACCAGCTGCAGTACAAATCCATAATCATTTAATACCTAACCTGTGGCACTCTAGTTGTTGAGTACTCACCTTCCCATGATACTTAACACACTGTCTGAGAGTCTTGGGAAACGCAGTCTCAACAGCTGGAGTATTAACAGCTCCTGCAGAGGTAGAGGAAACATGAATCAAGTGGAGGGAATAAACAAAAACCAGCCAATCACAAGGTAAAGGAAGTCAGAATGACTGGGGGACAGACCAATAGGATGCAAGGATGGCAAGCTGGCCAATAGGTTTAAAGAAAAAACAGTTAATGGCCAATGGGGTGAATGGAATCAATGGCAGTTGGATTAGCTAAGGGAACTTGGGCAATACCATGATGAAAGGGGTTAGCGGTGAGTGAGGGAAAGAATAAAATGAAGAATAATTTAAACCTGTATAATGTCAAACAACCTGGCAAGTAAGAATATAAATAAAGGATTCATAAACTATAGGGCTCAAGTAGCAGATATAGGGGACACTGCTCAGTGGTAAAAATGTCCCTGAGAGAGCAGACCAAACCATTCTGACAGAGGGGAGTACAGAATGAAATAATAGTTGTGGTTTTTTTGTTGCACTTCTCACTGACATCTGTTTTTCATGATCTATATATATAGTTAACCTAACCTAAGCAGCCTACTGCTTCCCTCCCCCCCCCCCCCCCCCCTTGCCCACTCCCTGAGGATGCCCATGATGAGGGTAAGCTTGGCACTATTTCTTCTGAAAAATACCGGCCTTGGTACTGTCTCTATAGACATAACAGGGGCCTGAAGCCAATTTTTTACCTGCCTGCCGGTAAAATACCGGCCAGGTGGCAACCCTAGTTGAGGGCAACTCCTATATTGTCTGGCACCTATTTTAGAATGGCAGCAACTAGTGCAAACCTTCCAACTGTCCCACAACAGAGAATACCAGCATTGCTATTAGGTGAAATGAACTCCTTAAAGTTCAAGTTCTGTCCAAAAAAAGTTATGTTTAAGTGAAAGATTGTAACAAGTGTAGACTTAATAGAAATGCTTTAATGAAAGAATAAAGAAAAGTTCCTTATTGAGTCCTTTTTTGTTCGTATAGCTCTATAAGGGGGCTGACATCTTGGGTCAGATAAAGGAAAGTCTGATCCTTCTGACCCAAGATTCTAAACAACATGTCCTCCCTCAGATAGAGCTGTATGGAGCACAGGGGATCAATGAGGTACTTTATTTGTATTCTTTTAGAAAAGTATTTCTATTAAAAACATCTACAAATGATGTTAGCTTTCATTTAAACTTAACCCCTTCCCGACAATGGACATGCCTGGCACTGTGAATCAAGCAGTTTTCGCGATCAACCATTAGTTTTAGGGTTCGGGTTGGGGTCAATATAGGAAAAAACCCTATTTTTGTTTTTTGTCCCATAACTCGCAGAACAATGCCTAAAAATATGGAAACATGCATATTTATGAACTCGGGACAACATTTAGAAACTATTTAGACGGGGTCTTTTTTAATGATTGTATTTGTGTAAATTACATTTTAGGTCAAATTTAGAAAAAGTGTTTATTTTTTTTAAATTGTTCATACTTTATGATTTTTTTTGTTGTAAATTATAAGATATGATAAACATAATGGTATCTACTGAAAGCCCTTCTTTTGATGATAAAAAACAGCATATCATTTGTGTGGGTACAGTATGTGAGAAAGAAGAAAATTACAGCTAAACACAAACACCCCATAAATGTAAAATCAGCCATTGTCACCAAGGGAAAGTCAAGGTAAAAATGTCTTGTCACCAATGGATTAATTTATTGCCAATAATTGTGTTTTAAATTCCCACCGGGCTGCAGTAGCTTAAGGTGACCAGTCCAGGTTCACTATAGTACTTATCTGGGCCGATATCAGGGGGTGAAGGGCGATACACCTGTCACAGGACAGGGTTATGCCCCGGTTCTTTAAAAAAAAAAAAAAGCATACTGCCTCTCTCGCGCTATACGCACACTGATCTGACATCAGAGAGCCAAGGTCTCGTGACCTTCCGGTGCTCAATCAGATCAGTGCACGGGGCGTGCGAGAGGGGCAGCATGGAAGGCTGCTGTCTGTAGCAGAAGACAGGTGAGTATAGGGGGAGGAGGGGGAAACTAGCTGTGGCATATTAATGGGCATAAAGTTGCATATTAATGGTCATACTGTGGCATATTAATGGGTATAGAGGGGCACATTTATAGGCCTATTGGCTGTGGCACATTCATGAAAATACTGACTGTGGCATATTAATGGGTATATAGTGGCATATAAATGGGCATACTGGCAGTGGTATGTTAATGGGTATAGAGTGACATATTAATCGGCATACTGGCTGTGGCATATTAATGGGCATACTGGCTGTGACATTAATGAGCAAACCAGCTGTGGCATATTAATGGACATACTAGCTGTGGCATATTAACCCCTTCCCGACCTTATGACGAGTTAACTCGTCATAAGAGCCGCAGCGTTAGCGACCTTATGACGAGTTAACTCGTCATGCAGTCTAGCCGGCGGTGCGCTCCGTGGGCACCGCCAGCTAGTCTGCAACGGGTCCAGGACTAAGCCTCGCACCCGAGGCAAAGCTCCTGGACCCGATCGGTCAGTTTCCGGGCATGTGATCGCGGTGATTTAGTCATCACCGCGATAACATGCAAATTAGATGGCAAAGTCAGTGTGTTCACACACTGACTTTGCCTCTAATTCACTCTCTGTGCTTCACATTCTTATAGTGAAGCACAGAGAGTGACCTGTAAGTAAAAAGAAATTAATTATACACACATAGGTAAAAAAAAAAAAAATTAACCCTTTCATTGCTGATCACAGTTTTTAACTGTGAACAGTTTCCTTCCACTTTATGGCCCTCATTTAGTTTTTTTTTTAACAGATTTTTTTATTTTTACAATTTATAAAGTTTTTTTGAATAAATAAAGGTAATTTTAATATATTTATTTAATAAAATTTAACCCCTGCATGCCTGTTGCATGATTTTTACTGATCTGACATCGCACTCTTCAGAGTTTTTTTCTGTCTTTTTTGTTATGGGGGGTTTGGGAACCAATATTTTTCTTTTTTATTAGTTAGTTAATTAGGGGGGATAAGTGGGTTAGTGTTGCACTATTTATGTAGCTTATTATTGGGAAAATAATGGGGAAAAACTTTTTTTTCCTCAAAAATTTCCTCTTTTATATGTATTTTTTAATACTAAAATGTAAATCATTTTTATGTATAGGGTATCAAAAGAAAGCTCTAACTGTCCTCTAAAAAACAACATATAACTTGTATGGGTGCGTTAAATGAGAGAGAGGGAAATTATGTTTCAAAAACCGCGTATTAAAAATTGAAAAACGCTCTGGTCCTTGGCCCAGGAAAATCCCTGGTCCTTAAAGGGTTAATGGGCATACTGGCTGTGGCATATTAATGGGCAAACCAGCTGTGGCATATTAATGGGGAAATAGTGAGAAATTTATGGGAAATTAGTGGAATATTAATTAACAAAATGGCTGTGGCATATTAATGGGATAATAGTGGCATTTTAATAGGCAAACAGTCCTAGAAGGAAGTCCCTCGCTCCCCTCCAAACATCATGTGACTGGACCGGAAGTGTAGCACAGACAGGACCAGTAACCTCCCTGCAACAAAGGAAACAAACACCTCCAGCATGCTGCTAATGCATCAATTGTGTTATTGGATTTTATTACAACTAATAAAATATGTATATTTGAATACATATTTTTATAGTATTAAAGGGACTATGTGTAGTGCCTAAAATGCATTTTCCAAATATTAATGCATATTAATGTGCTTTCAAAGTACTTTAAAATGCATGTCTTACATTTTGCATTACTTAAAATGCAAAATACGGACAGCTAGATGAAATTGTGAATTACAACAGTTTGCAGGAAACAAGGTCTGCCCATGTTCTTATGGATTCCTCAAGCAAATTCTACTGCGCAATCGCAGTAGAATTAACTCACTGCGCATGCACACAAAGTTACAGCTGATTACTCAGCTGTAACTTTGTAAAGACTGCGCATGCGCGAGCGACGCATACCACCTCTCGCCCCCTTCACACCTCTCGCACACCCCTTCTTACCAGATGATGAAGAGGCGAGTACACAGCGCATGCGCACGGCTATCAAGCCCTTTATCAGCCATTTGGGCATGCTCGCGTCCATCGACAAAAGTCTCCAGAGGTTTTAATAAGCTAAGGTGGTAAGTAACACGGGGGGGGGGGGGGGGCAACACAGGGGCAAGCACCCTGGTGAGGGGGGGAGCCTTGAGGGCTGCCTCATCTTGATGGGAGTTGTGATCCTCCTACTGTATTATTGATGCAGCATGGGGATCACAACTCCTATCAAGCTGAGGCAGACCCTCAGGTACTGCCTAAGCTTCATTGGACACGGGGGGCTCATATAAGGGGGGCAGTAAGGACGGGGGCTCATATAAAGGGGGACAGTAAAGACGGGGGGCTAATATAAAGGGGGCAGTAAAGATGGGGGGCTCATATAAAGGGGGGCAGTAAAGACGGGGTGCTTATATAAGGGGGCAGTAAAGACGGGAGGCTCATATAAGGGGGGCAGTAAAGAAGGGGTGCTCATATAAGGGAGGGCAGTAAAGACAGGGGGTGCTCATATAAGGGGGGCAGTAAAGATGGGGTGATCATATAAGGGGGGCAGTAAAGACAGGGGGTGATCATATATAGGGGGCAGTAAACACGGGGTGCTCATATAAGGGTGGCAGTAAAGACAGGAGGCACATATAAGGGCGGCAATAAAGACAGGGGTGCTCATATAAAATGGGGCAGTAAACACGGTGTGCTCATATATAGGGGGGCTCATATAAGGGGCAGTAAAGACGGGGTTATCATATATAGGGGGGGCTCATAAGGGGGGTAGTAAAGACGGGGGGCTCATATATAGGGGAGCTCATAAGGGGGGCAGTAAAGACGGGGTGCTCATATATAGGGGGCTCATATAAGGGGGGCAGTAAAGACAGGGTGCTCATATAAGGGGCAGTAAAGATGGGGTGCTCATATAAGGGGGCAGTAAAGACGGGGTGCTCATATATAGGGGGGCTCATAAGGGGGGCAGTAAAGATGGGGTGCTCATATACGGGGGCTCATAAGGGGGGCAGTAAAGACTGGGTGCTCATATAAGGGGGCAGTAAAGACGGGGTGCTCATATAATGAGAGCAGTAAAGACAGGGGGCTCATATAAAGGGGAGAGTAAAGACAGGGGTGCTCATATAAGGGGGGCAGTAAAGACGGGGTGCTCATATAAGGGGGGCAGTAAAGACGGGGTGCTCATATAAAGGGGGCAGTAAAGACAGGGGTGCTTATATAAAGGGGGTGTTCTGACGAATTTCTTGAACAAATTCTACTGTAGAATTTGCTCATTGTGCATCACAGCACATGCGCACACAGTCACAGCTGTCAATCAGCCGTACCTTTGGCAGAAGAGAGCATGTGCGATGAACACACACCATCTCACGCCCCCTTCGGATCAGCTGCGGTGACAGGTAAGTATAAGCGTCTTACTGATTGTCACTTATTAGCTTAGCAATCAATGTATAGTTGCTAAAAGTCCTATCAGTGACATGCTACGCTAGTAAGTGGATGTCACACACAGGGGGGTGGCTGCCTCATCTTGATGGTAGTTGTGACCACCTCCTTAAGCTCCTGTGTGTCCCACGTGTGTGACTTCCACTTACTAGCGTAGCATGTCACTGATAGGACTTTTAGCAACTATACATTGATTGCTACGCTAATAAGTGACAATCAGTAAGACGCTTATACTTACCTGTCACCGCAGCTGATCCGAAGGGGGCGTGAGGTGGTGTGTGTTCCTCGCACATGCGCTCTTCTGCAAAAGGTACAGCCGTAACTTTGTACGCTTGCGCTTTCACATTGGTAACTGGCTGTTACCTTAAAGGTAACTTATTAAACTATTACACTATCTCTCTTTCTCTAACACTGTGTGTCTTTCACTCTCTAACAGAGTTAAATTCACAGATTGTGATAAAGTGACACTGTGTCCCCGCTCTGCTCCCCAGTGACACCCCTGGTCTGAAAGGTATGTGCTTCTGTGTGTGACTGGAGATATGAAAGGTGTGTGAATGGACAGTAGCAAGGGTTGAAGCCTTGACGTGGCGTTACTGCTCACATGGGTATCCATGTGCCAATTCAACCAACGTGAGTGATTGTAATACTTATGTGTTTAATATAAAAATGTTCTATATTTCAAATCATGATTTAAGAAAATGCACTGTTACACCCAGCGCCTATTCCTGTCATTCTCAACCTGGTAATATGATCACAATTACAATGTTTAACCTGTTATGTTTTCTTCCACAGGACAGCTCATATCGGGGTGCATGGTTACCTGTCCACACGTGTCCCGCTGAACTATTCTTTGTTTTGGAACCACACCATCCCTCAGTAACAAGGCTATAACTGCTTCATACAGGTTCCTGAGGTATACAGGCATAAACAGTTTATTTTGGGGACTTTGTGTTTGTCTCTGCAATTTGAAATATATTACATTCAAAGTTTTTAAATCCTCTGTTTCTCTCTCAATTATTTCCTCCACTTTCTTTGTCACTATCAATTTGCTTTGAAAAAAAAAAAATGCAGAAGTCTAAAAACAGCCTTCGTCCTTAAGGGGTTAATTACAACACTGGCCAGACTTTTCTATTTCCCCAGCCCATTTGAGGGTGTTACCGTTGTTCCTATCATATCGGGGATACTTCATGGAGGACTGAGCCCTGGTTTGTTTGACCATTACCTCATGGTCTATATGGGCGTGCTTTTAATGTATGCTGTTACTGTGTTTAGATTTTATTCTTAATATTACTTATTTACAAAATCATTGTTTGACACAGTTGTGCCAATATCCCTGCCCTGGTAGCTCTTATCAGGAGACTTGATGATTTACTTTTCCTATTTCTTCTAGAAATGGAAGGTGATTACAAGCAGAATTTCCTATTAGCATCATTTGTGACCAAGAAAGTGAACTGAGAGATTTATACGTGACTGAAGTGAAGGACATGAGGCTGAAAGCTGAAGACACTGAAATTTGTCAAACATTTATTTTATTAAAAATAAATATCAAACTACCCAATGGGGGTCTACATGTATTTGGTAACATTTATGCACAGAATATGTGAAAGAGAGAGTGACTCTCAAGCAGACCGGACTGGCCTACCTGGATACCAGGAAATTTCACGGTAGTTCGCTGGTCCTGGGGCCGCTTTAAGTTGTTCGGTCGCTCTGAGACGTTCACCACTTGCGCGCACTTCACTAGTTTCCGGTTCAGTTACTGCACAGGATCACGTGCGTCCACAGCCGATGCTGTGTGAGAAAAGGTAGGAAGATATAACAGGTGGTTGTGAGTTTAGGGGGAAGCGGAAAGGGGATAAAATACATAGAGCCTAATGGAAAATTGATGACGGGTGGGGGGAGAAAATTATACATACAGGGGTAGGAAGAGATGACGGGTGGGGGAGAAAATACATACATGAGTGAATATCAGAGTGTAAACGTGGGACTAAGAATGAGTGGCAGTGTATGTGTGAGAGTGAGTGGCATTGTGTGTGAGTGAGCGGCAGAATAAATGTAATAAATGGGTATATCACAGTGCTTCCCGGTGTTCTGTAAAATTTCTTGAGCAAATTGTACTGCACAGGCGCAGTAGAATTTACTAAATGCGCAATACAGTGCATGCGCACAAAGTTACAGCTGTCATTCAGCCGTAACTTTGGCAGAAGTGCGCCTGCGCGAGGGACACACACCACCTCACGCCCCCTCCGGATCAGCTGCGGTGACAGTTAAGTATAAGCGTCTTACTGATTATTGTCATATTGTGCCAGTCAGAGCCCAGTAATATTGTGCCATTCAGAGCCCAGTAATATTGTGCCAGTCAGAGCCCAGTAATATTGTGCCAGTCAGAGCCCAGTAATATTGTGCCAGTCAGATACCAGTAATATTATGCCATTCAGATACCAGTAATATTGTGCCGGTCAGATCCCAGTAATATTGTGCCATTCAGATACCAGGAATATTGTGCCAGTCAGAGCCCAGTAACAGTGTGCCAGTAGGAGCCCAGTAATAGTGTGCCAGTCAGAGCCCAGTAATAGTGTGCCAGTCAGATACCAGGAATATTGTGCGAGTCAGATACCAGGAATATTGTGCCAGTCATATGCCCAGAAATAGTATGCCAGTCAGAGCCCAGTAATATTGTAAGAGTCAGATACCAGTAATATTGTGCCAGTCAGATGCCCAGTAATATTGTGCCAGAGCCCAGTAATAGTGTACCAGTCAGATACCAGGAATATTGTGCCAATCAGAGCCCAGTAATAGTGTGCCAGTCAGATACCAGGAATATTGTGCCAGTCAGAGCCCAGGAATATTGTGCCACTCAGAAACCAGCAATAGTGTGCCAGTCAGATACCAGGATTAGTGTGCCAGTCAGAGCCCAGTAATATTGTGCCAGTCAGATACCAGGAATAGTGTGCCAGTCAGATACCAGTAATATTGTGCCAGTCAGATACCAGGAATAGTGTACCAGTCAGATACCAGGAATATTGTGCCACTCAGAGCCCAGTAATAGTGTGCCTGTCAGATACCAGGAATATTGTGCCAGTCAGAGCCCAGGAATATTGTGCCACTCAGAAACCAGCAATAGTGTGCCAGTCAGATACCAGGATTAGTGTGCCAGTCAGAGCCCAGTAATATTGTGCCAGTCAGATACCAGGAATAGTGTTCCAGTCAGAGCCCAGGAATATTGTGCCAGTCAGATGCCCAGTAATAGTGTGCCAGTCAGATACCAGGAATATTGTGCCAGTCAGAGCCCAGGAATATTGTGCAATTAATGTGCTAGTTTTTAACCACGCTCCTCCCCATCACTTACCTAGTAGCTGCTGCTCCGTGTCCCCGGACGGACACCTCCGCCGTGCGGACAAAAGCCCGTGAAACGGGCAAAATCTCTCTTTTTTTTTTTTTTTAATCACGGCGGCTCAAATCCATAGGTGTGCAGCGCACACCTAGCACCAATGGAAGATAAGCCAATGCTGTTCATTGCATGGTACTTAGTTCCAGCACGCCTCGCCAAATTTAATGCAAATTGTAATATGATGTGCTGGTGATGCCAAATGGAGGTAGGCTCGCAAGCACACATATGGTGGCAATGTGCATACCT